>JAQBSW010000035.1:0-355760 GCA_029291075.1 Eudiplozoon nipponicum | reverse complement strand
ACTGTTTTCTTCCTTGCGACCCCATAGGATCGTTCGGCTCAGTGAATTTGTGCTTCATCTTGTTCGAAGTTATTCGTTTTTAAATTTGTACCTGTAATAATGTGGTTTACAAATTTTAAGCAAAATACAATAATACGTATGCGTAAAATGAAAAATATATCTATAATTTTTAATTTTTAATTCTTTTTGTTTTTTTAGATATATATATATATATATATATATATATATATATATATATATATATATATATATGCTATTATTTAAGTGCTATACCATGGTTTTGTAGATTGTGTAAAATGGGTAATGTGTTTTTATTCACATTAAAATAAGACAGTTAATATAATAAGTTCCTCTAGTCATTATTTAAACAGTATTATAGCACGTTTCCTGTTGGGGAAGGGATTATGTGGATTCAAGTTTGCGTAGTTTTACGGAGAAAAATAGGCTCGTTTGTGTACTTTAAAAGATTTCTTTTTACTTGTCTTTGTAATAGACCAACTTTAGGTTACATTAAATAGGAAACCGATTGTACATTTAATATCAAAGAAAATTTTACATTCATAACGATGTTTTCGCGTGAGCAGAAGTGCCATTTCGTATCAATTTATTTAAGGTTTCTGCTCAGACTAATTTTTTAACTTTTGTTTAGTGATCCATTTGTCAACCCATATTTATACAAAAAGAAGCAACACAAACCCCTATAAGCTATAATACTGAGAATTTTAAACTAAGCATACTCATTATATTACATGATGCATCATAACCGCATTATTTCGGATATGAAGGGTGTTTTTTGCGGTTTCCAAGGTCGCTATTTCTGAATTTGAACCAAGTGTGTCTTATTCGTATCACTTGAGCGGGAATATGCCCTCCCTTATGGCCCTGACGAAAAAAAACTTCGAAAAATCGAGTAAGGTCCAGTTTCAAGTGATTGTGTTGAAACTTAATAGAATAATCTGTCTGATAGTTTTAGTTTTTTGCGCAGTTTTGATCTAGATTCGATTTTGGTTTTACCCATTTCGCAATGCCACTATCTTTATAAGAAAGGTTGACCGATTTAATTTAATTTGCACAGATAAGAATTTCTTCTCATTTACGCGATAAAAACTAAGACGGTAAGCTTCCACAATGGATTTTGTATGCTTACGTTTGTGCGGGAACGGTAAATTAGTGACAGTCGCCTTCAGGAGCATCTGCTACTTACAACCTCTATTTTATGAAATATCGGTAAAGCTCTGGTAGTCATTCTGCAATGTACGAATGGTAGTGATAACATAAAGACGCTGAACTCAACGCGTAAATGGAAATGAGGCTGAATCGGTTCATTGCGGGACTGAGAGTGCTTATCGTCCACCCAAGAAAGAATATCGTGGATACGTTAAATATGGTGATCGCACTGCACAACCAAGAACAACAACCTTCAGTGAATAAAGCTATTTATCTTCCCAATGTAGTTTATTTAAGAATGGTTTATACCTATGAGCCCAATTTAATGAATAGTTTTGTCTGGATCCCGTCAAGCGTGAAATTTCGATGGAATTTTAAATATCTTATTCATTATTTATAGCAATGCTGTATTCTGTCTTGATTAAACAACATATCTCGCGACTAATAGTGTCTAGTTAGTGCAGTGGTCAACTCCAATTGAACAATTTAATGTTGCTCCATTAACCTATAGCCACTCCATACTTGTGGTCTATTCCCGTCAATTCAATCAGACCAGAATGATTGCCCAGTCATAATGATTAACAAAAGTCCTGTTGATTAATCAGATTGGGTTAGCCGTCTCACATCAATTCGTCGACGACACCCACACAACAGCCTCCTACAATTCGCGTTCGCACGTTTCGAACAAATGACTGGATTCATTTTGTTTGAATGTGTCACTGTAATGACCTCTCGTACATTGGCCACAACAGCATTAACTGGTGTCGCCTTGATTTCATTCGCGAACGTTAAACAGGGTAGATCCTGACTGTGCCCGCATTGTAATGTTCTACGTCTCTTGAACTACCACTGATAGCATAGCTATCTCAGCTGCGAATCGAACTTCAATCAGAAATGTATATCAGGTGTTGCGCACCTAGTAACGAATTAGTACAAAAAGGGTCAGAATGTTACACTTGAATCAATACGAAAGAAAGTAATAGTCTTCTTTGCACGTGCTTCTCGTGCTTACTAGAAACTAATTAAATCAAGTAAGGGAGATTCAAGTAAACATTAATCACATTGTATTTAACCAGTTGACTAGCGAAGATCACACCGCAATACATATATATGGAAAGCAAATTTTTATATGCGGCTCTCGTCTTGTATTCTTGCCACATTGTACTTGAATCTGTAAAAGTCGACAGCACAGTTTCTATGCAGATACGAACCTAACTTTCGCCATATATATATATATATATATATATACATATATATATATATATATATATATATATATATATAGGGTAATATATTTAAAACAATGTATGTGCGGTGGTGGCAACAATTCTTTAAATCAAGTTTGCGAGCTTCAAGTTAGCACCGGTTCTGTTGTATTTAACCAGTTGTCGAACAACAAAAAAGCTATTAGAGTCTCATCGGTAATAACGGGTAATACGCTCTTAACGCACTACGTATTTGGTCAAGCAATGTTGTACAGTTGGACGATTCCACCTCCTTTTTGAATGCGTGTACAAGCGGTAATTGAATTATCTTCGTATATGGTCTTCGGCAGTGTGAATTCAAAGCCAAGTCATGTATAATATACCGAGCCTGTAAAGAGTACCAATTCAATGGTTGTTAAAATAACGGGGCTGGCAGGTAACAATAAAATGGTTATGAGGTGGACTAAATTTCATCAATATTGAGAATGATAATTCTGAACATCTTACTCCAACAAATGCATACGCTATTGCCTCGATTGACAGTAGTAACCACATTTCTTAATAGTAAAAGTAAAATTCTTTTAGATTTATAAGTTTATGTTCTTTGTTGCGGGAAGTAATTTATTTATAGTTGTATATTAGATATGGCTTATCTAGTAACAAATTATTTTAAATATGAACACTCTAAATTCAGCAAAGTGAAAAGTTTTTATGCGAAACTGGATTAATTGAAATTACCTGATCTGCGTTTTGACTAAAGCGGTTGTTCTTTTTTCCATTAGTTTTCTTTCTTTACCAAGGCAGCCGAAATATTTTGGCAAAGAATGAAAGCTACTGAAAAGAAAACAAATGTGCAGATCAGGTAATTTCTAAATTCAGCATGATAGGAAAGTATAATCTAATGTACACATGCGATTTGTTCTTACTGGCGACTCATCAGTAGACGCCGATATTACGCTCTATATCCACTGTATATTTGGGTGAGGAAGATGGGATAATTGGATGGTACAAGCTCCTATAGGAATGTGTACATCGTCAGTAGTCGAGTTAACTTCATATAAAGTCTTCGACAATGCGACTTCAAAGCCAACTTACTATATATAATATATTCCAAACTTGTAAAGTTTATCAACGCTATGGTTGCTGATTCGATACCTGATACCAACACTATGGTTGCCGAAAAATTACATGGTACTAGCGTTATGGTTGCCGAGTCGGTAGATGGTACCAACAAAATGGTTTTCAAAATATGATATATTTCACGTAAATTTAAAATTGAAACTACTTCTGAGAACCTGTCATTCCAGAAAATTCTTACATACAGCTTTGATTGATATCATGTATTACTTTTCATAGTATAGTACATCATTCAAATATATATATATATATATATATATATATATATATATATATATATATATATTTGTCTGACCTGTAAAATTTATTGTACCCTTCCTGTGTGCAAAAACAAAAAGAAATTTTATCAGATATAAGAAACATTTCTTTCGCATGGTCTTCTCAAATATCTACTAATGAAAATATCTTTATATATAAATTGGAAAGCAAAACAAGATAGAAATATGTGAACATAGAGAGAGTGTGAAAAATAGAAACCAATCAAATTGCGTGCGTCACATCCAGTTCAAGCTCAATGCTTGTACGTGCTTCTTCTGCTTACATAAATCCGGCTGCAATTTGTTTATCCATAAGGCTTCGTATGTGGCTAGCTCCCTTTTGTTTTTGCATTTAGTAATTACTTTGAATGCTACGTCTGGAGAACATACGTGCGATGTTTCGATGATGTGTTGCGCAATAGCAGACGTGTATTCACCATTTGATTTAAAACAGGCGTTTAAGTTGCAATGTTCTCTCATTCGAGTAATTAACCGTCTGGTCGATCGGCCTACGTAAGTTGATCGACAACTTGCGCATGTATATTGGTAAATAATATTTGATATCGACATTAACGGCTGTTTCTCTTTGATTGCTGGTAAAGGCAAGTGTGTTACCCTAAATAACACTCGTAGTTTAGCTGCATTAAATGTGCGTGTTAATGCTGCTTCAACTTTCTTTTGTGCCATTCGGGAAACTGCATCCCCTTAAATGGGATGTTTAGGTAGACTGTTTTCTTTTCTGGCCCATAATACGTCTGTTTCTGGTTAATTCCCCTTTTAATAATTGATTCAATTAATTGTCTGGGATAGCCATTAGACATTAAATCGTCAATTGCTTTATTATATTCATTTTCTTTAGAATCTTGACTAACCAACCTGTCAATTCTTGAAAAGCAACCACGAACTGTTGATAATTTGTATTGAAATGGCACAAAACTGTAATGCAAATACTGTGCAGACCATGTTGGTTTATGGTAAATTGTTCTGTTTAATTTACCATTAAACGAACATTGGTTGCGCGGGCGGTGATAACAATTATTATAATCAAAGATGCGGTCTTGATATAAACACCTGACCCATTAATTACTTACATATGTCAGTATAAACTAAGAATTGTATAGTGTAGAAAAGGCAATTCATCCAGTAGACCGGTTTCGTCCTTATTGGGAACTCATCAAGTACTGGCCAGAATTTGCCGCGGACAGGATACGAACCTGGGCACGTCTGCTTCGGAATCTGGTGCTCTAACCACTGAGCTATCCTGCCGCACACTACACTACACACAATTTTCAGTTATATACTAACTAATGTAACTTGGTTAGTCAATTTTTCCTTTAGGTGGAGCTCATATGGCATCCATTTAGACCCAAAGTTCCAACTAACCATGCCCAATCTGTCAATACTGAACAGACACCACATTACATGGGGAAGTGGTATTGAAATGAACATTTATATAATTAAACGAACATTGGTTGCGCGGGTGGTGATAACAATTATTATAATCAAGGTTGCGGTCTTGATATAAACACCTGACCCATTAATTACTTACATATGTCAGTATAAACTAAGAATTGTATAGTGTAGAAAAGGCAATTCATCCAGTAGACCGGTTTCGTCCTTATTGGGAACTCATCAAGTACTGGCCAGAATTTGCCGCGGACAGGATACGAACCTGGGCACGTCTGCTTCGGAATCTGGTGCTCTAACCACTGAGCTATCCTGCCGCACACTACACTACACACAATTTTCAGTTATACTAACTAATGTAACTTGCTTAGTCAATTTTTTCCTTTAGGTGGAGCTCATATGGCATCCATTTAGACACAAAGTTCCAACTAACCATGCCCAATCTATCATTACTGAACAGACACCACATTACATGGGGAAATGGTATTGAAATGAACATTTATATAATTAAACGAACATTGGTTGTGCGGGTGGTGATAACAATTATTATAATCAAGGATGCGGTCTTGATATAAACACCTGACCCATTAATTACTTACATATGTCCCAATAAGGACGAAACCGGTCTACTGGATAAATTGCCTTTTCTACACTATACAATTCTTAGTTTATACTGACATGGGTCAGGTGTTTATATCAAGACCGCATCCTTGATTATAATAATTTACCATTAGTTTCTTTCTTTAATAGTACACATAGGAAAGGCAGACAGTCATCTTTCTCGTGCTCTGACGTGAAGCCGATATTCTTATGTGCTTTGTTGAAACTTTGAAGCAATTTTCGTGATTGCGACCTGTTCTTAAGTACAAGAAATATATCATCCACGTACCGTATATATTGAGCACATTTACTTATGTCACTCTTCAATGATGTATTTTCTAGGTGCCCTAGAAAAATCTCAGCCAACACTGGAGATAAGGGGCTTCCCATTGCGACACCATCAGTCTGTTTGTAGATGTTTCCATTAAAACGAAATCGTACGTCTTTCGTGCATAATAAGATAAGCTTGCGTAGAATTTGACCTGGCACCGGCGATGGTAATATATCGTGTTCTACCGCTTTGACTATAATGTCAATGGTTTCATCAATTGGAACATTTGTAAACAAAGACGAAACATCAAAAGATACCATAATCTTGTTTTCAACATTTATATCTTGAATTTGTTTACAAACTCAAACTAATCGGCAACCGAATGATTACCTAGTAGTTTACGTAATGGTTCGAGTAAACGAACTAGCAATTTAGCTAGTGCATGAAACGGTGAATTTACCATTGATAAAATTGACCTCATAGGACAACCTCTTTTGTGTGTTTTTGGTAATCCGTACATTATTGGTGTAGATGATTCAACTGGCTTGAGCTTCTGTGCAGTGGCCTCATCAATAAAACCGGCATCAGTCAAAATCTTAATTTCATTAATTAGACAAGGTGGAGCGCAAATGGTGAATACACGTCTGCTATCGCGCAACACATCATCGAAACATCGCACGTATGTTCTCCAGACGTAGCATTAAAAGTAATTACTGAATGCAAAACCAATAGGGAGCTAGCCACATACGAAGCCTTATGGATAAACAAATTGCAGCCGGATTTATGTAAGCAGAAGAAGTACGTACAAGCATTCAGCTTGAACTGGATGTGACACACGCAATTTGATTGGTTTCTATTTTTCACACTCTCTCTATGTTCACATATTTCTATCTTGTTTTGCTTTCCAATTTATATATAAAGATATGTTCATTAGTAGATATTTGAGAAGACAATGCGAAAGAAATATTTCTTATATCTGATAAAATTTCTTTTTGTTTTTGCACACAGGAAGGGTACAATGAATATATATATATATATATATATATATATATATATATATATATATATATATATATATATATATATATATATATATATATATATATCTAATTAGGAAGAAAAAGCACATTAATAACAAAGTGGTTAAAGGCCATTTATTTCGAGATTACTGAACATCGCTCTACAATCTTTCATTTATATGCATTCTGGGTTTTTAATTGATTATGCTGGTAGCAACAAATCTGACTCGCTTTTGCTTCTATTTTTTGTTTTGGCTGATTGTGAGGTTTGTATGCGTTTTTGTGTGTGCCTGTTAGCATGCAAAGATCATTCTCGCTGTATTGCAAAGTGATGTCTGAGATCTGGTCATTATTTTATTGATGGCTTAAGAGTTAACTATGTGTTCGCATTGTTCGCTGTTATGTGTACGTGTGCTATTTTTCCGAGTGCGGTCTTTCGTTTCATCTCTTTGCTCAAATTTCTTTTCTTCATTTGGTAACAGCACAGGTGCGAGTTGCGGTGTTGAACGCTCATATTGAATGTTTGTTGATTCTAGTCGAGGGCGTGTTCGGTCTTGCCTGGATACTAGTAAATTGTTGTAAAATTTTGTTATTCGTGGCCAGTCGATCGGATTGGCAACAAACTAAAGAGGAAAAAAACAGACGCACACACGGTGAAAGCAATTTCTAAACAATATGACATTCAACACTGCAACCCGCACTTGCGCTGTTACCAAGTGAAGAAAACAAATTTACACAACAAGGTTAAATGACAGACTACACTCGGAATAATAGCATACGTACACGTATCAGTGAACGATGCGAAAAGATGGTTAACTTATATATATAATTAAACGAACATTGGTTGCGCGGGTGGTGATAACAATTATTATAATCAAGGTTGTGGTCTTGATATAAACACCTGGCCCATTAATTACTTACATATGTCAGTATAAACTAAGAATTGTATAGTGTAGAAAAGGCAATTCATCCAGTAGACCGGTTTCGTCCTTATTGGGAACCCATCAAGTACTGGCCAGAATTTGCCGCGGACAGGATACGAACCTGGGCACGTCTGCTTCGGAATCTTGTGCTCTAACCACTGAGCTATCCTGCCGCACACTACACTACACACAATTTTCAGTTATATACGAACTAATGTAACTTGGTTAGTCAATTTTTCCTTTAGGTGGAGCTCATATGGCATCTATTTAGACCCAAAGTTCCAACTAACCATGCCCAATCTGTCATTACTGAACAGACACCACATTACATGGGTAAGTGGTATTGAAATGAACATTTATATAATTAAACGAACATTGGTTGCGCGGGTGGTGATAACAATTATTATAATCAAGGTTGCGGTCTTGATATAAACACCTGACCCATTAATTACTTACATGTCAGTATAAACTAAGAATTGTATAGTGCAGAAAAGGCAATTCTTAGTTTATACTGACATATGTAAGTAATTAATGGGTCAGGTGTTTATATCAAGACCGCAACCTTGATTATAATAACTGTTATCACCTCACGGGCAGCCAATGTTTGTTTAATCATATAAATGTTCATTTCAATACCACTTACCCATGTAGTGTGGTGTCTGTTCAGTAATGACAGACTGTGGATGGTTAGTTGGAAATTTGGGTCTAAATGGATGCCATATGAGCTTCACCTAAAGGAAAAATAGACTAACCAGGTTACATTAGTTAGTATATAACTGAAAATTGTGTGCAGTGTAGTGCGCGGTAGGATGGCTCAGTGGTTAGAGCACCAGATTCCGAAGCAGACGTGCCCAGGTTCGTGTCCTGTCCGCGACAAATTCTGGCCAGTACATGATGAGTTCCCAATAAGGACGAAACCGGTCTACTGGATGAATTGTCTTTTTACACTATACTATTATTAGATTATACTGACATATGTAAGTAATTAATGGGTCAGGTGTTTATATCAAGAGCGCAACCTTGATTATAATAAGATGGTTAACTCTCAAGCCATCAATACAATAATGACCAGATCTCAGACACCACTTTGCAATACAGCGATAATGACCTAAACATGCAAACAGACACTCACACACAAACACAAACGCATACAAACTTACCAATCAGCCAAAACAAGAAAGAGAAAACCGAGTCATATTTTTTGCCACCGACATAATCAAATGAAAACCCAGAGTGAATATAAAACTTCGATTGTAGAGCGAAGTTTAGTAATCTCGAAATAAATGGCCATTATCTAATCGACTGGGCACGAATAACGAAATTCAACAACAATTTACTAGTATCCAGCAAGACCGAAGACGCCCTCGAATAGACTCAACAAATATATATATCTATCTTACTCTTCCTGTGTGCAAAGACAAAAAGAAATTTTATCAGATATAAGAAACATTTCTTTCGCATTGCCTTCTCAAATATCTACTAATGAACATATCTTTATATGTAAATTAGAAAGCAAAACGAGATAGACATATGTGAACATAGAGAGAGTGTAGAAAATAGAAAACAATCAAATTGCGTGCGTCACATCTAGTTCAAGCTCAATGCTTGTACGTGCTTCTTCTGCTGGCCTAAAACCGGCTGCAATTTGTTTATTCATAAGACTTCGTATGTGGCTAGCTCCCTATTTTTTGCATTTAGTAATTACTTTGAATGCTACGTCTGGAGAACATACGTGCGATGTTTCGATGATGTGTTGCGTAATAGCAGACGTGTATTCACCATTTGATTTAAAACAGGCGTTCAAGTTGCAATGTTCTCTCATTGGAGTAATTAACCGTCTGGTCGATCGGCCTACGTAAGTTGATCGACAACTTGCGCATGTATATTGGTAAATAATATTTGATATCGACATTAACGGCTGTTTCTCTTTGATTGCTGGTAAATGCAATTGTGTGACCGTAAATAACACTCCTAGTTTATCTGCATTTTAAATTTGCGTGTTAATGCTGCTTCAACTTTCTTTTGTGCCATTCGGGAAACTGCATCCCCCCTAAATAGGATATTCAGGTAGACTGTTTTCTTTTCTGGCATATAATACGTCTGTTTCTGTTTAATTCCTCTTTTAATAATTGATTCGATTAATTGCCTGGGATAGCCATTAGACATTAACTCGTCAATTGCTTTATTATATTCATTTTCAATTAAAGATTTAGTGTCTAATGGCTATCCGAGACAATTAAATGAATCAATTATCAAAAGGGGAATTAAACAGAAGCAGACGTATTATGGGTCAGAAAAGAAAACAGTCTACTTAAGCATCCCATTTAGGGGGGATGCAGTTTCCCGAATGGCACAAAAGAAAGTTGAAGGAGCATTAACACGCACATTTAATGCAGCTAAACTACGAGTGTTATTGGCTATGAATATTTTCGTCTTCACTACATTTGTATGTTATACAATTAAAAACTCACTGATGTTGCGGATTGTGTTGATAATTCTTTAAATCCAATTTGCAAGTTGAGGGTAAAAACTCATGTGATACTAAAGGAGGTGACGCACACACATGATTTTTCACACTTCAATGAGCAACATAGACAGAGAGGTATCCACTCTATGCATGTGGTAGTAGCATCGCTAGTCAATTTATACCTGGTTTACCTTGGAGGCAGTTCAATTTCATTGGAAATGATAACAGCTCTCGGAATAATCGATGGGGTATAGTACATTTCAGTAGCCAAATAGGATTAATGACAGCGATGTACCGGTAAGGTTCAATATAGCATTGTTTGTACATGTGGCTGGTGTTTATTGGTCAATTGTAAGAAAATTTCTATGGCTATAAATACACTGTCTGTAACCGAAATGCTTGCGGGAGAAATAGGATATGATTTTTAATTACATTGTGGGGTTTATCGTTAAAGTTTTGCCTATCATAATTTAAATGTGCATGAATGCATTTGTGTTGTTAATCTATTGGCTTCATACCATCTTCGGTAGTTTTAGGGTCATAAATAGCATTTGTGCATGCTTGTTTTTAGTAAGGCTACACTGAAATTTAATGTCTTTTAATTATAAATTATATGACGGAACTATTTAATAACTAGAATTCGATTGCTCCTGATTATGCATGTTGATAGCTTTTATCAATTTCAAAATTATACTTGTAGCACACATATTTAAAGCAATTACTAACGGTATATGCTGTATAATAAGCATTTTATGCGAAGTAGTCATTACATTTTTTGATTCATTACTGTTTTCAGGAATTATTAGAATATCTATGGAAGCTGGAGGCACGAGCGTTCGGGATCAACTCTTGGCCCGAATTAGCTGATGTCAATTCTACTGGTAAGTCTCAATCAATATCTGCTGGTTTATTACTCAGCTTACTTCTAGTAGATATTCTTCACTTATATAAAAAATAATATATTATACTAATCCTAACAATTAGATACTGTTTGTGGCGAAGAACTAATATATATTCAATTATGTATTAGGTGTTGCGCACCTAATAACAAATTAGTTTAAGCCTGACCAGAAGAATAAACCAAAGGCAGCATGAACGGAAAGTACAATTTCATGCACATTATTTTCGTGCTTACTGGCAACTCATCAGTAGGAGCCGGCATTCCTAACATGATGATTTTATTATTTTTTGTTATCTTACTATTATCTTCCTAATGTACGTCATATATATACGCCCCAATGCTTTTATGCATTTTGTCAAGCAGTGATGGACAGATATTGATTTTTATTTATTCTTCGTTATTTTCCTTTAGTTTTCAACCATACTCTAATTTAAAATTTTTTTGTTACATCGGCATTAATCACTGATAGAAGACAGAGCATTAGACATTTGCTGTTTGGTTTTTCTATTTTTCGGTTTCGTGAGATTTAATCACAAACTACAAAATAGTATAAATTTTGAGCTTTTTGAATTTTGCTGGTTTATACCATTGTCTGTCCATTAAGTATAAAACGCGTGTTAACTTAAGTTTACACGGTTTGTTCATGCTAACTTTGGCTTAAAAATTTTGTTTACTGTGAACTAATTTGTTACTTGATACAATAACCGTTCTTTCTCATTCTCCTCAAGACTACAACTGAACATCTCTTTATATATTAATTGAAAGGCAAAACAAGGTAGAAAAATGTGAACATGAATAGAGTGTGAAATATGGGAACAACCAAACAATTGCGTGCATCACCTCCAGTTCAAGCTCAATGCCTGAACATGCTTCTTCTGCTTGTGTAAATCCGGCTGCAATTTGTATATGGCTAACTTCATTCTGTTATTGCATTTAGTAATTATCTTAAATGTTACGTCTAGAGAACATACGTGTGAGGTTTTAACGATTTATTGCGCCGTTGCAGACCTGTATTCACCATTTGATTCAAAACAGGCGTTTAATTGGCATTTTTCACTCAATCGATTAATTAACAATCTGGTCGATTGGTCGACGTAAGTCGATCGACAACTTGCGCATTTATATAGGTAAATAATACTTAATGTCAACATTAACGGCTGTTTCTCTTTGATTACTGGTAAAGGCAAATGTGTTAACTTAGATGACATTTATTATTTAGCTGCATTAAATATGCGTTCTAATACCGCTTCAACTTTCTTCTGTGCTATTCGGGAAACTGCATCACCCTTAAATGGGATATTCAGGTAGTCTGCTTTCTTTTCTGGCCCGAAAGCAGTTTACATTTACCTATCTTGTTTTGCCTTTCATTGATATATATATATATATATATATATATATATATATATATATATATATATATATATGTTTATTTAGATACTGAGAAGAATATTAGAAACTGTTTTGGTGTATGTTAAAACTTATTTATCCTTTTGCATATGGAAAGGGTACCATGAATTTTCTTAAGGCTCGCATTCCAAAAGAATATAAATACGCGTTATTTGTTCGTAACCAAGAATCTATAATAGATGAACGGATATTTCGAATTAGTCACCAACTCAAAATCGAAACCAATTATGTAATTGGCACATTTATTAGAACCTAAACAAAATTTCATTCATTCGTTTGACAAATCATGCAAACTCAATATATATTTTGTGTTTCGGTTTTCGTAGCTGAATCAATATTTCATCGAGAAAAGACCATTCAGTTTTCTTTAATCTTTTACTTGCGTATGTTCTCTTCTGACGCGAGGATAACTTTTACAGTACTCAAGTCATGTTGCAAATTCCTAAAGACAACACAAAATTTAAACGCGAAGAGGTGCAAGACGATACCCCAGCAAAAATAGAAATTTCGATGACGAAGATTCTCAACGAGATTATTTCCAAAATGGAAGCTTAGAAGGCAATCGTAACAGAGAAAAAAACTGCATTTATTACAGAATTTAAAAATGCAAGGCCAGTATGTTTGATACCATCGATATTATAGGGTTTCCTAAGGTTCACTAAGTGTACGGCATGAATAATCTTCCTCATTTGAGACATATTATCTATAGTTAACTCTCCGTAGCCTGTGAGCAGCCGGATTATTATGCCTGACTATAAAACCGATAATGACATAAGAATTTGAGTATGTGGTTGATTAGAGCTTCAAATTTACGGAAGAAAATTCGCGGGCTAGATTTAAAGGAGACAATTTTTATCCAGTGACATCTTATCTTTGTTTGCTAGTATTCTGTTAAAATAATATTTTCATGAATATCTGCGATCATCATTAACGGAAACATTTATAAAAGTGCACGACATATGGAATCTTCATTACCTGTGCATTTCCAACGTACAATATTTATTCCAAGGAGTCTTTTTCAGACAAATTAGGGACATAGGCATGAGTAACCTTCTGGAACCTGTCATAACAAGCATATGTATGCATAATTTAGAACAAAGGGGATTAAAATCATTTATCACTGAAACCCATACACACCTACGCTACGTTGACGACACTTTCATGGTCATTGCAAGGATGATTCAAATGCACTGCTACATAATAGCAACAAGGTCGACCAAGCAATCCAGTTTACATTCGAATATAAAAAATACGGCTATCTATTCTTTTCTAGATGTAGGAATAACGATGAATGAAGGAGTAACTGTCTTAAGGTCACTTTAAAAAAATCAAGCTGGACTGGGCAGTTGATTTGTTATTTCTTTAGTGTACCTAGGTTTCACAAAGAGAACATTATAACCGATTTGGTCACTCGAAAACGCAGGATTTGATCATCTAAGATCATTGAAATAGACCTAAACCTCCTACGTGAAATTGAGATCAATCTAGATGAAAAAAATACCTCATGAAATAACGCGTAATTTTGTGTTCGATGGTGATCTTCCAGATCAAATTTTAGTGACTAAATCTCAGTTTCCGTCCATACATTTGGAAGTTGTATTCAACACAACAATTGAAAAGGACAGCCGCTCTGTGACGTTACATCATTACCTATACCTTCAGTGTACCTTCGACGTTCAGTATATCGATAAGTCAGAAAAGCTCGAAACAGGAATAAATCAGCATCTTATTATAAAAAAGTGCGGCTCTTGCACCAAAATAAGCTATTTAAGAAGATATACTAGTTGCAGATTACGTCATTAGTAATAATTATAGTTTTTGTACAAGGCACAATCAGAAAAATGCTTCCGGCTTTTTAGGCTACCGCAATTAATAAGCTTAACTGTTGCTTAAACGTGCAAAAAGTAACTCAAAGGAAGTCAAGCTGGATTGGAATATATATTGCAATCTGTGCCGCATAGTAAAAGAAATTTTCAGTTGTATTTTATGTTTTTGCGAATGGCCTTTCTTCTGGTAGAGCCTATATAACATTTAAAGTTCGAACAAGCCACCCTGATCTTTCATTATAGAACGGACACTAAGACATCTAGGAACGTGTTAGTGAATAGAAGTTTTATGACAAGATTTTGATCATATTTGTAGTGAGTATGAACTAAATATTGCATAATTTGGTTATCGCAAATCTTCAAAAAGTCCGGTTTCATCATTTATTTCGAACATGTGTATGCAAGACTACCGCCAGTCGCACGCACTGACGCGTTTCGACCTTCCATGATCATCATCAGAGTACGACGGAAAACTGACTACTGAGGATCAATCTGCATTGCATATATATGGAAAGCAAATTTAGATATACGGCTCTCACCTCTCGTATTTTAGCATACATTGTACTGGATTGGAAATATCGGCTGCGCAGTTTCTATGCATTCACGAACATTAACTGTTTTCTACCTTTCACCATATATATATAGGGTACAATTAAACATAAATTTATTGCGCTGGTGGTGGTTACATTTAAAAAAAATAAAGTTTGGGAGCTTGAAGTAAACACCAATCCCATTGTATTTAACCGGTCGCTGAACAACATAGCAAAACTACTGCCAGTCGCACTTGGTTAAATACAATAGGATTGGTGTTTACCTCAAACTTGATTTAATGAATTGTTACCACCACCCGCGCAATCAATTTTTGTTTAATTATATGCAAGAATTTACAACGACGGGTGCTCGACTCGCGTTGTATCTGCTTAAAGTCTTGAAATCTTAAGTATGTAATTCTGAGCAACTTATCAATCAAGTTAGAAAGTTCCGTTTATCGGCCACATTTATATTCTTATAGTCTACTATTATAAAAAATTACTTTTGTGTCGTAAGATGAGTGGTTATCACGTATGCGGGCTTGTGCCCGGTCAATTGTTATGAAATACAGTCTCACACATGTCAAAATCTGTCAATTTATCCATGCTCGCATAAGTTTCAATTTTCATGTTTTTTTGGATTAATATAGCCTAATCATTCATTAGATTTTTAATATTTTTATTCAAGTAATCGAGAATTAAGAATGTAGATTTAGAGAGGACATAGTAATATGAACATATACACAGTAGTATCAAATGAATACCAGGATGAATTATTTAACAAATAATTTACAAATATTAGTCATTATCAGGATATGAAGCTCGAATAAATGTTTCCTTCAATGGAGTTACCTGTTGACCAGAAAATCCCAAGAATAAGCTAATTAAAGATGATAATTGACATTAAACGTTTGTGAATGTGTGTTACTACATAAATAAACACTAGAAGTTGAAAGAAAATTATGGCTATGAGATGTTTGACAAGGATAATGACCTTCTAATTTATTATCTTTATGCCAATTTATACAGTCAAGTTTAAGTTTCATTCAATGCAACATTTTAAATCTTTTGCTTGATCTTGTTTCCGATTTGTAATCTGGCTGCCGTCATTTCCATAACTTAGTTTGTGATACGATTAATAAGGAGCCAACTGATTTTTCCATCTATTTTTGTACATATCGTCAAATCGAATTATTTTCAATAAATTTCTTAAGCAATTTTGTTGTTCAGTTACCAATGAATCTCGATATAAGTCGACTACCATTGTAGTTAACTGCAACTTCGGCTTCTCTTGAATGCCATGTAAATTAGATCTATTAACATTTTGGCTTAATTGCATCTATATCTAATAATAAAATATTAACAGGAGCAGTATTATTTTTAATACTACTATAACTACTACTACTAATATTATTATTATTATTATTATTATTATTATTAACAATTTTGTTGTTACTTCTTCTAATGCGGACACTACCATTACATGTAACGTTACTGATAATACTACTACTATTACTACTAGTACCACTATTACTGCAACTCAAACTAATTTTTATTATTCTGTCAATACTACTACTACTACTACTACTACTACAACTACTACTATCTTAACAAATACTAAATTTTTTATGTTTTCTCTATTACAGTTGGTTTGTTTGAATAGTGGATTTGCCTTTTCTTTAATGCTCATGATGATGTTTATCTTCACGCTGATGTTTCAGTTCATGTTTACTTTATCTTTCATCTGGGTTGATTGTTTTATTCATACAAAACAAAGACGAATGAAGCAATCTTTCGTTGTGTATTTAATCTAGATCAATTTGTACAAATATTGGCATTGTTGTCCATAATATATCTCATAACCTGGCGCATGAACAGATGTATACATACATACATTCACATGCATACTTAAAATGCTTTCAACATAACGTTTCTTGATCATTCTGAATCCATTCTGTTTACGTCTGTAGTTTCTTGTTAATAGACTATTTTTCCGATAAAAGTTATCACACACTCGTCTAAAATTCTCCTCGATACTTATTGATTGATATTTCGAGAGCCATTCTGGTTGTCTTTTTTTCAAAAGCCGTGTTCCTTATTTCATTAACACACCAAGGTCTACACCACCAATTAACACAGAGTCTAAATAAAATCTTAGTGTGTTGAAAAGACGACCAGAGTGTCAATCTAGATGTCAAGAAGAATTTTAGATGAGTATGTGATAACATTTTATTTGGAAAAGGAGAAGTTTATTGACAGTGAAATGAAACTACTCGGCGAAAATATCATTCAAAAATAGACTGTAGTAACCTGCGTGCACGAATAATCAAAATCTTAGAGTCGTATAATTAAAGGTATGCTTTTTAACTCGAGCCAGTACGGTTTGTACTCTGAATTCACCATTAAAATTTTAAAATCAATGGTAATATTTTATATGTACAAGGACATTATGCTCCAAATCAAAGGTTTTGATGTTCATGTCCATTTCATAAATAAGAACAATCAATTTCAGTTTCATTTTTGTAGAAATATTAAAAAAATCGTGCAAACTGTTGGATTTTGTTGCCTTGCTAATACTGCAATTGTTAATATTATTGCTACTATTAATACTTATATAGTTATTCTTATTTCTACTACTATTCATAACGGTACCACTGGTTCTTCGATTACGTACACTGATACTGAAGTCAATACTACTTATACGACTATAAAAAAGAGATTAATATTATTGTCTGTTAAAAGAACCGGAATTTTTTCACCAGATGTTATTCAGTACGGTCGTCATTCCGACCTAAATGCATTTTTGCATATTGATTAACTATCTTCGAGAATTAGGCGAATGTAATTATTTTCTTTTTCTGTAACAAGGCCTATAATTTGTCAAGCTGGGTGACATTTTTTTATTTCCTTCTTAAAGATATTCATATACAAATGGAGTTTTGTTATGTATGTATACGATTCTGTATTGTGAACCTAGTAACAAATTACTTTAAACAGGATCAGAAGGATATACCAAAGTCAGTATGAACGAAATATATAATCTTTTACACACATGCGTTTCGTGCTTACTGGCGATTGACCAGTGGGTACCGGTACTACGCTCTATACTCATTATATATTTAGTGGGATATGTGAACAGTATAATCTCCTATGCGAATGCGTATACTGGCAGTAATGGACTTAACTTTATGTGAAGTCTTTAACAATGTGACTTTAAAGCCAACCCACTTTTATTTCATATATACTGAGTTTGCTATAGGTACTTTCATAATGATTTTCAAAATAATAACCCTATAACGGTTGCCAAAACACTGGGCTTCGAGACAGGCTAAATTTCACCAAAATTGATAATTACAGCTAATTCTTTTTAACTTTAATCAATTAATTCCATAGCATTAGACCTCGATCGATATCTTTTATACATTCCTTTATATGCATAATTTAATATTTGTGTGTAGTGCCTTTTACTTGTAGCAGCAGAAGTCAAAGTTTTGAAAATTTACTGTCTGCTAACGTTGCTTAACTAGAACTGGATATTTTTTAATAAAACACATTTAGCGACAATGCTTGTATGATTGTTATTCTTCAGGTACAAAGAAACATTTATTAAAAATAAATGTGAAATGAAACAGTACCGCTTTTGCTCCATTTTTTCAACTGATTTAATGGGGAATAAACAAACAATTATTTTTGTTTAAATTGTAGAACAGTCCCTAAAAAATAGTTTACAGACATATATATATATATATATATATATATATATATATATATATATCAGTCAATAATGATTAAAACTATAAAACGTAACCAAGCCCTGCTTTGCGTGGGGCCTGGAAAACTCCGTGGTAATGCCAGTGAACGAACAAATTGTTATTACTTGAACAGCCCTGGACAACATCGATTTCTTGAAATCGTTTCCAGGTGGGGAAGAATACTAAAACACTTTGTCTTAATTAAAATTAAATAGAGCTGTGTTTGAATGTCATGATTTTCACAGGATAAACATGTTTATTTACAGACATACGTGCAAAAACAGTTTTTTTGCACCATTCGTGTTGTTATGTATTCGACCATCACGGAAGCAATCTTCTTCTGCATCTACCTAAATATCGTTTTCCACGAAAATAATTCCCATTATAGATAACCTCAGATACAGTTTGTAGTGAAATTTTGTTTTTCACACTATATAGAGGAAGTTTGGTGGAGGATTTTTCAAACCTAAGTAAGAAACTAGCGTATATTCATTTCCGATTCAAAGTCAGAAGCAATAGATCGCAGCAGCGGCATAAGGTATTCCTCTTTGGTGTATACACATATTGCAGCTGACTTAGTTATGATAATATCCGCCACCAAACTACATCTACCTATTATGAAAGACAAAATTACACTTCAATCCGCATTTGACGTTACCTTTAATTCGAATTGTTCCCGTGGACGATCATAGGTAGGCAGGTGCAGTAGAATGAATTCACAAATGTCAGTGCACACACAAACTTGATTTTTGCACCACCTCTACCACACGTCATGCAATTTTAATTCATTTATCAACTTGTTTTTGGTTAGACTTTTCTTCAGATAGAACCTATTTTGAATCTCTTAAAACCTGAAGATCTAACTAGCCATCCATGATTGGACATTAGTCGACAGACACTATGTCACTTGGGTAAATTGTATTAAATCGAAGTCGAACGGCATGATTTGATTATATATATATATATATATATATATATATATATATATATATATATATATATATATATATATATATGTTTGTGCAGGTAAAAATATACGATAAAATTTCTTACTAAATGAGATGTGGAGCCCACAAAAAGGTAAATTATTTCCTGGACTAAGCAATTTTAACAAAGTAATTTATTTCAGAAGAATCCATGTTGTCTCGTCGTTTTTCTACAACAACATAATAACAGACGTACTTACGACAGTCGTCGCTATTGTATCCTGCTTATTGCGAAAGAAACCGCAGGTTCACACATTTGGTACATGTGTCTGGTCGAATGGTCAATGTTGCAAAACTACCGTCTAAGTGATTAAGACTGAACATTTCTAAGTCTGAATTCCGTCAAATTGTGCAACGATACTTTTTATGTCCGTCACGTAGTGAGGCACCACTTCGTTATTCTGGCCGATGTCTGATCTGGTCTACGCGGCTAGTTGGGCTCGGTCGGTCTGGTTGTAATCAGCTAGAGCGATAATGAGGACTTTGCTCTGGGCTTTTAGCATGAATTTCGATACGATACTAAAAAAGGTTTTGCTGTTAGGTATATCGTTTCATATTTTTACAACGTGACCAAAACGTTGCTACCATTAATGTAAGACAATTATTTAAATCAAGGTTACGATCTACGTATAAACACTAATCCTATTATACATAAATTTTGTCAGTATAGACCAAGGATTGCATAATATAGAAAAGGCTATTCATCCAGTAGACAATGCGGTAGGGTGGCGCAGTGAATAAAGTCACAGACTCCGAAGCAGATGTACCCAGGTTTGAGCCCTGTTCGCGGCAAAATTCATGACAGCACTTGGAGAGTTCCCAATATGGACGAGACCAGTCTATTGAATGAATTGCATTTGTGTGAAAGGGTGACGCAGTGAATAGATACACAGATTTTGAAGCTGGATGTTCGACGTACATACACGTAAAAATTTACAATAATTCTTAAGGAGTTTCCAATATGGTCGATAATGGTCTACTGGTTGAATTTCCTTTTCTACATTATACGATGCTTAGTTAACATTGAAAATTTTTTAATTACTGAGATTGGTGTTTTTATCAAGATTGTAACCTTAACTTGAATAATTTTTATTACTAGTCACCAAATATTTGGTCAAGAAATGATGATTGTCGGACGGGGAAAGCTCCTATAGAAATTCGACCATTGCCTTTATACTCTTTACAGACTTGGTATATGTTATATATAATGAGTTGGTTTTGAGATCGTATTGTCAAAGGCTATATTAAGTTAGCCCTGCTACTGCAGATTTACATTTTCGTATAAGGGATTTTACCGTCCAGTTGTTCAACATTCTTTGACCAAATATATAGTGAGTGTAGAACGTAGTATCGGCTCCAACTGACGAGTCACCAGTGAGCACAAAGCGCATGTGTACATGAGATTATACGTTTCGTTAATGTTGACTTTGGTTTATTTTTCTGATCTTATTTTAACTAATTTGTTACTAGGTGCGCCAAACCTAGTTGCAGATTAGTTTGTTTACGTTATAAAATGCAGGTAAGTCGTTTCTAGGCTTAACACCATACCATACAGAACACCTCTGGAAGCGGTGAAAAGAGCCGTTCGATAGAAATTTACTTTAGTGCTTATTAAGGTTGCTTTGTTATACTGTTGGCAAGACTTAGTGAATATAGTCAAATTATTAACGTTGGCTTGAATAAGCCACATTAGTTTGTTTTTTAAAAACTTATTGATGTGTGAACCGAAGAAGACATCCGTCCAAGGATGTCGAAATATTTTGAAAAAAACAAAAAAAATTGGAATTCAGCCTGTCTGGTAATCCAGTTTAGCAATTTTTTCATTGTTTTAACCACGCGATTCCACAGAATAGTCCATAAATGGAAGTTGTTTAGTTATAAAATAGTTTTATTTTCTTTTCCGATTTTTGTATTATGTGTAAGCATTTTGTATTAGGAAAATTAGTCTATATACCTGGTACCTCATTTAGGACACAAATAATACGTTACCATTGTTAAAAATCTTTTAGGCACATTCATTTCTCTTTGGTGGCCTAGTTAGCATTGGCTGTCATCACCTCTCTCAGAGCTCAATTTGTATGATTTATTTTGCTATATTTTTAGTAACATTAAACGTCGAAAGTCAGACTTATTTATTCTTCTAGAAACCACGTGATTCATCATTGCCTTTAATCTAATTGTTTCCGCTTACACTGAATTTATTAGTTTTGCGATGCGTCTGCTACTTTTCAAGCCTTTATATATATATATATATATATATATATATATATATATATATATATATTCAAAACAAACGAATCATCGCAAAAATATAACAAATGAATTTCATCTTCAAGATCGGTTTTGTAGTTATTGCGCACTAATCAGTGGTAGTCAGAAATGCAGTAGTCGGGGTTTGAGACTTGAAGGAAAGACTTAGTTTTTATGTGAATTTTATGTTGTGTTCAGACGTCTGCTTCGGGGAAGGCTGCTGCTTTCGACTTTAAAGTGCAGCTAGTCATTATTATGCACAAGCCACGCCGCATGTACCGGTTATATTGGTTTATCGCTCTCATATTTCAGTTATATCTTCAGACACACACACACACACATATATATATATATATATATATGTAAGAACAAAACAACGTACTCCATGGAATAACATTTATTAATAAATCTTATTTCTACCAGTATCTACAGCCATTGTTCTGGATTCGTTAGTATATTCGTTCATCCAATCCCACTGTACATTTTTCGTAACCAATCTCCTCTTCGTTATGTTAGCCTTTGTTTTTCGCAATTTAAACCACTCCTTTTGCGTAACGTCATTTGGTGTGTCATCGCTTTCATTGTAATTGCGTTCGTTATTGATGTATGTCATATTTTGCGAAGCGTTGGCTATTTTTAAAGGCATGTCAGTTATGTCTTTGTTCCAGTCCAATTTAATTTCTTTTTGAATTATTTTCTGCACGTTTAAGCAGGGCTTCAGCTTATTAATTGCAATAGCTTCAAAAGCCAGAAGCATTTTCTCTGTTTTTGCCTTGTAGAGAACTGAAAAATTGTTACTACTAACAGCAAGACCTGTGAGTAGTACATGCTCGCAAATTGCTGATTTTTGTGCAGGAGCTGCACCCCTCATTAATAATTTTTGAAGGAGATGCTGATTTGTTCTTGTTTCGAGCCTCTTTTTTGATCTGCCGATGTACTGAGCGTTGCAGGTACATTGAAGCTTGTATACAGACAAAGGTGTTGACGTCACGTCATTCGTGCGCATCCTTTTTGTTGTTTTTAACACCACTCTCACCTGTATTGATGGAAACTGTACTTTAGTTGCTCGAATTACTTTTCGTTTAAAGATTTCCGCTGGAAGATCACCTCCAAAGAGAACACTAAGCGTTACTCTCTGGGGAGTTTTGTTTTCCTCCAAATTGGCCTCGATTTTGTTGCGTTGAGTGACTTTATATCGAGGGACACCATTTTCCTCTCTTTCAAATTTAGGTCGCGAATTTTTTCTACAAATTGAAAGCTATCCTGTACAACGTGGTCTATTCTTCCTTTAATGATAGGTTTTATAATCCGGCATAATAGTCTGGCTGCCCTGTGCTGTGGGGAATTTATCATAGATAAAATGGACCTGAAAGCCGGGAGTCTTTCATTGTTGGTCATTTTGTGAACCTTGGGCAACCCATATAATATCGGTTGCGTTGAACCTACGGGATTAGCATGTTTGCATTCGGTAATAAAAGCATTTTTGTGCTCTATGTCGATTTCTTGTTTAGCTTCGACCTTCGAAATAATTCGGTTTAGAATCTTCGTTATGAAATTTTCTAATTTTGCCGTAGTGTCGCGTTGTACCTCTTCGCGTTTAAATTTGGATTTGTCATTCAGAATTTGTAACATCACCTGACTATAGTCCGTATAGTTCATTAACACTACGCCTGTCCCTTTGTCTGGCTTCATGAGTCTGATTTGTTTGTTTCGTTGTAGCTCATTCAGTTCTTCTAGATGCCTTTTGGTGACCAGTTTATTGCCTTTGAATGTGCGCATATATTGGCCATACGCACTTCGGAGGTCCGATTTAAAGAGCGAGATGTATTATTCATTCGATTAGTGTTTTGTGGCATCTTCAAAGAAGCATTCCATTGATGTCTGCATATGCATTTCTTCACGTTAGTTTATTCTAGTTTTTGTTATGTAGTATTTCGGTCCAATGCTTCTTTGCCGGGTCTAAAGGGACATAGCCGTCATGATATTTTATGTGAAGCCTCGAGTTTGGTCTAACTACGCAGTAACTTGTAAAATGTGTTTAATGAAATGAGAGCAAACGTGAACGGCAAGTTTCGGTTGCTGAAGAAAACTTTGACCACTAGCATCTGGGCAGATAGTGCTCATTAACCTTGGTTGGCAGACTACCTAAGAGAAGGAGAACTCCGCATACAAAACATCTTCACTAGGAATGGGCGATCTAGTGATCTTTTACAGTTCACGTATGACCATGAAATACTTATGGTTATATGGCAGTGAAACATTAGTCACTTTTGACTTTTGTATGGGCGTGCATGATCGGTGATTATAAATGGAACCGTCTGCGAGGAAGATAATGTAACAAGTTTCTAATATAAATTAGTTTGAAGAAAGGCGTATGATACTTTGTCAATCATTTGGTTCACCGCGAACTAGCATCATCGTTTTATTTAGAGTTGTTCCACTATAGCTAACTTATTAGATAAACGTCTACACATTAAATAATTATTATCAAATGAGAAAGGTAACAATTTTGTTTTTTGATGAAAAGGAAGATGCTCGAGCAGTCTGGCTGCTCGCCAAGATAATCGCGGACCTTATTCTGCAGACATATTATGTGGTCATACAGAATTCATCCCATTTCTGTAACTGACGCGTGTTGACTTGTGCCTAGTATATTTACGGATAGTTATTTTACCGTTTATTTGCCATCGTCTTGTGTTTTTATCAAAGGTTATGCCATTACTTTGTGCCACCTCTTGGGTCTAAGAAATTGTGTTGCTATGTAACTTATCAACGAAGTTGCTGCCAGCAGTTTTTATATGCGTATCACATAAGGAGGTTTAAACGAGAGTTTGTTTTGCTGGACTTACCTATTGCTTTGCAATTTCTTACAATTCTTTTCATGCCAATGTGTTAACATGTCTGCAATGTATACGGAACTATAATTATGTGCAATATGTACATTTCTGCTAAACTCTACTTCCTCTTTCATTTATTTGTTAAGAGAACTTTGTTATTCGTTAATGATGGAACATCAAATGCGGTGGAAACATTGTCTTTACGACAGGTTTAATTAGTTCACTTCTTGAACTGATTTGACCTAATTATGTGTTGTTTTTACATGGGTGATCGTTCATTTACGTAATTAGAGTATTCTGGTCAACAGTATTTTCGTTTCTAATTCGAGAACACCAATCTGTTATTTTATTAATAAACCTTGCCGACATACTGCGTTTTAGCACGAATTCTTAATTTCTACACTAACGCTATAGTTGTATTACAGATAATTGGTTGATCTGGCGGTCTGAATGAACAAAGCCGTTGTTCCTAGGACTTCTACTGCAAATCATTCTAGCCTCAGAGGCAATCCGCTTACGGGATCGTTATTTTTCCCGTTTTGGGATACTCATCAATTGTAGCCAGAACCTGCCAACAAAAGAGAAATTAATCTAAGTTTATTTGAGTGACGAGTCCTATGCACATGCATTGTATATGCTCAGTTGGCCTAGTAAATTATCTGCTAAATTCGTGCAATCGATGATTGGCTAAATGCTTACAGAAAATAGAATTTATTGATTTATGTTATTGAAATTTCAACATCACGCCGACACAACACTGATAGGCAAATATTAGTAACAATAAATTAGCTGTTTGTATCTGTACACATACGATTGCAAGCAGATCATATGCGTGACAGTATAACAAATGCCAGACCACCAATGTCAGAGCTGTCGCGGTGCTACTATTTGAGTGACATCTTTCACTTGATGGGTTTCGGGAAATCAACGTATACTTACGTGGAATAGGGTAGTATTTTTATTTGATTTGTAGTAATTTTCGCTGAACTAATTAATGTTTCCAAATGGCTGTATTTTATATGCTACGCCTTAGGCTGTCCAAAGCGATTAAATAAATAATTATATTTTTTAATAGGACTGATAGTTCAAAGAATCATAGTTTTAGGACAATCTATCTTTTGGGCTATGGTTTTTCCTTAAACTGCAATCCAAGTTACTATTCTTTGAAATTATGAGTTTCATGAACCACTTTTTTTATGGAATTTGCATAGAAAGCATGCCTTAATTATGACTACGTCAAAAAAGCTTTTAAAAGATGTTTTCGCAGTTTTTTGGAAATTCAACTGAATGTTTTTGTATGAATTATCCGTCACATAATAATAAAGAGATAAAATCGAAGGCTGCACTTGAAGGAAAATTTGACGGAGACTGTCAATTGGAGATGACTTTTCTTCTGTACTCTGCGCTGACCTTTGTACAGTAAATATTCTAACAAGAATGCACATTCAATGTATGAAGAAATTTTGAGACCAGCAATAAGATACGAAAGATTGTGTCAGAAATTGGCTCCGATATCGTCAGATCTAACCCGACTGTAAAGATTTGGCTCAAATGCAAGACTATATCGAGAATAAATAGAAATACAAATCATACCTTGCTAGCAAAGACAGATGACAACCAATTGAGGATCCTGATGTTTCAAAACTGTAGGATAATACGGAATATGGCCTGCAGAATAAATTAAATCTTCAAACTCGATTTAAAATAGGGAATTTGCAAAATCTGAGAAGCTGTTAATACGAACAATAATTCATAAATTTACATTTGCAAAATATGGTCTGCCAACTGTTTCATAAAGCATTGCTTTATTACATGTGTATGATTTTAATCAAGTTTGCGCATTTAAAAAACACATTCATATATCTTTTAATAGACATATTTCTTTGTCAAGTTATCGTTATTTAAACTTGCCATTGCGTAACGAATCTGAGCGTCTTATTGCCCCACATTCCTCATCCAAATATACAATGGTTAAAGGGCGTAATACCGGCTCCTACTGATGAGTCGCCAGTAAGCACGAAACGAATGTGCATGAGATTATACTTTCCGTTCATGCTGTCTTTGGTTTATCCTTCTGGTCACAACTGAACTAATTTGTTAAAAGGTTCGCAACACCTAATACATACTTGCATATATATTAGTTCTCCGAAACAAACAGTATTTAACTAAATGTCAGTTCTTGCAATAACATTCTTATTTGCAGAAATCTGAAAATCGTTTAGCTTTAAATTATTTTCGTTCATAGATGCTTTGTTAACAAACCGCATATAATATAACTAAGAATTATTATTATGATAAAATTAATATAAATAGTGTTTCATTGCGAATATAGTTCAGTGGTTATAAAAACGAACAAAGACGCATCTGGTTTACCTCTTGTCTGTAAATTGTTATGTGTGTGCGTAATGTGAGTGGGTGGGTCAGCAGTAACATGCCTGATCGTAGTATACACTTAAACCATAAAAAGCGTATCTAGTTGTGCGCGTGCATAGTGTTTGACCTGTTTTAACGAAAATAATACTTTTCGATAAAATTTATTGATTAACCTAAAATGCGCATTCATTTTATCTGAATTAAATGAACATAAATATTCTTCTTTAGTTGTTTGTAGCTTTCGCCACACACACATATGTATGTGGACAATACGATTAAACAATAATTGATTGCGCGGGTGGTGGTAACAATTCTTTAAATCAAGTTTGCGAGCTTGAAGTAAACACCAACCCCATTGTATTTAACCTGTCGTTGAACAACATAACAAAACTACCGCCAGTCGCAACGCACTGACGCGTTTCGACCTTCCATGATCATCATCAGAGTACGACGGCAAACTGACTAGCGAGAATCAAACCGCAATGCATATATATATGGAAATCAAAGTTAAATATGCAGCTCTCACCTCTAGTAGTCTTGCATACATTGTATGAGACTAGAAATGTCGGCTGCACAATTTCCATGCACTCACGAACATTAGCTGTTTGTAGCCTTCGCCACATACATATATAGGCAATACAATTTAATAATAATTGATTGCGCGGGTGGTGGTAACAATGCTTTAAATCAAGTTTGCGAGCTTGAAGTAAACACCAATCCCATTGTATTTAACCAGTCGTCGAACAACATAACAAAACTACCGCCAGCCGCAACGCACTGACGCGTTTCGACCTTCCTTGATCATCATCAGAGTACGACGGCAAACTGACTATCGAGGATCAAACCGCAATGAATATTTATGGAAATCAAAGTTAAATATGCAGCTCTCACCTCTAGTAGTCTTGCATACATTGAACTTGACTGGAAATGTCGGCTGCACAATTTCTATGCAGTCTCGAACGTTAACTGTTTGTAGATAAATAAGACAATTTATTTCATGAAATCTTATCAAGAAAAAATAATTTTCTATAGTTAAAACTTTAATTGATTTCCATTTGGTTGTGTAAGTGGATTCATCTTTGCTTTTAATTTTGATTTATACTTATTTCAAGCATTCTTACGAGTGATTTATAGTTAATGTAGTGTTAAACTGTCACTATGTTGTGTGTGTGTGTGTGTGTGTCAGTACACGTGTCAGCTTTACTTAGGCTTTAATTTATTGGCCATTGCATTAACATTTTCTTCTCTTTATGTTCTCAGTCATGTCACATATTTCATAAGTAACCAGCATAACTCAAGCAAAATCTGACAATAAGAAAATACGAGGAAAATATTCGTATATGCGATAACTAAATAAGCGAAAGTTTTAATCAAACAAAATCAATCGATGGACGACTAACAATAAACAAAAACACATGATTCGATAAATATATATAAATCATTAATTTTTTGAGATCTTTGCAAGAATGTTTACAAATAGATTTACTCTCATTTATTCAATGAGTTTTTAGTCCAACTGAATAATTAGCAGTTTTTTCCCAAGTAAAACAGTGGATATTATTTAAAATAAATAATTATATATATATATATATATTATATATATGCATATATATATATATATATATGCATATATATATATATATATATATATATATATAAATTTGTCAATGCATTTATACGTGTATACATGAATATATACATGCAAAAAAATTCCCACATTAAACATGCGTACACTGAAACACTTGTATATGCATACATATATACACAGGCATGCTGACATAATTACATACATTCCCAGTTGCATACATAGGTATAACCGTTCACATAATCATTCATTCATACATACGTACAAACACATAAATACATACTTCTATACACACTTATACACAAATATACATATATATATATATATATATATATATATATATATATATATATATATATATATATATATATATATATATATATATTCAAACATACATACATACATATCTGCATGCATACATACATCCATGCATACATATATACATACATATAAAGGCATAAACATATACATGAATAGTTGTATTAATACATACATACATAAATCTATGTATGTAAATATTTGCTCTTAATTGCATAAATTGAGTTGTATTTTTGGTTGAAAAACATCAATTATTTAGAATTAATGTACTCGTGATTTCAATGTTCAAATAAATGTGCATTTTTAATGTTTCACCTAGTAACAAGTTTTTTTCATATATTGCTCGAAGTATATAAAAAAGAAATGGTGTAATCCCATTGATGCACGCTTTGATCACTTGCTGACTAGTCAAAAATGCAAGTATGTATTAGGTTTTGCGAACCTAGTAACAAATTAGTTCAGTTGTGACCAGAAGGATAAACCAAAGGCAGGATGGACGGAAAGTATAATCTCATGCACATTCGTTTCGTGCTTACTGGCGACTCATCAGTAGGAGCCGGTATTTAGCCCTTTAACCACTATATATTCGGTAGAAGAATGTGGAATAATAGGACGGTACAATCCTTCTGGTCACAACTGAACTAATTTGTTACTAGGTTCGCAAAACCTAATACATATTTGCATATATATTAGTTCTTCGCAACAAACAGTATTTAACTGTAATAGTCGAAAATGGTTGTCGGCGCTACACCAAAAGCCCTCCATATTGTTGATCAAGCTATGTTTGACTATGTCTCCTTCGTAATTATTGTGACATTGAAGCAGGAAACGGTTTAATCTTGTCCTTGTTTAGTACATCGTTTGACCATTTTATTATACCATGTTGAAATATATTGCTTACATAATCTTGGTTGTTGATAGCTAACATAAGTGCACTGGAATATTACGCCTGATATATCTAGTCATAAGATTGTTCCTTGGAGGTCAGAAAGACCTGCCAAATTCATTGTGATCAAACTATTTAATCTCATGTGCGGATTTGTTTAGACCTTATTGTCTGCTCATCAGTAGGAGTCAGCTTCTACTTGTGAATCGCCAGCTAGCACGATACATATGTGTACAAAAGATTACCATTTTGGCTCAGCGTGTCTGGAATGTCCTCTTAATCACATAGCAACTAACTGGTCACTAAGTTCACCTTGCGAAAAGTTGAAAAAAAGTTTCTTACTGGAAATTGCACAGATTCTGTGTATCTGACGAAGTTGCCCGCGAAATAAAGTTAAAAATCTATAGAACAGTTTATTACATTTTTCTGTTTCAATAAAAAATTCCGGCAATGGAAATAAATATTTCATGGTTTAGTTTGTGTGAATTATGTTGGTTTGGTTCACATTCACAAGAAACCGTTGGTATGGATTCACTTTTGAACTACAACCGTGACAAACTTCGTATTTAAAAAAAATCGTCTATATATTGACTGTTAATAACGTATTAATATATTTGCAATTTTCGATTATCTTCCTAACCTGTTATCTAAATCTTTGGTTTATTATGATTATAGTTTTATGATTTTTAGTTTTGTCATAACATTTATTTGATTATCGCATGTCTGCTTTTTGACGTCATTTGCTTTTTTTAAATTCTTTTCTTACTATCGATTTGTCGATTAGCTAGTCAAGCGCTCAACAATGTACTGACATCTGTGGGCCAGGAATTAAAAGGAATTCCAACACCAGGATCCCCACTGTATGAGCCATGGTATCAAATTGAATCTCATCTACAGAATGTAAAACGTACGTTGAATTGAATTTGATGGTGCTATTGTTAATTACACTCTTTCGCCAAATTTGTCTTCTTTTCGTAGTAGGATATTCATTTTCTTACATTTCCGAATGTCTACATGAATGCTCGTGAAACGTTTTCGGGCATCATCACGGCAGCCATATTTGTTCTTTGTCGGTCTGTTCAGCATAGGCTGCTTGCTGGTGATGATCGTTGACTACATTCTGGAGTGTTGCTATTTAGAAAAAGGGTGGTTAGTCATTAGCTCGAATTTCTGTCTAGAGCTAGCTATGCTACAAAAGCGCTCTCATCTAATATAAAGTATCGTACGAGTGGTCTATCCCTTTCCACAATTGTATCTGGTTCTCATTATCTATTACATTACTATTTACTTTGTTCGAGACACAATCTACATTTTTTGGTGTCATTTCAGTTGATCAATTGTGTAAGATGCCAAATATGATTTCGTCATCATATACATATTACATTAGTTGGATACATGGACGCTTCAAAGCTGCATAACCAGAAAATCATTTATAGTTGTGCGTGGGCTGAAAAAGAATATCAAGTCGTCTATTCCTAGTTTGAAGCCGATTTTATCTGCCTGATATGCAAACTTAGCAACGAAGAACTGCCGCCACTATCGCTTTGTGGCTCGTCGCCATAGCAACTTCTAGTCTGACTACCAGCGGGCTCTGACTTGTCGTGTTGGCAACAGAAGTATAAACATTTTCCGTAATATTTGGATAGTCATTCCATATGCTGTGAAACCTTGCGTTCAGCTCTACTGCGCAATTGAAACTTATTGTTAGATGGGTTGCGATGGAATGAGAGAAAAAGTGAGCGTGCCAGACGCGAGATCAAGTTTTGACTGCTGAAGACAATCGCCGCTGGCGGGTGGCGCTCATCACCGTTTATCAACGAACCATCTAAGAAAAGGGAACCAGTAATAGAACCATTCATCCCTACTAGGGTTCTTGCACAGCTCAGTCGAACCCATGAATAATGCAGAAAATAACGATCCCATATTGCATCTATCGTCGCCCATGATAAACTGGGTTGTCGTAAATGGTATTTTATCGGGTGAATACACGCAAACAAGTTACTGCACGGACTTCTATTTGCCATTTTGTATGCTTTCATTTATTCTGTTCGTCTTTCCCATCTGGCGAAACTTCACTTTTAGACAGAGTAGACAGAGTGGCAGTTGATTGAATCAATGAGCCCAGTGTCGTTTTACCAACTATCAAAAATGTTACAGTTAAGTCTTCGTCGTTGTTGAACGACGGAAATTCGAATAACGGTACCAAACCGCAATGTATGTCTAATGTATTGACAATTAAAATGTGGTTCGCACCTCTAATAGTTTCACATACACCACAGTTTATTGAAATGTCGCTCCAGCACGTGTAACTGACGGTGCTTCCGCTGCACTTTATGCTTAATTACATGATGACCAGAGGATCGTTCAAGAAAATAAGTACTTCATTTTCAGCCGTGGATTTAGCGAAGTGAGCACCAATAAGGTTTTGTTTCATATAGCAACTCCGACAAGGATGTCCACTCACCTCATGTGAGTACAGTGTTTTGTAGACATTATTATGAAATTTACTTTCCACACGTTCAGGATGCTAGCGTCGAAGCTCTCTCAGGCAGTAGATAGGTCGACATTGACTTACCTGTCGATATTGTTTTATAGTTGGACCTAGGATAGATAAGCCGTTGTCTAATGATATTTTCCTATTAACTATACATCCATATTTGCTTCCCTTTTAAATTGTGTTCATTTATCTTGGTCTCTGTATGAATAACAGGCTGAGTGTGAAAATTGCAACAGCTAGATTAACCTTTCTCAAACATAACCATTTATGACGAAACAAGATTAACTCAATTGAGCATTTAGATTTCGAGATCTTTGTTGCTTACAGGCATTGTATGATCATTGGCTGAAAAGCATAGCCCACGTAGGTTACCAACAACGTATAAGTAAACGTACCGTCTGTCGACCTATTCTTGTTTATATCTGTAAATAATTCTTGGTCAAACAAATAAGGCTCTAGTAATTGAGCTGGTTGGGTTAAGCTTCACGTATAATTACATTCAGACTTGTCAGTAAGGTGCTTTTTTCTCAGCTAGTGCTAGATTTGTGTAGGATACATAGGGGATAGATTTTGGCATGACAATCCAGTTGAGTTGTACAAGAATAGTTCGTCTACTAGGATAGCGTCTTCCTGCCAATCATAGTATTTGGTAGGAATTCTTGTGCGATATGCCATCGAATCGTGCTTAGTAGCTGGTAACAGTAGAAACCTTTGTTCTGAAGACTGGCAGTCTCTAACTCATCCTTCCGGCAATGGTAGCAAACTCTCTGCTGATACTACTGGGTTACAGAGGCCATGAGTTAGATTTTACTGTTTACTTAAATCTTTATACTTAATGGATGGAGATGAAATAGGAGCAGGTGTGTTAAATGCGTAGGTATGGTTTTTGTTCCTCAAGACTGCCGTTGGCACTTAACAAAAAGTACCTAAGCAGTTAGCACAAGTACACTTAGTTTTTGAGGTAATCTGAGCGAAGGAAAGCTAAACAAAATCATCCCTCATCGCTAGAAATAGATCTAGTGTTTTTACAATTCATGCATAAAAATTTCATAGTTATGAGGCAATGAAGCATAATTACTTGAATTCCGATGTTTTGCTGTGCTGTCTGCCTTGTTTAGTAAAGAACTTGTTGCAGATTTCCAATACAGTCATCTTCTTCCATTGTGCGATAGAAGTAGCTGTTTGCTTATGTATTTCTATACGCATATGTATTTATTTGTTTATATATATATATATATATATATATATATATATATATATATATATATATATGGGTATGTATTCATGCTTGTATGAATGTGTTTATGTAGGTAGGTATGCATGCATGTATATATGCAAGTATGTATGTATGTATTCATATAGGCTGATATGTACACATGTACGCATGCAAGTACGTATGCTTTTATGTATGTATGTATACATATATGCATGCGTGTATGAAATTATGTATGCATATATGCATGTATGCATGTTTATATGCGTTTATGCTTGTATGTATGTATATATATGTATATGTGCGTGTATGTATGTCTGTATTTATTTACGTATATGTGTGATTATGTATGTATGCTTGTACTTATTTTTATTTGCATGTATTTATCTGTGTATCTATCTTTGTAAATATACATATATGCATGTATGTATGTATTTGTGAATCTGTATGCCCTTACACTTGTGTATATGTATAAATGTGTTTAAAATAGACTTTAAAAGAACTTATATTCGCTCCAGTTTCAATGTTTGCTGGCGTTTCGAAGCCTATTTTGTAGCCCCTTCATCCAAGTAAATCACATAGCTTCATCGAAATAAAACACAGCTCAGATCACACAAGTGCGTTTTATATTATGACACCTATTGTATATTGCTAGAAAGGAATTTAAGCTTAAATCTGGTCGTGTCATCAGTACATTATGTGTTGTTAGGTTTCTGAAGATGGTACTGAAAATGAGGTGTCAAAACGACGTCGTACAATTAGGATTAGATCGAATTGCGTTTCCAGTGATTAGTACAAATGGTATGTAAACCTTTAGAGTGAGCTAGCGAGTTAGTATCCAGCAACCTCGAAGCTGAACTCGGCGCATACTTTAAAATAAGAATCTTTAGGATTACTGCGGAACCGAGAGTGCAAATTGACTACACTCGAAAAAGAATCATGATTACATTATATTTAATGATCGCACTGCGCAACCAAGAACAACAACTTTCAAATGATACACACACAGTTTACTACCTATGATCTTTAATCAGCGGAATCTTGATTTTTGTGTCATATGGTGCTATGATTGGAAATGTCGGCTGCACAATTTCTATGCAGTCACAAATATATGAATAATCATATGTGAATATTTTCAAAGGAATGGTTGTTTCAAATTGATTTTGGACAGGGATTTTTGTTTGTTTATACTGCTGATGTAGCTTACAATGTGCATAATAGGTTAAGGATCCTTCGCCGTATAGTATGTTTTCGTTAGAATGTTTCTATTAAACTTTCAAAATGTATACCTTGTTTATTGTTTTAATCTTTCTCGTCGAAGCTTATTGAAGTTTTTATTTTGCAGCTTTAATGCTACAATAAAATGAAGCCGCGTTTGTTATTAAAGTTATAGGATGGTGTTTACTTCAAGCTCGCAAACTTGATTTAAATAATTTATAGGGTGGTTATTAATTTCGTTCCGTCAAATATATATTTGTGTAATTAAAATTTGAAAATGACTGCTTGTTGTGCCGTGGTTTATTTATGTTATTTAAAGCAAATCTTAATGGTGAATCTAAATAATCAAGATGCTACATGATCTGCCTGGCTATGAAGTTTTAGATTTACATGACGGTTGATTAATCGATAAACCTTATTGCACTATTAATTAAGTTGATGATCAATACTAATAGTAGGCATGAAGCCAGTGTGGAACTGTTTGTTTTAATAGTTGCAGTATTGTACCGTTGCAATAGAGTATTTTGTTTTTATTCTTTAATGTCTATATCAAGGTGATTTTAAACGTTGTAGCAAACGAGACCGCTCTATTGGAAATGTCGAAAACTAGCGCATCCTGCACAGACGCTACTATCTCTGCAGAGAAGGCTGACATTGTTTGCTTTGCGCACAAATTCTTCAGATTTCCAGTTTCGGTTATTTGTTCAGAAATCGAGAAATGGTACGTGTGTTTGTCTAATGTGTAATTGTTGACTTTATTTCCATTTTGCAATTATGACAATAGAAGGTAGGATGTTTTGTTACGACGATTTTTCAATTAAACCATTTTTACCATTTGATAACGATGTATGTTCTTAATTGTGTGCACAATATTGACCCTTTTTGAATGCGCAACTCAGTTCTGTAGTCCAGAGGGCTGCTCATTAAAACTTATAATTTCGGATTAAACATAATCTTATGTAAATTACTACTGATTCGCTTGGCCTTCTTTGGTGATTTTGAATGCAAATATACGCGAAAAAAGGCGCACGACATGCCTAGCTACAGATATGCGTACGTACATATGCAAACATGTGTCACAAATAAACATACGTAATAATACATCAATACAGGCATTCATATATACAGAAATACATACAAACACGTATATGCACATTTAAATGAATAAATGAATACACAAAAACATACACAAATGAAAACCGTTGTGGCTTGTGTGATGGCTGCAAAACAGCTTAGTTTTGATTTGACATTTTAAGGACTCCATAGAGAAAATGGAGCAGCGTTAAGTCTACCACGAGATTCACTGGATGAGTTATGCACCGGTATTCTTGAGATTGTGCCAAGTTGTGCATCATTTCCATTTCTCTGTAAATAGTGTCTTTTAAATCGGCCTATAATGGCAGCTATTGGCGCAAAATAACTTTATTTTCGTGATTATTTTTTATAATTTTGATTGATACAGGTCTTTTGTACTTGCTAAGTTCATGATGCCCTTATTGGTACGTGTAGCTAGAATCCGTTTTTCATTCGGCCGGAGATTTCAATTTTAGACAAAACTCAAGTTAATTGACTGTAGTCCTATTACGATATATAAGTTTCTAACAATAAACACTCACAGAACATGAGCAAATCCTTATTTAAGAGCTGGGCTTCACTACTGCATAACCGCGAAGTTCATAGTTATGTGGTGGCTGTAATAGAAGAACTCTAAGTTGCCCATTTCTAGTTCGGATGGACGCTTTAGATACAGAGTTTGGCAATGCTCAGTTGATCTGCCACCCAAGGCTTATGAACAGCATCTGCGTAAAGTATATAATTTAGAATCGCCAGTGTCCAAATTTTATTTCGGAAGCCGAAGCCATCGCCTTGTCAGGTGTACGTGCTCTCATACTTTCACTTCAGATTGACACTAGCAGTTAACTTTGAGGTAAAATCAACTAAAAGGTTTCGCGTAATATAGGATGGCTGTATTCCGATAATATCGGCAAGGGTCAAACTACCATTATTGGTACGACAAGCTAGGATCTGCCAGTCGTGAGACCTCAAATTTCTGTATCTACTAGCGTGTGATATCGCGAGCGCTGCTCTTGGATGTTTAGCGTTGTAATAGTAATTGGTCAGTAGTTTGACTGGAAATGTCTATCAGATTGAAATCAAACTATAAGTGCATAGCGTAAACAGATTTCGTGTAGCCAGGATTTATACAAAACATTGACCATTGTGTAACTTAAGTGTCATAGACACTTGCCCCAGGTGAGAGCGTGAAGTTTAATCACTGAACTCACTAATAGGTAAATGGAATTATTCTAGACTTTATTGACAATTTGTGAGAAAGTTGCCTATATTTCACAGAATAATTTAATTTTCTTTCAGTCACCTATTGACAAACAATGAGAAACCTAATACTTCGTCTCCAGAAGCCGATCAACATGATTTGAACTTTCTCACTTTCATAACTCAGCATCGCGGATTATGTGTTCGGATCACACTCTCTCATTATGCCCCAGCGCATTGCATGAAGTTTACACTGGGCCCAGAGTAAGTATTTCAGTGTTCTTTGGAAAAAAAATTATATACTATGTATTTAGTTAAGCCATGATTATTTGCACAGGTGGTAATAGTCATTGCTTTAGTCATCTTTGATATATTTTTCAACAGTTTCCTTGAGTTGCATGAACTTTACGCAATTCGACTTCCCTTAGCCTTCGGAGCACGACGGAGAACTGACTAAAATTAATCAAACAGCAGTGCGTACTGAATGTGTTTTTGAAGGAGAAATTCGGCATTCACCATTAGTAATCTTTCCTTCCTGCTACGTAAATTGATGTGAGATTCGTATCTCCGCATTCAATGTATGCTATATTTTCGTTGCTTATTCTTTGTTGTAAATATGCAAATGTGTATTGGGCAATATTTACCTAGTAAATAATTAGTTCAAATACAACTAGAAGAATATACGAAAGTCAGCATGAACAATAGGTATAATCTCATGTACACATGTGTTTGATTCATCACTAGGAGCCGGTTCTACGCCCTACCCAATATATATTTTTGCAATAAATGTGGAACTGTTGTGCGGTAAAATCTTCTATACGTATTTTTATTCAAGCTTTAACAAACCTAATTTGATAGGACGTCTTCGGTAATGCGACTTAAAAGCCTACTCCCTATATATAGTATATACAAGGCATTTAAAGGGCACCAAAACATTGGTTTTAGAGATACCGAATCAGTCACACGTACTGACGCGTTTCGACCATCAGTGGTCATCATCAGAGTACAACGACAGACTGACTATGGAGTATCAAACGGCAATGAAAATATAAGAAAAACAAAATTAGGTATGCAGCTCTCATATCTGGTGGTCTCGCATACATTGTACTTGACTGAAAATTTCGGCTGCACAATTTCTATGCTGTCACAAACATTAACTTTTTGCAACTTTTGTCACATGTATATTAGTTACACAGTGAGTGATTGCGCAGGTGGTGATAATTATTTATTAAATAAAATTTTCGTGTGCGGTATAAACACCAATCTCATTGTATCCAACCAGTTGCATAGCAACAAAACTACCGTCAGTAACATGTACTGATTTAAAGTCGAAACTCGTCCGTACGTGCGACTGGCGGTGATGTTTTTATGTTGTGCGTCTGGTTAGATACAATTGGATTGGTTTTTACTTAATGATCCCAGATTTCGTTTACAGAAGCCAGTTAGTTGGTAGAAATAGGACGTATATAATAACACAAAATATGATTTTATTATTATTGATTATACTGTTAAAAGTGTTGAATCAATTGATAACAAGGTAGTTAAACACAGACGAGTTTATGTTCAGAGAAGTGGACCATCTTATAGAACATGCCTTTTAATTGGGACGCTGTTTTCTGTATAACAAAGAAAACGGAAACGGATTTACCGTGCACATTTAATGCAGTTGAATTGTGCATGTTCAATAAATGTGCGCATTTGCTTTTGACAATCGTTATTGTCGACATTTTACAATATGCTTGCGTAAGCTGTCAATCAATTTGCGCAGGCCAACGGGCCAGATAGTTGATAGTAGAAGTGAAAGAACATTGAAATCTAAACGTGTTTGCCAAATCGAATGGTGAACGCACGTCTTCATTGATTCAACCCATTGAAACCTCGCAAGGATGTTCAACAGATATTGCTTTTAGGATACATAACAAATTCAATATATATATATATATATATATATATATATATATATATATATATATAACGTCCATTGCCTTCCGAATATTACTCAGTATATTTCTTCTTAGGAAGAAAAAGCACATCTATAACAAAGTGGCTAATGGCCATTTATTTCTAAAATACTGAACTTCGCTTTACAATCTTTCATTTATATACATTCTGGGTTTTCATTTGATTATGTGGGTGGCAAAAAATCTGACTCGGTTTTACAAGTAAAATCGAGTCAGATTTGTTGCCAGTCACATATTTAAATGAAAACCCAGAATGTATATAAATGATTGTAAAGCGAAGTTTAGTATTCTCGAAATAAATGGCCATTATCCACTTTGTTATTATTGTGTTTTTTCGTCCTAATTATAAATATACTGTATATATCAAGCATATATATATATATATATATATATATATATATATATATAGAGAGAGAGGTTTGTTTCTTGTTATTTAGTTCTCCGCTGTACTCCGTAATTGAAAAGGATCGAAACACATTAGTATTTGTGACTGAAATCAGTTGCAGCATGTTTGCAACCGGTTAAAACTATTCTGCTGCTGCTTAGTTCAAGTTTTCCAACTTTACTCAAGTGAGACTTATTTCTATGCCTTTTTAAACACGTGTGCTGGTTCTACTCGTTCAATATTTAAACGAATGGACGGTATATTCTGCCAAATTATGTACAACAATGTGAAATTTAAGAGCGTGTTTTAAGTTAAATTATTTTTAATAATTAAACGGATAATGCACTTATAAATCTTTCTCGTTGCTTCAAAGGCACTAAGTGGTACATGTATATTACTATAATCAAGGTTGCGATCTTGATATAGGCACCTTACCCATTAATTACTTACATATATCAGTATAAACTAAGGATTGTATAGTGTAGAAAATGCAATTCATCCAGTAGACCGGTTTCGTCCTTATTGAGAACTCATTTCGTACTGGCCAGAATTTGCCGCGGAACAAGTATATTTTCTATTTTCATAGAACACTGGCCAATATGTTTCCAACTTACGATTATGAATGTTTTGCTTTTTATAGTTCTGTTGATATTTTATGATCTACTGCTTTATTTTCTCCTAATCTTTCTCACTTCATATATTTATATGCCTTAATTTAGCGCCGCCAAGCAACAGATATTGCCACTGCAAATGTTCGGTCACACAGGGCACTAGTATTTTCTCCTGCTATACCTACGAAGATCCATCTGAAAGAGTGGATAGCATGAAGTCAAGCTTATATAGAACTGATAAATGAATGCAATACGCCACTTCGGTGGCGTAGGGAATGAGTCGCATGGATTTACACCAAATACTTCACGGCTCATTTTATGTCCCCGGAAATTCTGGTTACTACAGATCAGTACTCAACAAAGACGGAATCTCTAGTAGATACATTACATTCGCAATGGTGTGAAGTGTTTAGTGAATACCGGCATCATATATATTATATTATCAATCCACTTTACTTGAATTAAATTATTATCACCGACAGAAATCCAACATCCTCTATGGTTGATGCTTCACTGCCAAATAACCACGAGAAAAATACACATAAAAAAAATAAATAAACAACTATAGCTAACAATAATAATTGTTTATAACAAAGAAAAACGACAAAATAAAACAAAAAAAATTTCAAATAGAATTATTTACGAAAGCGAGGATCTAGATCAAGGTGGAGATACTTATCTTGGTAAGACGTGGAAATAAAGCAACCTTGAACTTTGTAACATTATGCCCAAGTTCGTTTTAAGGCAAGGCATCATCGGCAATACACATTCGTTAGATTTTTCAATGGATCGCTTCATTAAAACGATCGAACCTCGAAGCTAACTCTGCCATGCTACGTAAAAAGTTATGTTAATTCTATGAGATATATGGAACAAGAATACAACTGATCTTAGTTCTATGTCTTATCGTGCAGGGATTCCAACTCCTAACTACGGTGCCACATGGACCGATCCTGTTTGACGAATGGGTCCTTTGCTATCCAATTCATCTGATGTTGAAAGCAGTTGACTCTGTCATATCGATATTTGTCCATATTTTACCTGATTTGTGTTGCGTTTAACACAGGATTGTTCGCAGTTTTTTTCAAATATCGGTATCTTTCATCGTCCACATCATCGTCACTGGTCTTAGGACTAAACTAATAAAGCAAGTAAGACAGTTCCTCAAAACAATTCATTCACGCGTATGTGTATAGGTCTCTTACTTTTGTTTACAATCAACTAAGTACAATTAGTCGCTGAATTATAATTTACTCTCTTATACGTTAGACAATTTTTATGCTCACCACGTGATATGCCGTGTTGGAGACTATCCTCACACTTCAGGATGAGGAGCCCGATAAACTGAATACACTCTCAATAACATCATTCCAAGGTAAATTATAACTATTAAAGACAGACGAACGATGCACGTGTAAAAATTCACTCGATTTTCACTTATGGTCGGCTAGTTTCATAGCAGCTGCTTTCATCAGATAGGCACACGTCACTTACGTTAATGTGTGCTTGTATATATATAACTGGTAAGTTTTCGGTTAAATATAATTAGTATACATGTACAACTATCTGAGTAAAACTGCAGCTAATAGGTGTTCATTTACTCTTCGCACGTGTCAGACAAATTTTTTCCTTAACATTCGAAATGATCTAGTAGCAGGGTGGATGTTCGCAATAGTCGGTAAGCCGGGAAAACATAAAAAGTATTTTTCTGAGTACATGACAAAAATTTGGTAAGCCAAGAAGCTTAATTATGATCTGAAAAAGAATAAATGGTGGTCAGATGTGGAAATTATGAAATTTTCTCAACAAAAGTATGAGCAATATAAAGGAAAGGGTTAATTGATTTTTTTTAAATCTTAATTTGTGCGCTACTCACTAAGAACCCTAAATTAATAGATGAAACAGAAAATTTTTAATTTGAAATGTGAAAGGATTGTACCATCTATAAATTATTAACTACTAATAGGCCCATCTTTGCAAAATATTCTTTATATTTTACTGGAGCTAGCTTCAGATTTTGTTTCGTACAATTGACTCTTCCTGTCATTAGTTAATGATATGTTCCAGATCGATCCTAACGATTATTAAAGTCATGTCTGATTCCTAATATCATTTCTTGATACAATTTCAATAGATTTCCCCATCGATTGTTTAATTGTGTTACGAATAAATAGCGCTGTGCGTCTACATTCATCCCAGTTATTTGTGTGTTTAGTCTCCACTACATTACGAGCAAGATCAGATCTAGCAACATGCCCATTGGTACATACAGTTCTATATTCTTCTCTTCATACTTTTTTTGGGCGCATGGTTTCACTAAGATACATTAAACTAAAGTCTTCGCATGGGATTTTATGCATACCTGATAACTCTAGGTGATCATTTTTTCTTTTAGGTTAAAGTATCTAGTGCCCAGATTAAGAGGCTGTCATAAAATAGTTCTTATATTGTACTTTAATGTTATAGATATTACTATCTTGCTTGGTTTGACGTCCGGCAATATAATTACCCTACGACCTTCCTTCGCTCCATCAGTTTTTACGTACTTCTACTTAGGAGAATATTTACTTGCGACATTCATTATTGTTGCACTATCATCTTATGTGGATAACCATTTGTCCTGAATATTTCGCGTAGGCGGCCTAATTAAATCTCCCTTATTTTTTATATTTGTTAACTCAATGCTTATAATTGTAAATGATTTTAAGATACCGGTTTTCATTTGATATAGGTGATTTGACTTAAAATTAAGAGGGATTCCCGAATAAGTACCTTTCATGAAATTATCTCTTTCTGATTTATGACATTTTCTATTTAACACTCTAAAACGGTAATTTACCGGATGACTCCCTTTGCTCGTAAAATGAAGTTCGGTCATTTGGTTAGTTAAAATTATGAAATTTACCGTATCATCAGCATCGTAATACAAGATCACAAGTATGTCATCCAAGAATCGTAGATACAATTTAGACTACAGTGGTTTCTTATCTAAAAAAATATTTTCATAATAACATATAGATGTTTTTCTATTGCAAGCGACAAGGGTTGTCTCATTTGGGCACCTATAATTTGTTTATAAATTGTTTCTTAATTGTAAAATAAGTTGTGGACACAAACTCATAATCTCCATAATGTTCCCAATCATCAATTTACTTCCTATTATTAATGAGTGATCAACAGGGGACCGTCGAAAAAAATCCGATGCTTCAGTTTATAGCATATTTTTGTAAATGTATGATACGTCTATGCTTGCCAACATATCAGCTTCATCTAGTACACGTTTAGCCGCAATTTCAACGAACTGATAAGAATTCATCAATGTATGATCTAAAACGTAGGAACACTTTCTTCTTCTAGGACATAGAAACTTATAAATTCTACACTTTGAGGAGTCCTGGACGTTTGCAATAACCGTACACTTTGGATAGAACTGTATCTCTTTTTTATGAGGGTCTTACAAAATTTTAAATAATCAGATTATTGAACAACCATTTTACTTTACCTTTTAACCTATCATTTCTTTCTTTTGTTATATTTGCGTATATTTCATTATTACTTAACTGTTCCAAACATTTTATCGTCATAATCAGATTGAATTATCAGAACCGTCGCTTGTCCTTTATCCGCTTTTAAACATAACATTATTTCATATTAACTCATTTCTGGGACGTTGCATTTCATATTTGGGCTTATATTTCGCATCTTGATGTATTAGACTCTTTGAAGCAACGTCTAATTCGAGTTTCACCTTTTCCATATCCGTTTTAGCGGCCTCTGTTATGACCGCATTTCTAACTGATCTTTCATTTTAAATTGCGTGTTCACACACAATTTAATTCATCTTAAGATTCAGTGTTGATAATTTACTATACGCTTAACAACGATTGTACTAGTACTATCTTGAAAGGGTCTTTAAATTCGCAAATTGGCTAATTTTTTATCAAGTGTAATTCTGACTTTTCGAAATTTCTCTATTACGCATTTTACTATTAAATTCCTCTATACATTGAAAATCGTCTATTTAAAAAATGAAGTAACCTCGATCTTAAGTTAATTTTCGCCATAATAAGTACAAATTTACGTTTACCTGAATTACAAACCATCGTGTTTATAAGAATTACACAAAAGTCATGTTAAAGAGACATAACAAGCATTTAAATGACCATTTAATTTAAATCCGAAAAATTTGAGAATGATACAATATTTTAAGCCTAGATTTTCTAAGGAAATATTTGAAAATCGCCTCACAAGTTGCTTCTGTACCTGCATATTTTTTATATATCTTGACGGAATTGCTGCTCTGATTCAACTCTAAATATTGTTCAAATTTATCAAGGTAAAGCAGTCCCTTATACTGGCCACTAGAATCTGTAAACAAAAGGAAAAATTGAACCGGTAAATTTATCATGGGTATATGAATTCCTATGCAGACTGTGGTCTCATTTATGTGGGTGAAACCATGTGCCCAATCAAAGTAAGATGAGAATATAGAAACGCATGTAATTATGGACGTACTGCCAGATTTGATCTTATCTGTCATGCAGTAAATACTGGGCAATGAAATATCTTTAACGGAATCTGTTGAAATTAAATCAAGAGATGATGTTATAAATAAAACAGTGGTGGAAAAATCGTTAGGTTCGATTTAGAACACAACAATAACCAATAATAGGAAAAAACAATTGCACGAATTCAAATAGGAAGCAGGCTGCAGTAAAGTATTAAGCATATTTTATTAGTTTGGCTTATTTTTTCGATTATAAACTTATTACTGATTAATCAATCTTTGATTTTACAATCCTTCCAAATTTCACCTATCAAATTCTCTCTTATTGTACCTATTAATTTAGGCTCTTAGTGAGTTGAGCACGTAATAAGGTTTTTTTATCGCAATTAACCTTTTCAATTATAGTTTTCATTCTTTCGTTGAGTAATTTTCATAATTTTCACGTCTAACCATCACTTATTCTATTTCATATCTTATTTAAGCTTCTTGTTTTACTCAAGTTAGGTTATTAAATCGGACATATCTCTAACAGTAGCCACCTTTAGGCCGAGAACGCTCTAATGGTCTTATCTAGGGCTGATGTGGATAAAATTGAAGGCCTTCACAAAATTACTCGAATTAAGATAAATCAATGTCTGGAAGCAGCAGTTGAGCTGCAGAAATGAATTCGAAATAATAAATATTTGTATTTTGTTTTACTAAATGGACGCGCTTTATTTGTGCCAACGCCTATAACTAATGGTTTAAAAATAAAGAATTTGTGTTGAGCAAAAATGATTTCACCTGATGGTTTGGAAAACTTATTAAGAATATTATATAGATAAATGGGCACCCTTACTGCGATGTTAGGGATAATTATGTCTTGGCTGCTCGATGCGATTATAATAAACTCATAGAAACTCTGCCTAAACAGGGTAACTAATATTGGTGTACTCAAAGATGTGTTTGTATGCTTGCCCTCTCCTTCGCTATCTATTGTGATCACCCACCCTTGTATTGCATCATTAGGTAGGATAAAGGAACAACTATTGACTGCAGTTTAACTTAGATGGTTGTACATGCTTACTAATTATTTTTAACCGAATACTTACCAGTTATATATACAAGCACACATTAACGTAGGTGATGTGTGCCTATCTAGTGAGAGAAACCTACGAAACTATCCAGTCATAAGTGAAAATTGTGTTGTTTGAGTAAAATTTTACACCTGCTTGGTTCGTATGCCTTCAATTTCTATTAATTTTTATTATTACGGATGTATTTGATTTACTGGGCTTCCCATCCTGAAATGTGTGTGTGGATTCTCTTGGATATCACTTCTAGCCTAAAATTCTTACTAGCCACTCACGTGATGTCCTTATCAGGCAGACAGCATATCACTTTTGAATGCTACTTTCTGGATCTATTCAACTTTATTTTTCATACTTTGTTAACTTAGATAAAACTTATCAAATGCCTTCATTTGCTTCGGTGTTATTCCATTTATTTTTCTAAACTTCAGAGCAGGAATGTTTCAGTCTTTGACTGGCAATTTAGTTTAGCTTCGTTTGGCGAGAAATTGCATCTTCTAGATCATAATTTAGACATTATGAGTGAAGATTATTAATTTCTATGGCGAAGCATAGATCACCAACTTGGCAAGTGGTGGTGATTATTCTGCGAAATGTCCACAAAGTACAGATAAAAAATTCCGTTCTTCTGTTCGTTAAGCTGTACATAGTAAGTTAACATTAATTTTTTTCATTCCATCACCTAGAAAATATTATTTAAATCAAAGTTGCGATCTTGATGTAAACACCAGTTCCATTATATAAATACATTTGTCATATAAACTTAGCATTTTATACTGTGGAAAAGATAATTCATCCAGTAGACCGGTTTCATCCTAATTGGGAACTCTTCATGTACTGTCCAGAAGTTGCTGCTGTTCACGTCTGCTTCGGAATCTTTTGCTCTTACCACTAAGCAATCGTGCCGCATGCCAAACACAATTTTCAATTATATACTGTTTCTTGGTTAGCCTTTCATTTGTTGGAGCCTATGTAACATATCTGTAGACCTATCGTTCTGACTAACCACTCCCAATCTGTCGTTATATAACAGACACCACGCTACCTGCGGACGTTGCATTAAATTGAACATTTGTATAATTGAACGAACAGTGGTTACGCAGAGGTGATAAAAACTATTTAAATCAATGCTGCAATCTTGATATAAACACCTGTTCCATTAAATCGATACATTTTTCAATTTAAACCAAACATTTTATAATGTAGAAAAGGCAATTCATTCATTACACTGGTTTCTTTCTTAATGTGAACTCATCAAGTAATGTTCATAATTTTGCCGTTGACAGGGCTGTAATCTGAGCACGTCTGCTTCGGAGTCTGTGACTATCCACTGCGCAACCTCTTCGTACGCTACAAATAATTTTCTGCTACATACTAGCTTATGCTTTTTTGTTAACATTTCCTACAGGTGGAGCATATATGGCATCTCTTTAGACCTGTAGTTCCAACTGTCTGTCATTATAGAGCAGACACCATGCTGCATGGGAAAGATTTATTGGATTGGCATTCATTGATCGTTTAATTATTCAACTAGTAGATAGACTTTTTCTGCTCTTCTAAATAAGTCCCAAAAAAAGGCGGCTGTGCTCACCTAGTTATCTAATATTGAACATAGATCCAATTTTGGTCTAATTATTTAAATTAGTTTAATTTGATAGTTTTAAATATAACTCAAGCATTCTTATATTGTTTTATTAAAATTTTCATGCAGACACACCCCGAATTATGAGGAAGACAACTTCAAAACTGTCAATGTAAACGTTTATTGTGATCCACCATTGGCTCTGGAGAAAGAATGTGTAGCTGGTTCAGATATTCAGGACGTAATTCAGTTCACACGAAACGTCATATGGAGCGCCATTGAGAAAGAAGTAGCCATTGATTAAATACTGTACATTAAAGTATAAATAAATATCAGATTTTCCATATTAATCTACAAAATTTATTATCGGAGTATTTGGGTTTGAAATCGTTCGATTTTTCGATAACAGTGGTAACAACATTGTATATAACTAACTATCTGATTTCTATAATCAAGGTTGCGATCTTGACATAAACACCCGATCCATTATGTAAATACACTTGTCAGCATAAACTGAGCATTGTATAGTGTAGAAAAGGCAATTCATCCAGTAGACCGGTTTTGTCATTATTGGGAACTCATCACGTACTTTCCAGAATTTTCCGCGGACAGGGCTCGAACCTGGGCACGTCTGCTTCGGAGTCTGCGATTATGTATGCAAATAATGGGTCAGGTGTTTATATCAAGATGGCAACATTGATTAAATCAATTTTTATCATCGCTCGCTCAACTAATGTTCATTTAACCATCTGGTTGTATTATACTCATTACATTTTAGTGTTAAATTTAGTTTATTTCGTTTAGAACCATTGAACTCAGTGACGTGAACTTACGTGTTTCTACCTTCTGTGGCCATCGTCAGCGCATGACGGCAGACTGTAATATTCGAAGGCAAAATAGATAATAAAGAATATATATATATATATATATATATATATATATATATATATATATATATATATTCTTTATTATGTCTTTTGCCTTCGAATATTACACAATATACTTTTTATTAAAAAGGTAAAAACACATTTATATAAATCCTGGATCTTCATTTGATTATTCCGGTGGAAACTAGTGTGATTTTCTGTTTTATTTATTTTTCTTGTTTGGGCTGATTTTTAAGTGTATATGTGTGTGTGTCTGTGTGCGTGTAGATTTCTTTCTCGTTGTAGTACATAGTGACGCCTGAGATCTGGTCATTCTTTTGTTGATGGATTGAGTTTTGGCTAACGGTTCGCTTTGTTTTCTGTTACGTGTATGGATGTTTTTCCCCTGAATGTAGTCTTTAATTTCGCCCTGTTCGTCAATTTAATTCTTTCCCCTCGGTAACAGTGCAGGATTTTCAGATTGCAGTACTGAATGCTAATATTGTTGTGAGATTTTTGTCAATATTAACGATGAAAGTGATGCCGTTTGTACAGCTGTTTTTTCTGCACCTTGTTGCCAATCCGATCAAATATTTTTTTAAGGCTGGTCCAATGAGTGTTTGAGTTTACCTGGATGCTAGTAAATTGTTGTTCAGTTGTGTAATTTGTGGCCAGTCGATTAAAATATCATGTTGGTGAAACTTTTCAATGTTTAGGCCGAGTACTTGTTGTTTTGTATAAATAGTTTTACAGACATATAATTTTTCGGACCTTCTGTAGAACTGCGAAATTCGTCAAATTGGCTGAGTGTCCCGTTTCAAATATCTGATCGGAGATAGATCATTTTCCTGACTATGTGATGCCTTTAATCATTTTCTACGGTAAATGTCGTCAGATTCTGTTTTTTAAATGCTTCTTTGTACGTCCAATATATTTGCTACCGCACTTGCATGACAATTTGTGAACTGAATAATTTAGAGGGAATTGACAAGTGATCTTTAGCATCCATCCACATGATTCCCTGTGTGCTGGTGTGATATTAAATTTATTTATTAGTAAAATTCTCCTTAGTGGTTCAATTTAACCACTGTGAAATTATTGAGGCTGGTAGGTGGTACGAATCGGACGTAGTCTGATTTTGACATCTATGAACCGATCGAGGTAGGCCAGTTCTTCCTCAATCTGGTGTTTAAAGCAAATCTTCCTGATTCTCTTTGCTAGGTTTTTAACTGGGTCTCTTTTATGGGACTTTGGCACACTAATGTTGTGATGAATTTATTGCCTAATGAAAGTAGATTTTCTATTTATTGCCTTTGTCAAAGCACAATTTTCTTCTCGAGTGAGGTTGATATTCAAAAAAGGAAAAGTGTTGTCTTTCTCTACCTCGGGAATGAATTACATATCTGAATCGGCTTCATTGGCTTGTTTGATATGTTTTGTTGAGTCTGCTGCGTCTGAGATGAACAATGGCATATCATCTAAATAACCTTTGTAGAGTGCGCACTGGCCAATTGAGTTTATTAGGCTCGTGTGATCAGGATGGTACATGTATACGTCTGCCATGAGAGGTGCAATGCAGCTTCCCGTAGCTACACCATTGAACTAACGGCATCATTTCCCTCCAAATAGAAATTGCACGTTTTTCGTACGTGCTAATATATGGTCTTTGAGATCATCGTTATCCATAGGTAAATTTCGTATCTCATTATTAATCAGATCACACAAGATCGTCGTTGTTTTCCAGTGGAATATTCGTTAAAAAGGACGAGAAGTCAAAGGAGACCATTTTGTTTTGCAAGATTTTTTCCCTTCAGTTCATCTTCTAGCTCGAAAGAATCTTTGATTGTGTTCAAGTTTATGATATTTCGTAATGGTTAAAGTAGTTTGCAGAGAAACTTACCTGGTTTATGCTGCGGTGCGTTGATCATTGGCATAATGGGCCGCATCGGACGAACTCCTGAGTCTGTCAGGGTTTTATGAGTTTTTTTTGTGTGTTGTACTCTTTTGCGGTGCATGTTCCGACAGGTGTCGCCCTTTGGATTTCTTCTAAGAGTCCAGTATGTATACCAGACTGTAAGGATGAGTCGAATAAACGATGATGAAGCAATATGCGATTGGTCAACAGGCGTTGGACATGACATACACCTGTCAGATATATCTTGAATGATTGCGCATTGCAATCGTCACATTTAGAGTATCCACGATTATCTTTCATGGGTATTAGATTTTCACTATCAGTTTCATAAAGATCCGATTGATCCCTATTTTCTAGTACGCATCGAGTTTGTCTTTATCGTGGCTGGGTGTTGATTGCATATATCCGTGGCTTAACTTTCTCATTGATTCTCTTATTGTCGTTTTCTGAGTAGAAAAGTTAAAATATATAATTTATAGCGCGTAAGTAATTACCTCAGAAAGTTGACAAAAATTATACTAATTGACAACTGTGATTGCGTAGAAATTTTCAAGGCGATATTCCAGGCAAGTAAAACACGTGTAAGACTACTGTGAGAGAGAGAAAAACATTCCAGGATTTTAATTTCTTATTGATCCCTGTAAGCCAGTTTTCTGTCATTCAAATCGTGTCTGTCCGTGTGACGTACGTTAGTTTTACTGTTGATTGAATAATTACATTACTGGCAGTGCATATTTCAAATTGAAAAACTAAATTATATAAATTTCATGAGATTTTGAATCCAATTTCATATATATATATATATATATATATATATATATATATATATATATATATATATATATAGTGTGTGTGTGTGTGTGTGTGTGAATACATTTTCTTGCTTAATGTCATAAAAGTGTTCCCAATAAAATCAAATTTTGTACGAAGATGTATTCAGTAAATACCGATAAAATGCGCATCTTAAGTACATATGCCTAAATACAGCTAACGCTAAGCTAGGTACACAAGAATTATTGAGCAAATCGAAACCTAAACATCCCTACATTCAAGTCAAGAAGTAGTAAGTTTGCCGTCGTACTCTGATGATGATCATAGAAGTTCGAAACGTGTCAGTGCGTTGCGACTGGCGATAGTTTTGTTATGTTGTCCGACGACTGGTTAAATACAAAGGGATTGGTGTTTACTTCAAGCTAGAAAACTTGATTTAAAGTGTTTTAAGTTCGTCTGGGAGTAACAGAAACAATCGAAAATAACTAACAAAATTTATCACTATTCTTAAATCACCAAAATGAGCACTGATAAACTGTAATCTTACACTAGAAATGTTGTTCAATAAACGTAGAACAATATATCTCTAAGAAGGGCTTATGTAAAGTGTACCTAACGAGGGCCGTGCTACATCACTTGCTACCAAAATGTTCGTCGTCTTCGTCAAGTTTAAACTGTACTTGTGGGCGAGGTCTTGTTCTCGTTTCTTGAGTGTGCTCCAAAGTAGTTCCCGTCATGCTACTGTAATTTTTATGTTCTGACTTGCTAGCTTGACAGTTGACATGATGATTCTTGTTCTAAACAGTTATCACTTCCTGTTATCATTGATGTCCGAATGTGTAACTCAAATGAAAGCTTAAATCGAGCAATGAATACCAGTTTATGACTTACGTTGTGGTCAATTACAAAGAACTTGGGACCGCACTTAATTTTTGGATGAGGCCCGGTATACTTTGGCTTTAATAAAGCTTTAATTGAGTCAATTCGGATATAGGTCAGTTTACAGAGTGTCTAATGCCTTCGAAACAAAAAATGGCGGTTGACGTTCACTTGTAGGTGGCGGTCGCAGTCTACTTAGAATACTCTATATTTGCTGAGTAACTTCGCCGTTGTTGGCTCATCACTGATCTCAAAACCGCTCATTTGATCTGCTAGGATTTCTGGACCGTGACCAAATGTGACTTGTGCATCTGATTCCTTAAAGCTATCATGATACCTATATTGCATGCCAAGTGGTACTAATTGGGGTGTGGTAAGCCAGTCAGGCTGTACGTTAAATACACATAACGTCTCCTGTAACGTGCGATGTATGCGGTCCAACGCTGTTCTTCGCACATCGAATCCTGTGAATTGTAAATTATCTTTGAAAATACGAACAATGAAATAGGCAAATTGTTCTATAAAGACTACATCTGGTATCCTAAACCTAGCCATTCAGTGTGGTATTCGTTAAATACCGTTCAGCGACAGTCCGCTGGGAGCCTAAACTGGTTTTTATCCTTCGTCGCTATGACGTGAATTCTCTCACTGGTTTATGCTTTGTCTAAATGGCATTCCATAGCGACAATTTTATATTCTGCTGGACTCGGATTTTTTTCAATACGAGATAATTAATTAGATAACATATTTTGTTTGATCTTTTCATAGCTGATGCTGAAATTTAACTTACTAAGGCGTATCATATGCCTAATTACTCTTTGCGAATAATTTTTAGAACCTTTCCGTAAAGCCTTCACTAGCGACGCACTGTCGATCTTCATTTCGTAGGAGTGGAACAGAAGATATCGTCACAAGTGGAGGCAGGATTTGTGCAAGGCGACGAATATTTCTTTTCTGTGGTTTTCCATTTTCTGGACTAAAAAGCAATGAGATGTAGTTCACCCTGAACTTCTTGTTCTAATGTAGCAACTCTGGCTACGTCAGATGCGTCGGTTGACAATTTCAATGGTTTATTAGTTTGAACAACATGCAATGCTTTGTGGTACGCAGACAGGCCTTTAATTAGTTCAAAAATTACCTGATTGTTTGCTTTCCAATACAGGCGCGGTTTTAAATTCGGCGATTTCAGCTCTCGTAGATGCCTCGTAAGCTGTGCTTTTGGTTGCGCTCTCATGGAAATGAAGGACCTTTAGTAATTACACATACCAAAAAATTGACGCATTCCTTTTGTAGTTGTCAGTGTTGGAAATTTTCTAAAAGCTAAAAATTTCGCTTCTACTGTGTTTATAACGCCATTTCTGATGTAGTACCCTAGGAACTTCGCTCGTTTTTGTGCCCAAAAATTATTCCGCGTTTAATACGAGACAACACTGATCAATACGAGTGAGAGACACCTCGGTGTTGGTTAAATGTTGGCTTAAATCATCAGAGGCTATGATTACATCATCAGCGTAGAATTCGGTGCGCGGAAGTTATTTTAATACTTCGTTTATATTTCTCTGAAATATCTGTGATGCATCTGACAAACCAAAGGGCAAACAGGTATATTCATATAATCTAAAATGAGTAATGAAAGGTGTCTTTGTGATGTTACCTTCATCTAGCGGTATTTAGTGCTATGTTGATTTAAGTTCACGTACTCTGAACCACATATAAGCATGACTATGGCAGTGGAATATTAGTCACTTTTCACTTTGTATGGCTGGACATGATGATATGACTCTGAGCTATTTACTTTGGAAAATTTCGTCGATGATATCCGTCGCATTTTTATAGGCCACACAATGCTCTGAGATTTGTCTAGCTGTGTTTCGATTGACTGGTCATTAGCGGCCTTCATAGCTGCTTTCTATTCAACAAATGAATGTTACTAAGGATACTTCAGCATTAGTATCAATCACAACGGGTATCCGTAAAAGCGGATCTAGTACTGCCATTAACGACGCGATTTGCTGAGTGTCAGAAGTAAAACGCGTCGACTTCATTTCATTTGTATGTTTCTGTCTGTGCGCCTAAGATTCATTTCTTGGTAAGCGGCTTGTTGGTCATTTTGGTACCATCTTCACACGTTTTCGAGCAGTGTAAAATCTAATGTCCTAATATAAAATTATTCATGCACCAAGTACGAAGACTGGCCACTAGCGGACAAACTATCTCACTGTGTACATGTAGTAGGTTTTCTGGTTTCTGATCCGTGCCCATTATGTAGCAGACGATATTGTGAGGAATCGGAACGCTGCGCACGTTTTAATGCTGTAAAGTGACCGTATTATCGTTGCGATGGATGACGGGGGCAGTGTGGACGATGCGATGAAAAGCCGGAACCTTCATGCTATGGTTCTAAATTATTTCTCTGAGGTGAGACAATACTTCCGTTGCCTAGAACTGAAAATTCTTAAACTTTTCGGAAAGTGTTCCATAAATACTCACGGGGCATTCTGGTTAGACTAACATATATGCATTTGAGAGCTGAGACATTTTGAAATAAAGTTCTCACAAAACTTTAAGTACTTAAAATTTATACGAAGGTTAAATACTCTAAATTAGTGACTAGTTCAGTAACAAGTAAAACGATCAGTGTTTATTAAAGGCACGCAGTAATTGTAAATATTTTAAATGTGGGCAAACGTTGTCTCTGAAAAACTACAGTGGTTAGATCTAATCCTAAGTCAACTGCTTTTAAATGTTATACACAAAGTATAATTTAAGCAGAAGTTCTAAACTGATTGAACAAAGTGTTAAAATTACATGTGCATTATTGTTTTTTATTAACGACAGTTCATTTATTATTTAATACTAGAGCAACACAGATATTAATTATTTTTTAAAGAAATACAATTTAAACAGAATTTCAAATTTTAGCTTAAAAATGATACGCTTACCTGACATGTTGTAACATTTGTGTAGTCCGATTGACCCTTTGGTATAAGCAATATTGTATAGTTGTCAGTATGAACTAAGTATTTTAGAAGGTGGCAAATGCAATGTACCCAGTAGACCAGTTTCGTCCTTATTGGGAACTCCTCATTTACTGTCCAGAATTTTGCCTTGTTTCGAGCCACGTCCGCGGCGAACTTCTTGACAGTTCGTTGAGAGTTTCCAGTAGGAACGAATCTGATCTACTGGAAGAATTGCCTTTAATAACCTAAACAATGGTTAGTTTATCCTAACGTATATATATATATATATATATATATATATATATATATATATATATATATATATAATGAGATTGGTGTTTATATCAAGCTCGCAACCTTTAAATAAATAAAAAGAAGCGGTTATTCTGCCTACAGTAGCATTTTTTTATATAATATATATATATAGTATATATATATATATATATATATATATATATATATATATATATATATGCATATATGTACGTACATCAATCAGGTTTTCTTATATACATAGCTTAAATAAGGAGGTATAGGTAATCAGATTGCAGCTGCCTGTCGTTAAATTGGATTGTGCTTCGGGCCATTGCAAATCTGCTTTTAACATAAAAACAACTGTAAAAGGATTGCCAGACGTGTATTAAAAGAAATTTTAAAGAATCAGCCATGTGAGAAATATTTGATAGGATGCTGTTTTGAATAAACTAAACAAATTGTTTACTGTTGCATGAAATGAAAAGATTAACGCCGTTGATCATTAAACTTTCAATTACCTACCTACGGCCTCATTATTGTGATAGAGTTACTTAAATATTCTTAGGATGTGTTATACAACTGAAATTGAAATTTCTGTTGCTTAACGATGGTGGATGGTCCCAATTACCATTAAAGAACAGTTTATCATTAATCTGTGCCATTTTGTGGTTATTAATTGCATGAAGTACGATAACAATCGAAGTCAAGTTTTTGAACTTTAATTCACTACCGATCTTAATTTATTTAACCAGTCGCTCAAAATATCAATGTGTCAGTCAGTCAAATTATTGACTTGATACAACTTTCTTTTCTCATCAACACAGTAGGTTGGCAACGCGCAGTGTATGCACAGTGCTTTGGAAACAGTATGTGCGTCTCTCATCCCTTGTAGTCTAGTAGTGATATGTTGTCTGATTGGTTAAAGTTTGGTATTGAATTAAAAATCAAGTACGCAAATAGAATTTAAATAGTCGGTTTTACCACCCGCGCAATCCATGCCTGTTTATATGAATAAAATGAATTTACCGAAAGCTACAAAAATGAATGATTGTGACGGCATAGAACATCTGTTTTCTAAATTCCAGTTAAGAAAAATATATTCTAGTCTGGGGAATGAGAACTGCATCTCAGCCTTTCACGGCGACATACCTATTCCAGTTTACTATTGTGCTTGGAGAAGTTTTATCCTAAATCTGCCTAATTAATTCGTTATCTCTTTCCGAAAACTTTCGCACTATTTAAACATTGCTTAAATATGGCACGTATCTGCTATTGTAATATGGAAAGATTGCAGAGCTAAGAACAAATATTATTTATATTGTGTCATTTAAAAAACAACATTCTCAACCAATTGATACTCTAAAAATTTAACTGAATCTGTTATGCGGAGCCAGTTAACATCTAATTTGGGAACCGCGTGCTCAAATAGCACAATTAGTTAGTTTAATGTTCTTAGTGTGGGAGAACTAATGAATATGAAATTGTATATTAGGTATTGCCTACATAATGACAAATTACTCAACGTTCCTTTTCGTTGTATCTACATTTGTTCCCACCGATTTCAGCACAGACGACAGCAAGGATGCTCTTTCTCCGACCTAAGCACTTAACTATGTAGAGCATTAAGTTCAGATATAGTCTTGGTTATGGGTGACATGAATGCTCAAGTTCGGCCCTTAAGTAAAGCACAATTTCATTTAGGTGGAAGATACACTTTAAGCCGGAGGTGCAACGATAATGGCGAGCGACAGTTGGATGGCTGCGCAGAACATAGATTATTCTTAAGTAGCACAAACTTCAGACGTAGTGTAAGACGTTGCGCCACTTGGCGTCCTCGAGGCCCTAGAAAAGCAATTATTTATAGATGGCGTGATTGCCTTCACGATTGTCTTTCGCTTTGGAACACTTATGTCGACTTGGACCATGCACTTATCCGTTTTAGATGTTCCGAATGAATAAATAAATATAGGCCTCAAATAAATGTAAGCAAACTCAAACGTCTGCCTTTCCGACAAAAATATGAATATATTCTAATGTTAAAGTTAACTGGTCTTGATGGCAAAAATCCAAATTTACTTTGGGTGAAAATAATTTGCATTATACAAAAAGCATTGTAGGCTCCCGTAGAAATAATTACTGGGTCTCTGTAAAATTTGTAAAGAACCTTATAACTAGACGCCAAATTCCAGCAAGCTCGGCTTATAAAAAAACTTGTAGAGCTGTAAGAGGCCAACTTAAGCGCAGTCTAAGAGTCGTTCTTGAGTCCTTTTGGACCAGAAAGGACGAAGAGATGTAAGAAGTGTTCGCATGATGAGGTAATATGAAATAATTTTTTCCAGCTAATCTGCGCAACAGCTTCGATAAATACGAAGTTAGCGAAACAATAAATAATGCAATAATAATAGAAAGCAGGTAAATTATGGCGTCCTGTTAGGTAATACAATTTAACAATAATCGATTGCGCGGGTGGTGGTAACAATTCTTTAAATCAAGTTTGCGAGTTTGAAGTAAACATCAATCCCATTTTATTTAACCAGTCGTCGAAAAACAAAACAAAACTACCGCCAGTCGCAAAGCGCTGACGCGTTTCGACCTTCCATGATCATCCCCAGAGTATGACGGCAAACTGATCATCGAGGATCAAACCGCATTGAATATTGAGTCCTTTTGGACCAGAAAGGACGAAAAGATGTAAGAAGTGTTCGCATGATGAGATAATATGAAATAATTTTTTCCAGCTAATCTGCGCAACAGCTTCGATAAATACGAAGTTAGCGAAACAATAAATAATGCAATAATAATAAAAAGCAGGTAAATTATGGCGTCCTGTTAGGTAATACAACTTAACAATAATTGATTGCGCGGGTGGTGGTAACAATTCTTTAAATCAAGTTTGCGAGTTTGAAGTAAACATCAATCCCATTTTATTTAACAAGTCGTCGAAAAACAAAACAAAACTACCGACAGTCGCAAAGCGCTGACGCGTTTCGACCTTCCATGATCATCACCAGAGTATGACGGCAAACTGATCATCGAGGATCAAACCGCATTGAATATAAATGGAAATCAAATGTAGATATGCGGCTCTCACCTCTAGCAGTCTCGCATACATTGAACTTGACTGGAAATGTCGGCTGCACATTTTCTATGCAGTCACGAACATTAGTTGTTTGTAGCGAGACTATGTGCAAGACTGCTAGAGGTGAGAGCCGCATATCTAAATTTGATTTTCATATATATTCAATGCGGTTTGATCCTCGATAGTCTGTTTTCCGTCGTACTCTGATGATGATCATGGAAGGTCAAAACGCGGCAGTTCTTTGCGACTGGCGGTAGTTCTGTTATGTTTTTCGACGATGGTTAAATACAATGGGATTGGTGTTTACTTCAAGCTCACAAACTTGATTTAAAGAATTGTTACCACCACCCGCGCAATCAATTATTGATAAATTGTATGGCCTATATATGTATATTTGGCGAAAGCTACAAACAGCTAATGTTCGTGACTGCATAGAAATTGTGCAGCCGACATTTCCTGTCAAGTGCAATGTATGCAAGACTGCTTAGAGGTGAGAGCCGCATATCTTAATTTGATTTTCATATATATTCAGTGCGGTTTGATCTTCGATGGTCAGTTTTCCGTTGTACTCTGATGATGTTCATGGAAGGTTGAAACGCGTCAGTGCGTTGCGACTGGCAGTAGTTTTGTTGTTCTTCGACGACTGGTTAAATACAATGGGATTGGTGTTTACTTCAAGCTCGCAAACTTGATTTAAATTCTTGTTAGGTAGGCTGAACACTACAAGTATAAATTTTTATGGCCACCTGCGTCGGTCCCGCACTCTAAAAGTGTACCAGTATCAACTGTTTGGAAAGTTAAACTCGAGCATACATCAGAGTTAGAATTACGGAATGCAATCATATTTTTAAACCTCGCAAAGCTGCATGCCCCGATGTTTTGCTTCGGAGATTTTTTAAGAATGGATGGGAAATGTTTTTTGGAGATCTGACTAAACATTATTTTTACTATATGGAATGAGGAGACCTTACCGCCCGCTTGAAGTGAGTCGACCATAATTCCTAACTTCAAAAAAGACAACCGTAGTTCGTGTGATAAACATCGTGGTATAAGCTTGGCTCCAGTCGGATTTAGGTTATATGCTTCGATTATCTTACGCCATCTTAGCGATTTGCGTGAATCACATACTACAGATGAACAAGTCCGATTCTGGCCAGGACGAGATTATATAGATAATAATTTTACCTTGATGTAAGTTCTTCAACAGCAACATGTTTATCGTCGTCCACATTAGCCCTCGTTTTAGTCTTCAAGGGTGTCTATTCCATCTTCTGTCGAAGAGTGATATGCAAACCAAATTTGAAAATATTATACGCGCTATCTACACAGACACATCTGGTCGCGTCAAGGTCTTCAACGAATTAACAACGTTAATACCAGTAGTGGTACTCGTCCGGACTGTCCACTTTCCCCACTTTTGATTATGAACAACACATTTGCATACATTCAGGTTGCAGTTGACTATGCAGAAGATATCGTATTATTATTCGATAGTCGATAATTTACTTAGGCAAACTTGAATAGATTAGCAGACGTTCAGTCTCGCGGTCGAAAATTCGCATCCCTGAATGTTAGATACTTTTACAGGATTACCCACCAGTCATTCCAACTATATGACTGCAGTGTGAAGATCTGGACATAGTTGACAGGTTTACATACCTTGGCAGCTCTATCAATAACGAGGTGAGTATAAGAATCGCGAAATCTTGATTAACTTTCTGCAACCATTTTTTAGAAAACGCGAGTATTTCACTCTGCCTTAAAGATCGTGCTTACAATTCATTTTTGCGTGCAGTTTTATTATACGCTATTGAGACTTAGGCCCTTAGAGTCGCTGATTTTAGACACTTACAGGCATTCGACCATCGTTGTTTGAGAAGCATAGCACATGTAGACTACCACAAATAAATAACCAATGCTGACATACGTAGGTGTATTTTTTGATCTGCTAACAAGTGCTCCGCGTTAGAAATAAATAAAGCTCCATCAAATGCTTCGGCTCGGCAACTTCGTCCACAGTCCCTCAGTTCGATAGCCCAGCAGAACATTATAATGTGATACAGTGAATACCGCATGGAAGCTGTATTGCCAATTTTCCCTTGCCATAATGGTGCTGTGTAGAGGTGTAGTTTGCCCCACTTCCGTGTGTTATGTAGGCAAATATACTTATAGTACCTAGATCCTCCCCTTCACAAATCACCTTCATGTAATAACTGGCGTACCCCAATCATTATTTTTTTTAATTATTATCGCTTTTTAAAAATGACGTCTTGCGTTTTTGCTATTTTTAACGGTTATATGGCAGTAGGAACCGATACTAAACCCCATACCCACCATATATTTTTTTATGAAACTTGGAACGGTTTTATGTTCAACTGTCTGACAATAATTCTGAATGAACGATATAGGCTTACATAAATACACACGCATTTTAATTTGCCATTCTAGCCAAAGATTCAAACATAAGAAACATAATTGGATATTACATTTAAATACTGTTTGTTGCGGAGACCTAATATATATGCAAGTATGTATTAGGTGTTGCGAACCTAGTAACAAATTAGTTCTAGTTGTGACCAGAAGGATAAACCAAAGGCAGCATGAACGGAAAGTATAATCTCATGCACATTCGTTTCGTGCTTACTGGCGACTCATCAGTAGGAGCCGGTATTACGCCCTTTAACCACTATATATTTGGTCGAAGAATGTGGAATAATAGGACGGTACAATCTCCTAGACGAATGTGTAAACCTGCAGTAGAGAAGCTAACATCGTATAAGTCTCGACAATGCGACTTCAACGCTAACTCACTCTATGTAATATATATACCGAGTCTGTAAAGGATACTAACACTATGGCTATTGTGTTACTAGGTTCGCAACACCTAATACATACTTGCATAATTAGATACTTCCTACGCAACTATCTCTTTAAGCCATTATGACCACCTGGATGAGCAATTTAATGAAAGAATTATAATTAAAAAACAATAAATATATACATACAGTCCAAAGATTAAATAGGAAATCTTAATTAAACATTTTATATCGCTTATGGCCTTGACTGATCAAAAGAAAATAAGAAAAACGTATACATGATAAAGATCAATCAGGCATTCTTTCAGCTACGACTCTACACCAGTATAGTGATGATTTAGCCAGACAATCAGCTTTGTCTAGCTGTACCGCTAATACAATGATGTACAAATAGAAACAATATTATGCCAAAATTATACGTCCTTCTTGCTCATATATGATAAGAAAACCACTATACTTTAATCACGTGTTAATGTAAAACATCAATGCACAAAAATCAATTCGAATAAACTGTTTTATGGTTATTCTATTTGTTCCAATAGTTTACAAATAGGTCAGCATTTCTGCACACATTGACTTTATAAAATTGAAAGCGTTGCATTCATCTTTCGCATCTGCTTCATTTTATTATCGGCTTGGATACAAATAAAGGCCCTCCTTCTACTTTCTGTTGTAAACACCAGATCCGCATGTGCTCCTACTAGAGTTTATTTAGTCGTCTACTGCATATAGCAATATATGCCTGACGATCTCGGTAGTTTCAATTTTAAATACCGTTCGATGCAGATTGTATTAGGATTCTGTTCTACGTGCTAAGAACGGTAAATTTGTAGGTGGGATTTCTCATAAATAAGCCAGTCACATGGTCAAAATGGTATTAATATTAATCTGTTGTCTGTGGGTTCATTTATTTTTGTCTGAGCCGTAATTAGATGGATCAAAGTCAGCTGCGCTATAATTCCCTTTATGTTTTAAAAAAAATTTTATATTTAATAGTAAATTCATAATTGTGTATACAAAAAAGACAGGTTTAAAACTATATCATGCAACAATAACCGGTGATTTGCATGATCATCACAAACATTTTGTCTTAAGTCAATAAAGCTACCACCGTTCAACACACCACCGTCTTAATCTCATGGAAAGACTGTTTAATTTCATATTTTAAATGAGTTGCAATAATTAGTTTTAAGTTTACACTAACTTTTGTTTTATGCTTGACAGTGCTGTGTGTAGCTGATTTTTATTAACGAATATCCAGAAAATTTATTTGCTTTCTGATATCGTTTTAAGTTTAGGAAAATAGATTTGTGGAAAACTCTATATCAAGCCAAGAAAGGTTGTTTCAAGAGTTGATATCACCAACCCTGTAGTCAATTATTGTTCAATTGTACGACTTATATGTGGCGAAAACTGCAAAATCTAAAGTAAATTACTGCATAGTAATCATGCAGCCTACATTACCACTCAGGTACGATGTATGCGAGACTAAGAGCTGCATATCAAAATTTTCTTTTCCTAAACCTGCATTATTTTGTGATCCTCATTAGCTAGTTATCCATCATTCTCTGATGACCACTTTTAATCAAGGTTGCTATCTTGATATAAAATCCTGACCAATTATTTCCATACGTATGCCAGTTTAAACTAAGTGTTGCATAGTGTAAGAAAGGAAATTCATCTAGTAGACCGGCTTCGTTCTTATTCGAAACTCATCAGGTATTGTCCAAAATTGCCGCGGTCAGGGCTCGAACCTGGGCACGCCTACTTCGGAATGTGGTGTTCTAACCGCTGAGCCACCCTGTCGCACACTACACTACACACAATTTTTAGTTATATACTAACTAATGCAACTTGGTTGGTCTATTGTTCCCTCGGGTGGTGCTCAAATGACATCCATTTAGACCCAAAGTTCCAACTAACCACCCGAAATCTGTCATTACTGAACAGACATCACACTACATGAGGAAGTTGTATTGAAATGAACATTTATATAAGTAAATGAACATTGGTTGCGTGGGTGGTAATAACAATTATTATAATCAAGCTTGCGATCTTGATATTAACACCTGACCCATTAATTACTTACATATGTCAGTATAAACTTTGACTTGTATAGTGTAGAAAAGGCAATTCATCCAGTAGACCTGCTTCGTTCTTATTAGAAATTCATCATGTACTGTCCAGAATTTGCCGCGTTCAAGCTCGAACCTGAGCATGTCTGTTTCGTAATATGGTGTTATAACCACTGAATCACCCCGCCGCACACTAAACACAATTTTTAGATATAAACTAACTAATGTTTCCTGGTTAGCCTTTCCTTTAGTTTTCCAGGTTCGAGTCCTGACCGCGGAAAATTCTGGACGAAACCGGTCTACTGGATGAATTGACATTTCTACTGAGAAATGTATGTAACTAATGGATCAGGTGTTTATATCAAGATCGCAACCTTGATTAAAAGTAGTTGTTATCATTGCCCGAGTAACCATTGTTCGCTTAATTATATAAATTATCATTTCAATACTACTTATCCATGTATCGTGATATCTGTTCTATAATGATAGATTGGGAATGGATAGTGGGAACTTTATGGTTAAAGGGATGCTATATAAGCTCTACATAATGGAAAGGCTAACCAAGAAACATTAGTCAGTATATAATTTGAAATTGTGCGTAGTGTGCGCCAGAGTGGGCCAGCGATTAGAGCACCAGACGTGCCAATGTTCGAGCACTGACCGCGGAAAATTCCGGACAGTACGTGACGAGTTCTCAATAAGGACGAAACCGGTCCACTGGATGAATTGCCTATTTCACACTATGCAATACTTAGTTTATACTGAAAAATGTACGTAAATAGTGGATCAGATGTTTATATTAAGATCACAACCTTGAATAAAATTAATTGCTATCACCGCTCGCGCAATCAATATTCGATTAGTTCTCTGATGATGATCGTAGACGGTCGAACTGCGTCTGTACGTGTGACTGACGGTGGTTTTGCTATTGTAGGCAGACTGTTTAAAAACAATGGAATTGTTGTTTACTCCTAGCTCACAAATTTGATTTAAAGAATTGCTACCACCACCTGCGCAATCCTTGCTTGTTTAATCGTATTACTTATATGTGTGTGCAGCGAAAGCTGCCAAAGTTACTGTTCGTAACTGGATAGAATTTGTTAAGCTAACATTATCAGTCAAGTGCAATTTATGCGTAACTACTAGAGGAGAGAGCCGCATATCAAATTTTGCTTTCTATATGCACGCATTGCCATTTGATCCTCACTAGCCAGTTTTCCATTGGTCTCTGAGGATGATCATGGCAGGTTGAAACGTGTTAGTATATGTGACTAACGGTAGATTTCTACGTTGTACGACTGGTTCAATACAATATGATCGGTGTTGAAATCAAGCCAGAAAATAAAATTTATAGGACTTCAGTTCCTGTTGTCTTCTCAGCCGAACAGAATGTTAGGCATTTTACACTTCACAAATCTTTTCTTTTCTCTAGTTATTGGGTGTCTACTGAACGTTCAGCTTTTAATTTTAGCATTTTGCATGTCTAAGATTCATAAGCATTTACGTTTATTCTCCTCGATTGCATCACGAAATTTTGTATAATTATCCCAATTTTGCTACATTTGTTAATGCCGTATTATAAGAGAGGATTTTGCTCTGCACGAATTGGGTAACCAATGTTGGTTGTCGTGATTTAACGTCAACATGAGATCGATGAATATATATCTGGTGGTTGCTTTTTTCTAACATGTACGGTTTGTTGGTTTTCGGTGAAAAGGTTTGCGGATATTTTCATTACCGTCTGGCTAAAATTTGTTTCTACAGTTGTAATGTAATGTGTTAATACTTATTAGTCGAATTGGAAAGAATAGCTCTGTTAATTGGTGCATCAATTTGAACTCTATTTTCTTCGTTTTCACATCTTCGTTCAGCAAGCATAGCTACACTCCTAGTTTACAAGCCAAATATTGCTTACTGTCTAGAAACTTGTTTGTAAACAAAGTAATTTTGCAAAATATTTTTACAATATTTGAAAAAGATTCAGAACAAAACTTGCGAGCAGAGCGAGCATCAAAAAATGAACACGCGTTAAGCGTAGTACGCACAGTGAAAACGAAAACACGAATGTCACACTTAGAGATTTGATGAAAATCATAATATTTAAATTTCTTTCTCCGCTTTCTTTACATCAGAACATTACTGAGTTAGTCATTTGTTTAATTTAGCTCTAATGAGTAACTCTTGTGTGACTCTCGTAAACTCTGAAATTAAATATAGAGTCTGGCACCAAGGTCCGGACCAGCAAAATTGTTTAGCATTGCCAAGGCACCCTTTCATTATGCCATACTTCAATAAGTTAAGCTAAACCGTCAATTACACGGCTTATATATTTGCCATTTGTGAAACCGCTTTACTTTAACAATTGATTCTCTTCTACATGGATTTCAAAATCCCGGCCCAGCAGTGCTGACGAACTAGAAACGACTAAGCCGCGAATTGAATCTGGATCCTCTCACCGCTGGGTGTGTTCCACTGGTTAATCGCATTATTTTTTGCATCTTGTGTGAGAACAAAATGCGTTTAAATCTATAGATACTAATCATCAGAATCATCATCATCATCATCTTCACCGATTGCGCAACAAACGGAATTAGTAACTAATGCTTCACTGCCATAACACCATGAGTAAAGAAATGAAAAATAAAGAAATAAATGATAAAAATGGAAATTTATAATTTAATAATAGTGATGGAAATAATAATTTGGTCAAAATATATGCGTTTAGAGTGATTTATGGCGGGGGAGGATCTAATTAATGTGAGTATATTTACTTAGACAACACACAGAAATGAGTCAAACTAGATCTGTACAGAACGCCATCATGCCCAAATGAGCTTTATGGCTTGTGGTAGTTAACGATGCTGCTATTACAGTTGAGATTGAAATATTAACCAAAACACTATTTTTAACTTTAGAATCACTAATGTAGGTTCATAGCACTACCAAATCTACCATTTGCAGATGTGTGTTGGCGTGTTTTCATTATAAGCAGTGCACTACAGCGAGCCTACTATAGCCAGTTGTATCACATTCAGCTTACAATGTAGGCTTCAAATGCACTGAGCCTAACTGTCAGCATTTACCACAGTCAAAGCTGTTTAAAGACAATAACCAAATTAATTATAATGATGTAAAACAAGCATGCGACCTGTGATAAACCCCTTATCCAATTTCTAGCAAGTAGAACAACATTTAAAAACTACAGTCAATGAGTTTTGCTGACGCGTTTCGACCTACCATGGTCATCATTGGAACACGATGGAAAACTGACCAATAAGGCGAAACCTGCCATGTATATTTAATGTTTCTGAAATAAAAATGCGGCTCTCACTCCTAATAGACTAACAAACATTGTTTTCAACACTCGCGCAATAATTGATTACGCAGTTTATTGAAAATTATCACGATGGAGTATTCAGTTGAAAATAGAAGTTAGCGAAATGAACAACTCTCTGTTATAAGTCAGTTGCACCACATCATTGAACTATCATTAGTACTACGCCATTCTTGTCAGATATTTTTGTTTCATAAAGGTATGAATGATGGCTTAAAAAAGCCTATCTATGAAAAAAAATTTTAAATAAAATGCAATCTTTTTTCCAAGTTAAGACTATATTAAAGTCGAATATCTAAATGATTTTAGACAGCTATTACAACCACCCGCTTGCAGCATTTGTTATAGCTTCGTCAACTCTGCTTCTCCTTGTTGGCGGTATTCACACATGCGAGTCTATAGAAGCCTCCCGGAGGGCTGCAGCGCTAATTACCACCTTTACAAATCTAACTTTGGGGCTCGAGACACCGTTTTAGCAAGAGTAATATATCATCCTTTATTTCACGGTAATATCAATTTCACATGAGCCAAGATATTCATTGATTCAATGCAGACTATTTCAATTGTCTCAAATTGAACTAAGCAATTTTTAATGCAATAATAGAGGCAATTTATTGCTTCTATTATCGTTAGTCAAGGTCATGCTCAATAACACACAATTAAAACTTTTGCTAATCCATGTGTGTCGAAATTCGCGTTCACGGAATTATGTGATAAATTTTTATAGCAACTTAACGTAGTCCATAAATTGAGAAGGTGAGTTACAAATTTTCAAATTATGCGATATTAAAAACAAAACGCATTTGAAAATAACAATGAACTGGGAACAGTCCTGTGTCAGTCAAAACAAATTTCAAGTATATAATTAAATGAACATTGGTTGCGCGGACGGTGATAACAATTAATTTTAATCAAGGTTGCGATTTGATATAAAAACCTGATCCATTATTTACATAAATTTGTCAGTTTAAACTAAGCATTGTCTAGTGTTAACAAGGCAATTCGTACAGTAGACCGGAATCGTACTTATTCTAAACTCATCACATACAGTCCATAGTGTGTGGCGGGCAGGGTTCAAACCTGGGCAAGTCCATTTTTGAATCTATTACTCTAACCACTGAGCCATCTTGCCACACACTACACCCAATTCGCAGTAATATACAAACTAATGATAACTGAGTAGCCTTTGTTTTGATAAAGACCATATGGCACCCATTTAGACATAATGTTCTAACTAACCTTCCACAATCTATCATTATAGAATAGATACCACATTACATGGGGAATTGATATTGAATTGGGCATTTATACAATTAAATGAACATTGGTTGCGCGAGTGGTGATATATATAACTTTTAATCATGACTGCGAGCTTGATATAAACACCTGACTCGTTATGCACATACGATTGTCAGTACAATCTAAGCATTGTATAGTGTAGTAGACCCGTTTCGTAATTATTGGGAACTCATCTCGTTCTGACCAGAATTTTCCACGGACAGGGTAGCTCAGTGGTTAGAGCACCAGATTCTGAAGCAGACGTGCCCAGGTTCGAGCCCTGTCCGCGGTAAATTCTGGACAGTACGTGATGAGTTCCCAATAAGGACGAAACCGATCTACTGGATGAATTGCATTTCGCACACTATACCATACTGAGTTTATAATGACAAATTTGTGTACATAATAAGTCAGGTGTTTAGATCAAGATCGCAACTTTGTGCTACAAGGCGACAAATCACATGGTAAAATTAGTACACCAATTTATTATAAGCCACCCTGATCTGCACAGTTTCGTAGCATTTCACTATAAATTATCTACAATTCGCGGTTTTTTCCAAAGACCGTCAAACTGGTTAGTGCAGATTTAAATGATGGAAAATAGAATAATAACAACGCAAAATATGATTTATAGCGCAATGATTATTTTAACCAATTTGTTTAGTCACATATTACAAGTGGAGTTCAACGGAAATATACGATATGAAGACTGGAAAAGAAGTAATCTAATAAAAAGAAGAATTAATATTTTGAGCTACAGTATTTTGCATAATGTGGTTAGATACATTGCTAGTCTCAATTTCATTCATCTTCACATATCCTACCTTTGATTTGTTATTTCAATGGTTGAGCCTGTTGGCCTTTGCTGCCAAACTAATTTATTATTATTATTAATAATAATAATAATAATAATAATAATAATAATAATAATAATAATAATAATAATAATAATAATACATTTATTTGGCATCAAAGGCCAACTGGCCCAACCATTGAAATAGCAAATCAAGGGTAGGATATGTGGAGGTGAGTGGAATTGTGACTAGCAAAGTATTTAATAGCAGGGGAGGGGTTGGGGAGGGGAAAAGTTATCATTAACATCAAGATAGTTCAATCTGGTGAAAAATAAATATAAACGAAGTTCCATTTGACTAGACAAGATCAATTGGAGATAGTCCGTGAAGTATCAGATCTTCAAGGTGAATGTGAGATCGAAAACAAAGATGAAGATGAAAAGATGGCGGCCCGGAGGTAGACGTCGACCGATGGAGTCCATTGTCGTGACGATTGAATTGATGGAGCAAAGCATGGACATGGATGGAATCAGCAGGATTGAGGCGAGCGAGTCTTGCAGGGATCGCAGGCATCCGTAGAACGTGATTGTGATTGAAAGAAGACCAGGGAGAGTCGAAGTCCGAAGCGAACCGTTGGTGGATCGGTAGGGCTGTTGGGTTTCCGGTCCTCCGCTGAAACAAGAAAGAAAAGAGTTGGATGAGCAAAACGTAGTAGAGTATCCACAACGTGGATATAATGGGGTTAGGAATGGGCTGAGAGGTGGTATTAGTGAATCTAGAAGAAAAGAATAAGACCAGAGAGGTAAAGTGGAAGATTAGATGGCTGCCTGAGGGATTTCGCCCTCCGAAGTTAGTAAAGAGGATAGCCTGGGGTGAAGTAAATGTTATGGATTGAGAAGGAACCAGTTATTATTAATGTTTATTATTATTATTATTATTATTATTATTATTATTATAATTACCTAATCCACGAAATGTCAATCAATGCTATTTTTCAATCTTAATATTTCGATACACATTTCCGAATATTTTCCTCAACAGTTTGCTCATCTCATCAAATATTGCCAAGTAATACGAATAATGATTACTTTGCTATATTTAATAAGTTGAGTTATCTTTTGCATAAGACACTCGGAAGTGAGTGTCAAAATATTCAGATGACAAATATGCACAGTGAGCAAAAAATTTCTGTTCGATATAATAAAGATAAGAACATCTACTTAAATATTCATAAAAAGATCAAGGAATACATGTCTCTAACACTCACATTTAATGCAGATTAACTGCGTCTGTTATATATGACATATATACTTTTACCAGCAGTTAATGATAACAGCCATTGATGTCGACTGTAAACATGATACGTAAGTTGTCTTTGAATTTTCGTGGACTGATCATCCAAAATTTTGATAACTAGAGTGAAAGAACACTGAAATTTAAGCGCCTGTGTCAAATAAATGGGTAAATACTCGTTTTCAATTACGTATTATTGAAACCTTGCACGTACGTTCAATAGATATTACCTTTGCGATAATCAACAAATGCAATAATTGAAATGAGTTACCAATGTATAAGACTCTCTGAATAAACAAACTGCGGCCTGACTTATGCAAGAGCAAATAGCATTTTTGAGCATTCAACCTGAACTGAAGGTGATGCACGTCTATGACTGGCGGATGCTCGAATTCACACTCCCCATGGTTTAATTTCATTTTGTTTTTATTTAGAACAGACACAAATTTGTCATTGTAAGATAATTGTAGGAAAAATAAAAAAGAAACGTTTATTGTATTTGAAAATTAAAAAAATCTTTGTATTACCTGTTTGATTTGGTAAAATCGTTAAGCTTTGCATGAGTACATAGTTTATTCATTTTATGTTTTTGAGCTAAAAAATGACAAAACATGTTGAACTTCCATTATAAATTAAGATTCTTTGATTTAATTTTTTATTAAAATCAGTGTTTGCATTCAGTCATTTCACTTTACCAACCAATAATTTGATGCATCTGTAATCCGCTTCATGCTGTGAACTAACTATTGATCGTTGAGAACAATTGAATGCTTCCTGTGAATGTAGGAAAGTAAGAAAGGCCTAAAATTTTCATGTTTCGCTGCAAAATTTTGAGGCAGATCTTTTTTGATAGCAAAATTTTACTGACAAATAAATAAATATGTGGCAGAAACGAGTCTGATTTGGCAATAGTCGTTTGAATGTCTCAAATTTTCCCTTCAATAGTACTTCTTTTCTAACTGTACCTTTATGTCAGCACTTTTACCAGTTTATGTCTTGCGCTGAAGGACAATTTATTGTTCAGATTTTCGCATAAATTTGGACGTATTCAAATTTATTTATTTACCTTCGTGCCATATATTAAAATTCTTTGTACAAATTTACTTCAGTTTTATCAACAAATCTGACCTTCCCTTTCTCTCAGACGATTTCTTCTGCTAATTTTAATAAGTTACAATATTATTAGTATTAGTTTATGCTTCTCAACAGTTTCATCATTTGCCTGTCAGTTTGCACGAACGCAAAAACCTTTCACGATCTGGGTGTAATTTTATTAATGATAAAAAGCAACGGAAAGACCAGCATTGAGCCTTTTAAGGTAAAACGTCACCGCATAGGATTTTATTCTTAACTATTACTACTCAGATAATTTTTATTCACTTTAATGCGGTATTTCGTTATTTTGTTTGGAAAATATCAATTGCTTCCGTCTTAGAAAATAAAGCTTCATAGTGAAGCATTCCACAATTTGCGACCGTGGGTTGTCGCTTTGCACTATCTGTTTTGCAAAGATCCGATTGATCCCCCACTTCAAAATATGAATTAAGTTTGTCGTCGTTGTGGCTGAGTGCTGATTTGGCCTCCGAAGGCTTCAACATCGTTCATACTAACCACTGGAAATAAGGCACGATCTAATCTTCGTTGATTGACGATGTTTCGATTTACATCTTCCGGAATCATCATCATGCCTCTAATCATACATACACAGTGCAATGCCCACAATAACAAATTCAAGCAAATGCGAACGTGAATTGCAAAAGGCTGTGTGGCCTGGGCGTGTTGTTGCCGAATGGATGTCGAGCAGCTGATTACCGATCTTCCTTGTAATTGGTTTGTACGAGAATGAATAACAAGTCTGTTCTTCTTCATTGGGACTGAAGCAATCGTCCTAGCCAGATAGGGTAGACGGGAATGAACATGCAATGTAGAAGATCGACTATGATGTGGGGTAAGCTGTAGATCGAAGCAGCAACGTGTAGTGGCTCAAAGGGCATGGGCCAAAAAAACCTGAGCTAAACGTTGTCTATGACTGCGCGTGAATTTTACATCCAACACACCAGATTGCCCTTCAAATTAAGTTGGCAAACGAAAGATAAACACCAATCCTATTGTGTTTAACCGGTCGCAAAAACTGGCAAAAACACAGTCAGTCACGCTTAGTTACATGCCCTGAACTTCAGTGGACATTAACAAAGTTGAACGCCAAACTAAGTAAAGAGGATCAAAGTTATACATTTAAACAATTATTGATGGCATGGATGGTGATAACAATTCCCCAAATAAAGTTTGCGAGCTTCGAATAAATACCAATCCAATTGTATTTATCTAGTCTAACAACATAGTAAAACTACCATCATTGAGAAGTACTGACGTGTTTCAATCTTCCATGATCATCACCTTAGTATGACGGCAAATTGAATATCGGAGATCAAAGTGCAATGTGTATATAAAGAAAGTAAAATTAGGTATGTAACGTCCAATCGTCCCACATGCCTTGACGAAATATACGGTGGGTATAAGGCATAGTGTTGGCGGCTACTGATGGATCGCCAGTAAGCACCAAACGTATGAGTACATGAGATTACACCTTTAGGTCATAATAACTTCTTTCTGGTCCTATTTAACCTATAATTATAATCAAGGTTGCGGTCTCGATATATGCACTTGACCCATTAATTACTTACATATGCCAGTATAAACTAAGATATGTATAATGTAGAAAAGGCAATTCATCCAGTAGACCGGTTTCGTTCTTATTGGGAACTCATCATGTACAGGCCAGAATTTTCCGCGGCCAGGACTCGAACCTGGGCACATCCGCTTCGGAATCTCGTGCTCTAACCACAGAGCCACCCTGTCGCACACTATATTACACAAAATTTTCAGTTATATACTAACTAATGTTACTTGGTTAGTCTATTTTTTTCTTTAGGTGGAGTTCAAATGGCATCCATTTGAACCCAAAGTTCCAACTAACCATCCGAAATCTGTCATTACTGAACAGACACCACACTACATGGGGAAGTGGTATTGAAATGAACATTTATATAATTAAACGAACATTGGTTGCGCGGGCGGTGATAAAAATTATTATAATCAAGGTTCGGTCTTGATATATGCACCTGAACCATTACTTACTTACATATGTCAGTAAAAACCAAGAATTTTATAGTGTAGAAAAGGCAATTCATCAGTAAACCGGTTTCATCCATTTTGGGAATTCATCATCTAATGGCCAGTATTCGCTATTTAAGTTAGTTTGTCACTAGATGCTCAACACCTAATACACAATTTCAGCATTAACTTTACAGATATTTAGCTGGCTTATCCTCTAAAAGGAGTCAGCCGCAGTAAAGTAAAGTAAAGTATGAGGCTTGGGGTCAATTCCTGCCAAGCACTAGCTGATAAGCACGACTTATATATGTTGATGGAATTTAATATTTGGTTAATGCTTAATTGAGTCATATTTCTAGTAGAATGTAAACAAACTTGTCAATAGCTTAAAAGAACATTGGACAAATACGTTGACTTCGTTTTAAAAGTTTTTTATTCTCTCTCTCATTAACATATATTCATTTTCTATTTTCATGTTGTGGGAACTCACCACAGAATACGAATAACGTAAATAAAGAAATATACACACACCCATATATATATATATATAAATATAAATATATATATATATATATATATATATATATTATCTGACATTATAACCCAATTATTGCCTAGCATAGCAAATACAATTCATCCAGAAGACAGGTGTCGTCCTTATTGGAAACTCTACTAGTACTGTTCAACATTTGATATGGACGGGGCTCTAACACGCGCACATTTGTCTCGCGGTCTGTCGTACACTATAAGCAGTTTTCAGTAATATTCTGACTTAAGTTTAGGTGAAACCTGAGGCTCACTATATATATATATATATATATATATATATATATATATATATATATATATATATATATATATATTCATAGTACCCTTTCCATTGTCAAGAAGAAAAATATATTTTCTAAGATACAAGAACTGTTTCTTTCTCATTATCTTCTCAGGTATCAACAAATGAACATAAATTTATATAAAAATTGAAAGGCAAAACAAGGTGAAAATATAAACATGGAGAGTGTGCAATACGGGAACAACCAATCAATTGTGTGCAGCACCTCAAGTTCATGCTGAATGCCCGCAAATGCTTCTTCGGCTTGCATATATCCGACTGCAATTAGTTTATCCATAAAGATTCGTTTTTGGTTAACTCAATTCTTTTGTTGCATTTAGTAATTATCTTAAGTGCTACTTTTGGAGAACATACGCGTGAGGTTTCAATGATGCGTTGCTCAATAGCAGACGCTTATTCGCCATTTAATTTAAAATAGGCGTTTAAGTTGCATTGAGGAATTAACCGTCTGGTCGACCGGCCTACGTAAGTTGATCGACAACTTGCGCATGTATATTGGTGAATAATATTTAATTTTAACATTAACGGCTGTTTCTCTTTGATTGCTGGTAAGGGCAAGTGTGTTATTTTAAATAATACTCCTATTTTAGCTGCATTAAATGTTCGTGTTAATGCAACTCTAACTTTCTTTAGGGCTATTCTGGAAACTGCATTCCTTTAAATGGTATGTTCAGGTAGACTGCTTTCATTTCCGGTGCAAAACTGATATGTTTCTGTTGACTTCCGCGTTTAATAATTAATTCAATTAATGGACTAGGACAGCCATTAGACATTAACTCGTTAATTGCTTTGTTATATTCGCTGTCTTTTGAATCTTGCCTACCCAAGCATTCATTTCTTGGAAAACAGTCACGAATTGTTAATAATTTATATGGAAACGACACAAAACTGCTGTAATGCAAATACTGTGCAGACCAGGTTGGTTTATGGTAAATTGTTCTATTTATTTCACAATTAGTATCTTTCTATACTTTGGTCCAAGATAAATTCCACTATGCACAATGCAAATACTACTGTATGTGGCATTGCAGACCCCCGTAGAAAGAATCACTGGCTCTCTGTAAAATCTATGGAGATACTCGAAATAAGGCGCCAAATTCCACCTGGCTCGACTTATAATAATACCCGTCGCAATATAAGACGCCAACTTAAGCGCAGTTTAAAAGTCGATCTCGAAAACGTTTGGACCAGAAAGGCTGAAGAACTGGAAGTAGCTTTCGCGTCAGGTAATAGTCGCTGTTTGTTCCAACTTATCCGCGCAACAGGTCCGAGAAAATTAAAAGTTAGTGAAACTATAAATGATAGTAACAACGATTTAATAACCGATAAAATAAGTCGTCTTGACAGGTGGGCTGAACACTTTAGAGATCAATTTTCTTGGCCAACTGCGTCAGTTCCGATTCCCGAAAGCATGTCTGCATCAACAGTGTGGAATGTTAGTCCCGAAGAACCATCCGAGTTAGAAGTACGCGATGCAATCCTATCTCTTAAACGCCGCAAAGCCGCAGGCCCCGATGATTTGCTTCCAGGATTGTTTAAGGATGGTGGCGATATAATTTCAGGAGCGTTGACCAAACTTTTTCATACTATATGGAATGAGGAAACCGTACCACTTGATTGGAATGAGTCGACCATCATTCCCATCTTCAAAAAAGGCAATCGTAATTCGTGCGATAACCATCGTGGTATAAGTTTGACTCCAGTCGTATCAAGGTTATTTGCTTCGATTATCCTACGTCGTCTTAGCGCTTCACGTGAATCACATACAAGAGAAGAACAGGCCAGATTCCGCGCAGGACGAGGTTGTATGGATAATATTTTTTGAACAGAGACATTTATATCACCGTTCCACAATAGCCGTCTTTCTAGACTTCAAGGGTGCATTTGATTCGGTGGATCGCAATGTTTTATTCCATATCTTGTCGAAAAGCGGTGTGCCCACAAAATTTGTTAATATTATACGAGCTCTCTACACAAATAATTCTGGTCGCGTTAAGGTCTACAACGAATTAACGCATAACTTTACACCCAGCAGTGGTGTTCGTCAAGGTTGGCCACTTTCCCCATTTTTGTTTAATTTTGTAATCGATGCTATTATGAACAACACTCTCCCACACATTCAGGATGCTGGAGTTGAAGTTCTCCCGGGTGATAAACTAGTCGATCTTGACTATGCGGACGATATCGTACTATTATTCGACAATCAGGACGCTGCCCAGGCCACCTTGAATATATTAACAGACGTTCCTCCGTCTTTCAGTATGTAAGATACTGTTACAGGATCACCCACCACTCACTCCAACGTTGCGACTGCAGAATGAAGATCTAGACATAGTCGACAGGTTCACATATCTTGGGAGCTCTATCAATAACATAGGCAATATGTCCGACGAGGTGAGAATACGGATCGCGAAAGCTAGAGTAGCTTTCTCGAACCTTCGTCATTTATGGAGAAACGCGAATATTTCACTTTGCCTTAAAGGTCGTGTTTACAATGCATCTGTACGCGCAGTCTTACTATACGCTAGTGAAACTTGGCCTCTTAGAGTTGATGATTTGAGACGCTTACAGGCATTTGATCATCGTTGTTTGAGAAGTATAGCACATGTTGGTTACCAACAACGAATAACTAACGTTGACATCCGTAGACGTATTTTTGGATCTGACAATAAGTGCTCGTCGTTAGAAAAACAAATAAGGCTCCATCAACTTCGTTGGCTCGGTCACGTTTTGCGTATGCCCTCATTTCGATTGCCCAGTAGAGCTCTGTTCTTCCATCCAGCACCAAATTGGCATAAGAAACAAGGTGGGCAGATTTTGACATGGCAGAAACAATTGAAGTCACTTACATCCAAATTGGGTAGTATAGGACCCACTCGTCTGCCAGGATGGGGTCCTCGTGCGCATCATAGTTCTTGGTTAGAAACCCTTAGCCATATGGCATCGAATCGAGCTCAGTGGCGATCTTGTTGCAGATATCTAGTAGAATTAGCTTCGCAACTTTCTTTTCTTAGTAGGGCAAAGTTAGCTGCGAGGTTTGGTTTGTTTATGACGTGATACAGTGAAATCCGCAAGGAAGCTGTATTGCTGATGTCGCCTTGCCCGAATGCTAACTTGGTCATAATGGTGTTGTGGAGAGGTTTAGTTTGCCTCATTTCTGTAAGTTATCCTGATAAATTTACTCATAGTAGCAAGGTATTCCTTCTCTCTCTGCCTCTCTTTCTCTCTATCTCGTAAATCTCACTAATAATTTGTCTAAATTCACTTATATACGTTTTTCACCCCTTATGGTTATATGGCAGTGAAAAATTAGTCACTTGACTTTTGTGTGGCTAGACATGATGATGATAATAATGATAGTAGTGCATCTAAGAAAGGCAGGCAATCATTTTTCTCGTGCTCTGAAGTGAAACAGATATTCTTATGCGCTTTGTTGAAACTTTGACTCAATGTTTGAGATTGCGACCAGTTCTTGAAAAAATTGAACATATCATCCACGTACCGTGTGTAATGAGCACATTTACTTATTTCACTTTTTGCTGGTGTGTTCTGCAGATGGCCAGGAAAATGTTAGCCAACACTAGAAATAGAAGGCTTCTCATTGCTACACGATTTAATGTCTAATGACTATACTAGACAATTAATCGAATCAATGATTAAGAGGGGAAGTCAGCAGAAACAGACGTTTTTTGCACCGGAAAATAAAGCAGTCTACCTGAACATCCCGTTTAAGGGGTTGCAGTTTCTCGAATGGCACAAAAGAAAGTTGAAGTGGCATTAACACACACATTTAATGCGGCTAAACTATGATTCCTATTTAAGGAAACAAATTTTGGCTTTACCAGCAATCCAAGAGAAACATCCGTTAATTTTGACGAGAAATATTGTTTACCATTATACATTCGCAAAATGTCCATAAACTTACGTAGGCCGATCGACCCGAAGTTTACTTACTCAATGAGAGAACTATGGAATTTGAACGCCTGTTTTAAATAAAATGGTGAATACATGTCTGCAATTGCGCAACACATCGTTCAAACCTCACACATATGTGCTCCAGTCGTAGCATTTAATATAATTACTAAATGCATTAACGGAAGGGAGTTAACCACATACGAAACTTTACGTTTAAGCAAATTGCATTCGGATTTCTGCATGCAGAAGAAGGATGTCCGTTCATTAAGCACGGACTGGATGTGATGCACACAATTGATTGGTTATTCCCTTATTTTACACCCTCTCTATGTTTACATTTTTCTATTTTGTTTGGCCTATCAATTTAAATAATAGGTTCTTGTAATTGACAAAATTTCTTTTTTTCACATGGAAGGGGTTATATATATGAATTTGTTCCCTTTGCGCATTGTATGTTGTAGACGTGGTGCCGGTTTCTTCGGATGTATAACGAGTAAATATGAAACGCAAATGTTATGGATTTAAGATTTATTTTCTATGTTGATTAATGTGTGTTAATCTGGTTCTATATGATGTAAGCTGTTAAATCATATGCTCACAGTATTACTCAGAGCTTCGATTCGGGTTACATCTATACCTTTAAATAATCAAGCGTGATCCGCAAAGCAGAGGTAAGTCGATTTGCCATATTTTTTTCTACTGAAGCCTTTTCCGTTTTCTGATATACCTACAAGGAAATGGAGTGTTTTCTAGCTTGTCTGCCAGCCTGGACTTACGGTCATACTACAAATGAAGCATCTTGGTGTTTGCAACACCGAACGCCTTCTCTACGGCTGCTGTGGGCTCCAGCAGGTTCTTGACGTGCAGGCCAGAAACTGGATATTTGTGCCATCGACTGTTGGAGTTTAAATAGTGTCGAAAGAGTAAACCTGACTAATTCAAAGTTGTGAGTTTCCTAACACTATCTGCATTTATATCAGCAATTTGCAAAAATCAATAAGACGTTGTCAATATAATGATACGAAGATGGAGAAGTTTAGCTGAGCATTTGAATACACCATAATAATACATTCGCTCTTGTGTACCGTAGTCTGTTTTTCCTCGTGCTTTGATGATATAAAAGATAGATGAAAACGCGATTTTCACGTAGCTTACGGTCAATTAAATATTATACTATAAGTCGGGTTAACTAAAACAAGAGATTTGGGCCGATTTAAAGTTAGTACTAATTTCTTGAATCAATATTCTTACTACTCTGATAGAAAATCTTTGATACAAACATATACATGGACGAAGATCTAGAATTCCCGCATAAAAGATTCCCAGATCAACCAATGTAAATAAAGCGAAATTTTCTAAGCATCTCCGTTGAGCCCTGTTTACTGATAGATTACCGTAGAGTTTTTCTCATTTAATTGTCACATGATTAGTGGTGGTAGGGTGTGGCGTGAAAAATTATCCCGTATCATGAATGCTAGTACCCAGTTATGTGACGGCCTCTATTTTCTTTCTGCGTTTCTGATCATTCACAGGAGTTTTCTCGGTAGTCTGGCGAGCAGGATATGCAAGTAGCCATTTCAGACAGTGACCAAATTAAAGTACTTTGCGCTAATTACCTTTAAGCAACTGTGATGCAACGTCAAATGTGAGCTTGTAAATTCACCAAAACTAACTTTATCTAAATAGTGTTTCATAGGGCTGTTCAGGTAATGGCCCAAAAGCTTTCAAAGTTTCTATATTTCCTTTTAAAATTGATACACGGAAGGTATGTTATTACTACAAATGTTACAATTACATTCACTATTACTATTATTAGTGTTGCTCTTATTATTATTATTATTATTATTAATACTAATATTAATAATATACTATTACTATTATAATTAATATTACTATCACTATTAATAATAATAATAATAGTACTATTACTATTATTTAAAAAAAAATTATTCATATTATTTCTAATATTAATATTAATAGCACTATTGCTTCTACTATTAATACTATATTAACAGTTACTTTTACTACTAATATTAAAATTTAATTTTCTACTTCTATAACCCTTATTATTGCAATTATTAATACTATTAACATTTCTATTAAAACAACTATTGCTGTTATTATTACTATTATTGTTACTATTATTATTACCAATACTATTAACTAGTACTAATAATAATATCATTATTATTTCTATTAATGATTCTATTTTTGCGCTTATTATTATTTTATTGATATTATTACTACTATTACTATTGCTATTAATATTTATATTACAATCATTAATAATATAACAATTAAATTTATTATTAGTGATATTATTAATAATATTACTGTTTTATTTAATAAAACAGTTACTATAATTATTATTTTTACTGTTACAATTATTATTACTATTACTAGTACTGATATAATATTTATTTTTGTGGTTATTGTTCTTATTGCTATTTTTATTGATATTATAACTACTGTTACTATTGCTACTAATGTTGCTATTAATATTTTTGTTACAATTTCAATTAATGTTATTATAACTAATAATATTAGAATTAAATTTAATATTACTATTATTATTACCACTAATATTTATAATGTGATATTTATAATTACTATTTGAATGATCATTTAAAAATTTTAATTATTAATTAAATTATTATAATACTTTTACTACTATTAATACTAGAACTATTACGATTACTATTACTATTACTATTATCAATACTATTAATATTAATACTATAAGTTCTATTATTATTGCCATGTTCATCATCAATAATTTGTTATTATTATTATTATTATTATTATTGTTGTTGTTGTTGTTATTATTATTATTTTTTTTTTTGTTGCTATGCAGTAGCATAGAAAATTAGCTCGATCAAATCGTTAGTCGAATCAGTCGGGAGTATATTTTCATTCTCCTATTTGGTCAAATTGAAGCTCGCAACTAGAATAAAACAAAAAATGCTCAATAGTACAGTTATTCTGGCCATTCTAAGAAGAATTTAAATCGACAGACTAAATGTGTGCTTAAATATGACCTTCATTAGAAGTCAAATAAAATTATAACAATACAGCAGGTTTCATGTCATATTTTAAATTGAGATTGAGACAACTCGTTAATAAAACATAGGAGGTAGTGTTTCGATTGCGTTTAGAGCTTTAATCAAATGTAGATAATTGGAAATAGTATATGCAAAAAATCAGATTACTCCTCAAATTAGCACAGTGGAAAACTGAGTACAATAATAAACAAATAATGGTTTACAGGTCATATCACAATATTCGCAAAATAAGGCAGGCCTAGTAATAGATTTCTATCTACTGTGGCATCTTTGGTGACAAATTGGCAAATCAAAAGGTAAAACATCAATTTTGGTCGCGTGAGCATTTAACAAAATATTAAAACGCATTTTTCGTCTTTTAAATGAAGCATCACACAGAAAAACAGCAAATATTGTTTGACTGCAATTAAATGGGTCATACAAGGTGACGTTCTAGATCTTACTCTGACTAATGTCTCAATTGTATTACTTATACTTGTCCCAGAGCCTTTCACCTGTTTGAAGAGAGCATATATCTCCAGAACTATTCGCTCCTGTATGTTATAAATGACAGATCAAAGTTGAGCAAAAATGCTTTTTAATCGAGGCTTTAAAAGAACATACCTTTAAGAAATTTAAAAATTCTTTAAAACAAGTTCAACAAAAGTTAAAATGTCACAGTTTGTAGACTTCAATTGAAAACCGATCCAATCCTATTTAACAAAATGCACAGCATTACAAACCACCATTAGCCTTCTGTACGGACGCGTTTCAACTTTCATGTTTATTATTAGAGCACGACGGCAAATTGACCTACATAAATCAGACCACAATAAGTATAAAGTTATGAGAAGTTAGAAAGTTGGCTCTCACATTTAAGAGCCTTGCATTTATTGTGCTTCATTGCACAATTTCTTTGAATTCACCGACATAACTACTTTGCAGATATTTTTCAAATTAAAAAAAACTCAAATTTACAATCATTTATTGCGCGTGTGTTGATAACAACTATCTAAACTATACTTTTATATGAAGTGCTGTCCGACCCTCGTAAGTTAGTTAATTCCCGTGCCGTGTTGCTGATGATTGAAATTTAATGCACCTACTTTATGTGCGACTGACAGTGGTTATACTATTTTGTACAACTGGTCAAATATAATCAATTTGGTATTTATCTAAAGTTTGCAATTTTGATCAAAATAATTGTATATTTCAAACGCGTAATCAATCATAACCGAATTGAATCTCGTCCTTGTCTTATATAAATACATAAAACTAACTGCTATTTACTTAGTTAAACAAAAATTGGTTGCGCGGGCGGTGATAACAATTACATTTAATTAAGGTTGCCGTCTTGATATAACGTAATACTGGCTCCTACTGATGAGTCGCCAGTAAGTTCGAAATAAATGTGCATGAGATTATACTTTCCGTTCATGCTGTCTTCGGTTTATTCTTCTGGTCAAAACTGAACTAATTTCTTACTAGGTTCGCAACACCTAATAAATACTTGCAAATATATTCGTTCTTCGAAACAAACAGTATTTAACTGTAATATATTGAATTGAATGATGTCATGCTTACCGCGAAATGTGATAATTGATATCGATCAAAGTGTTCAGAAATTGTTGTAATTCTCCATTTCGGTGAACTATAGCATAAATTGATATCCATCAGGTTGGTATCATGTAACGACTCGGTAACCATAGTGTTAGTACCATGTACCTTTTCGGTACAATAATGTTGGAATCGTTTACTAACACAATAGCCATAGTGTTAGTATCCTTTACAGACTCGGTATATATATTATATAGTGTGAGTTAGCGTTTAAGTCACATTGTCGTTGACTTTAGATGATGTTAACTTCACTATTGCAGGTTTACACATTCGTCTAGGAGATTGTACCGTCCTATTATTTCACATTCTTTGACCAAATATATAGTGGTTAAAGGGCGTAATACCGGCTCCTACTGATGAGTCGCCAGTAAGCACGAAACGAATGTGCATGAGATAATACTTTCCGTTCATGCTGCCTTTGGTTTATCCTTCTGGTCACAACTGAACTAATTTGTTACTAGGTTCGCAACAACAAATAAATACTTGCATATATATTAGCTCTTTGCAACAAACAGTATTTAACTGTAATATATTGAATTGAATGATGTCATGCTTACCGCGAAATGTGATAATTGATATCGATCAAGGCCAGAGTGTATGGATTTACTGGAGTAACAGGTGTTCAGAAATTGTTGTAATTCTCAATTTCGGTTAACTATAGCATACATTGATATCCATCATTTTGGTAACATGTACTAACTCGGAAATTATGGTGTTAGTACCATGTGCCTATTCGGTTCTATAATGTTGGCATCGGTTACTGACACAATAGCCATAGTGTTAGTATCCTTCACAGACTCGGTCTATATATTATATAGAGTTCGTTAGCGTTGAAGTCGTATTTTCGAGACTTCATATGATTCTAGCTTCAATACTGCAGGTTTACACATTCGTCTAGGAGATTATACCGTCCTATTATCCCACATTCCTTACCCAAATATATAGTGGTTAAAAAGCGTAATATCGGCTCCAACTAATGAGTCGCCAGTAAACACGAAACGAATGTGCATGAGATTATACTTTCCGTTCGTTCTGCCTTTGGTTTATACTTCAGGTCACAACTGAACTAATTTGTTACTAGGTTCGCAACACCAAATACATACCTGCATATATATTAGTTCTCCGCAACAAAAAGTATTTATCTGTTATCCACTGAATGATGTCTTGATTACCAACAATGTGTTCAATGAAATAAACTCTAAAACTAGTAACAAATTAGTTCAGTTGTGACCAGAAGGATAAACCAAAGACTGCTTGACCGGAAATTATAATCTCGTGCACATTTGTTTTGTGCTTACTGGCGAATCATCAGTTGGAGCCGGTATTACGCCCTTTAAACACTATATATTTTGGTCAAGAATGTGGGATAATAGGACGGTACAATCTCCTAGACGAATGTGTAAACCTGCATTAGTAAAGCTAACTTCATATAAAGTCTTCGACAATGTGACTTCAAATCTATCTCACTATATATATATATATATACCAAGTCTGTAAAGGGTACCAACATTATGGCTATTGTGTCAGTACCCGATACCAAAATTATGGTACCGAAAAGGTACATGGTACCAACACAATGGATTTCAATGTATGCTAAAGTTCACCAAAATTGAGAATTACAACTATTTCTGAACAACTGTTACTCCAGCAAATCCATACACTCTGGACTTGATCGATATCAGTTATCACATTTCGCGGTAATCATGACATCATTCAATTAAATATATACCGGTTAGAACTTATATATATGCAAATGTGCATTAGGTGTTGCGCACATAGTAACAAATTAGTTCAAATATGACCAGAAGGATAAACCAGACAGCATGAACGGAAAGTATAATCTCATGCACATTCGTTTCGTGCTTACTGGCGACTCATCAGTAGGAGCCGGTATTACGCCCTTTAACCACTATATATTTGGGTGAAGAATGTGGGATAATAGGACGGTACAATCTCCTAGACGAATGTGTAAACCTGCAATAGTGAAGCTAACATCATCTAAAGTCTCGACAATGCGACTTCAACGCTAACTCACACTATATAATATATATACCGAGTCTGTAAAGGATACTAACACTATGGCTATTGTGTTAGTAACCGATACCAACATTATAGTACCGAAAAGGTACATGGTACTAACACTATGGTTTCCGAGTCGGTACATGATACCAACATGATGGATATCAATTTATGCTATAGTTCACCGAAATTGAGAATTACAACAATTTCTGAACACCTGTTACTCCAGTAAATCCATACACTCTGGCCTTGATCGATATCAATTATCACATTTCGCGGTAAGCATGACATCATTCAATTCAATATATTACAGTTAAATACTGTTTGTTGCGAAGAACTAATATATATGCAAATATGTATTAGGTGTTGCGAACCTAGTAACAAATTAGTTCAGTTGTGACCAGAAGGATAAACCAAAGGCAGCATGAACGGAAAGTATAATCTCATGCACATTCGTTTCGTGCTCACTGGCACGATAATCATAGTGTTAGTTTCCTTTACAGACTCAGGTATATATATATATATTATATATATATATATATATATATATATATGTATGTGTCTATATATATATGTGTCTTATATAGCGTGAGTTAGCGTTGAATTCACATTGTCGAGACCTTTATATGATGTTAGCTTCACTACTGCAGGTTTACATTCGTCTAGGAGATTGTACCGTCCTATTATCCCACATTCTTCACCAAAATATATAGTGGTTAAAGGGCGTAATACCGGCACCTACTGATGGCAAATTCTGGACATTACGTGATAAGTTCCCAATAAGAACGAAACCGGTATACTGGATGAATTTCCTTTTCCACACTCTGATAATTTTTGTGCATAAAGGGCCATATTTTGCGTCAAGATCACAACCTCAATTAAAGTAAGCGTTATAATCTTAACACAGGAGAGCACTATGCCCCTAACAAGTTACATATTTTATCAAATTTGGCGACAATTCTTGCAGGAAATTTATACTTTTAATACAAGGAACACTTATTACTCAATATGAATTTCGATAATTTATTTCAACTAAGGCTGTTGTGTTTCTATTCAAAATATCAATTGATTTACTCGAGGAAAAAACGTTAGTTTGAACAAATAGAACGACAGTTCATATAAATAAGTATACAAAGGATAAATATCGGAGCAGGATCTTAAAAAAAGATTATACATAATTATTCATAGTTTCTTAAGTGCTAAGAAATCCAAAAGGTACTGCCAATGCACGAGCAAATAGAACTTTTACATATTTCATGAAATATAACTGAACTGTTTGACAATGAAATCCTCAATACGAATGTTTATTAATGCAGTAGTATACACAGCTTAAAATAGAGATTCGAAATGAAGCATATAATTTAACCCAAAATATAATTTTGCCGAGTCTTTCTATGGATAGCAACATAAAAGTTTTATATATAATTTAAATTTCGTCCAAAGTTAGAATGAATACCATTGTGAACACCAATTATTCCAACAAAGCCTTGAACTCTGCCTCGATCGAAATTAATTATGACATTTTACAGGAAAACATGACTTCATTCAATGCATAATATAAATTTTATATAATATTGATTACGAAAAATTAAGGTATATAACATTACGAATTAAGTTATGCTAAATTTGGCCAGATATTTAATTCGATTTTGGTATGGACAAACGGCATAATGTTATGTGTACATGTATTAGGTTATAACAAAATGTATATTTGTTTTTAGGCATTGTGAGAGCTTCTGCTGATAAGTACACCGGTAAAGACGTAACGCATGTGTACATTAAGTAATACCGTTTGTTCATGCTGACTTCGGCTTATCCTTCTGTGTCCTATTTTAACTAACATGTTACAACGGACAAAGTACCTGATCAAAACCTGCTAAACATTATTTCTCAGCAATCAGAAATAAATGAATTTGCTGTCAATATTTGATGTACAATTGCGGAAAATTAAATAACAGTAGCCATATTTTGTTAAACCAAACGCACAACATAGCAAGATTTCTGCCATTCGTATTTAGTGAAGCGGTAATCGGAGCATTGCGGTAAACTGTTTAACGAGAATGAAATACTAATTCGATATGGCTTATGCCATATCCTAGATACTGCCTATACTTTTATTTATCTCTGATAAATTTAACTTGTCAAGCAATGACAGCTGGTTCAATTCTAGGCAGTAACGCAAATAATATTTTTTCGTTATTCTATTTACGTTTGCATGTTATGCATCAAGCATCCGTTGATTATTCCAGTGATAATTAAATCTATTTAGATCAGTCTTGCAAACCTCGAATAAGCAAAAATATAATATTATTTGAATACTCACACAAAATGGTAAAAATAAGGACAGCTGCACATTTAGACGAATTTAGATCTTTGGTGTTCATTAGCAGGAACAGCGATTAATCCAAATGTATTCGTACAAAATAAACTCTACATATATAAGTTTTGCATTAAGCAACTATTCATTTCGCGGTAGGTCGTATAATTTATTTCAGTAAATTTTGCTATGCTACAAAATACATAATGTGCAATTTGAATTTAGCATTTGTGAGACACATAAAATCTTTCGCGCAACATTCGATTAGGCGCACGTCAAACGTCCCTGTTCATCATGCCCGTGGGCACCATCAGCGGAAGATGTTTAACTGAAACACGAGAATAACTCTCATATGAATCTTCAATATGTGGAAAATAAGAGCAGAGAAATTAACACGAAGTAGTCTCGAAAAAGGTGTACTTGACTTAATTTCTATTTATTCATTAACTTAACATTTTTGCAGTTTGCGCAACAGATTTATAGGCTATGCAATATAAGCGTCATTGATTGCACGGATGGCGATAAAACCTCTTTAAATAGAATTATACGAAATTTGGTTGCGCGGGCGGTGATAACAATTATTATAATCAAGGTTGCCGTCTTGATATAAGCATCTGATCCATTAATTACTTACATATGTCAGTATAAACTAAGAATTGTATAGTGTACAAAAAGGCAATTCATTCAGTAGACCGGTTTCGTCCTTATTGGAAACTCATCATGTACTGGTCGAAATTTGCCGCGGACAGGGCTCGAACCTGGGCTTGTCTGCTTCGAAATCTGGTGCTCTAACCACAGAGCCACCCTGCCGTACACAACACACAATTTTCAGTTATATGCTAACTAATGTAACTTGGGCAGTCTTTTTTTATTACGTTATGTGAAGCTCATATGACATCCATTTAAACCCAAGGTTCAAACTAACCATGTCCATTAACCCCGGGACACCTCAATGTCCGGAAACTTCTGATGGGAGTCCATTGTGTGCATTCTTACCCACATGCAGAGCATGTACTTACGATTTAGCGATACAATCCACCATCCACATTGCATTCTTTACAACTCGTGAAAGTCAGCATAGCTATTGATGATAGTCATCAAGGGCACCCGGCTGATGAATCATGTCTAGTTGCTTCAACGGGAGGATTCACTTTGTCCGATTAAAGAATTGCCTAGTTAAGCTGAATTTCATGTAAACTGAATATTGTCTGTTGTTTTAGTTCAGCTGCTGAACGTCCATTAACGTACATTTATTGGTTAGGTCAGCAACTGCCTGACTTATAATTATGTAATTTTAGAATATAAATTATTTGACGGATTGTGTATACTCTTTATTTAATTTACATAATACTTTTAAACAAAAATTATATGAAATATCCAATTAGCCGATTAATGACAAATCTATCAACAAAAACAGCTTCAACTGATACAACAAACAATTTACTGAAATCGTTTTGAGTGATTTTATGTTGTAGAGATTAAGGTAGTAATTATCAAGTGTAACCGAATACTATTAACTGCGTATACGATTTTTTGCGCTCGCAAGTATTTATTTCTTATTTTGCTTCTTTGACGTTATGCATAATTATGAGCACGCATTTAAAAATTGTATTTAAGCCAACATTTTATGATTATCTGCAGACATACGAAGATAACCAACTTCAATATGTGGTCATGTTATCGTTTTGTGATACTCCAGGTCCGGCTAGCATGCAGAATAGTCGTGTTCAGAGTCAACGAAGGTAGGATGATGCAATTAGTTTATCTATTAACATTTACGATGTTTTTTCATAAAAATAACGTCATTTGCGCTCAATTAAAATCTTGCCATAATTAGTAAAATACATTTAAAAAAGTTTGGTCCCCATTTATATTTTGAATAAATTTATTTATTCTCTTTCATTTGTACCCTGTACCGTTGATTTACTTATGCTTATTTCAAACCTTGTTAAATGAAAAATAATTTTCCCAGCACCCATTTTATCAGTTCTCATATTTATAGATTTGTGAACATATCCACAGCTTCAGAAGTTGGCGTGTTCGAACATGTTTTTCCAATAATGACAGAGTTGCAATTTCTAAAGTAAACGAATCAGTTTCTACCTTCAAGAGACGTCATTAGAGACTTATACAAATAAACGGTCGTCAATTACTTGGGTGGTGGTCACAATTATTTTAATTAAGTTTGCGATCACATTACATTAGCATTTGTCAGTAAAAATTAAGCATTATATAAATTAGCAAGGGAAATTCATCCGGAAGGCCAATTTCAAAATACTGCTATTTTATATCTTATACTTTGCTTAGTTTATTTTGAAAAATATTTATATTGTGTGATTAGTGTTTTTATCAAGCATGCAACCTTCGTTTACACATGTGTAAGCAGAAAGCTTTTCGAAAAGACGTAACACTTTGATGATGATTAAATCGGTGAATCATCTGTGTATGTCTCACAAAATAATAGGTCAAAACTAACATTTAATATTTCAAATAAGCAAACGGTTGAACATATTTATTAAAAAATAAACAAAAGTAAATGATATTTAACTTAAAATGTAAGAAAGTTTGCGGGTCTTATTGGAAAGGAAATTGATTATGCATCTTTGAATCAAATATATATTATTATTTAAATCAAGGTTGCGAGCATGATATAAACTCTAATTCCATTAAATATATATATATATATATATATATATATATATATATATATATATATCTAAACTAGACGTTCAATTAGTTAGAAAAGGCAATTTTCTTTGTAATAGCACAGCTAGGTCAGTGACTGCCTGTTTTTGTCATCATAATTTTATTAATGCAGTTAGACAGCTCTGATTGTCTGGTTTAATCATCAGGCAAATGCACCTGCTAACTTATCCAATGCCTAGTTTATACGAGAAAAATCAAATAACATGAGGTGGTGTTTATATTACGCTGGCAAACTTATTAGCACCACCCGCGCAATCACTCCTGTCTAAAAGTTATTTAGTAGTTTGAGCCATTACGGAAAATTTGTCTTATTGAGGCGTTACCAAATAAGCATGAAACACATTAAACTTTTAGCTAAAATGTTTTAGAGTTAAAAATTTCAGAATATTTTTTTTCTATTTAACCAGGAGAACCTTACTTGCAATTACGCATTAGTATTTTACTGAACTTAATTTTAATATATATATATATATATATATATATATATATATATATATATATATATACATGTATATAATTGCATGTGGTGTGCGCTTCGGTGTTGTTACGATTAAGTTATAAGACACTGAAACACAAGCTTATGAGTTCAAATCCAGGCTTAGGTCATTATGGCAACCACTGAATGGTGACTAATAAAAGCAAAACTCGTCTAGTTTATGGATTTTAATTTCTGGCTTATTCAAGTCATAGTTTAAACGAAGAGCCTGCAAAGAATACCAACACTATGGTTGATGAGTCGATACATAATGGATTCTAGATTTTTTGAAGTAACGAGTGTTCAGAATTAATTCTAATTCTCAATTTTGGTTAAATTCAACATATCTAAAAATCCAGTGTGTTGGTGCCGTGTACCGACTCGGCAACCATAGTGTTGATACCCTTTACTGGCTCGCTATATATTATATTTAGCGAGTTGGCTTTCAAGTCGCATTGTCGAAGGCTTTATATGAAGTTAGCTCTACTACTGTTTGTATACACATTCGTAAAGGAGATAGTACCGTTCAAAGGCCCACATTTTTCGAACAAATATATCGTGAGCATAGGGCGTAGTACCGTCTCCTACCAGTAAGCACGAAAAAAATGTGCACATGAGATTACACCTCTTTTTCATGCTGACTGTTGTTTATCCTTCTGGTCCTATTTGAACTTATTTGTTACAAGAGTCCCAGTAACTAATATACACTTGCAAATTTTCGCAAATTTATAGATTTTATAACAGTTTATGTTATCTTACGATAGCTTATATCTTACATAAATATCATCAATTCTATGGCATACATCGATGTATTTGCTCGAATGTTAGTTTATTATACAAATAAAGATACCGGATAGGAGATAAATATCAATTCCATTATTCAAATCCTTACACAGACTAAGAAAGGCGTCGGTCACACACTGAAACCTTTCATCATCAGAGTACGATATCAAACTGTCGAACTCGATTTTATCACTAGCCACAAAATCATCGAATTCTAAAAAATGTCAACTTTTCATAATTATTGAGAATTGTTCATAAATAGGTATCGATAGAATAAATTAGATATGCGGCTTCCACCTGTATGCTATATTGTTTGACGGTCGGTTAAATATAACCTATTTCGCGATTTCTCCTATTTACTATTCATTGTCATCAATATAGTGCGTTTGTTTATATATCTAATAATTTCGCTACAGTGAGCCACAGAGTTTGTTATAGCTCCTCCCCTTTTTAGCACTTAGTTTTTGGTCCATTTGGTTCTGTCCTGATTAGCTTAACGCGTTATCTACTTGAACGTGATAGCTCAAACCTTAGGTATTCATTTAATAAATTTTCTTATTGTCTGAACACTTACACTGATTTGTTAAAAAATATTGGCACAATTTTTGTTAGCTCCTTTTTAAACCTTTGAACTATAACCAAAGGCGGGAAAATGAGTAAAGCGGCAGCTAGTATTATTAAGAGATCTTAGATAGCTTTGTAAACATTAGGATACATTACAACTCTCAATATAAACTCAATCTAAAGCCAGCGTCAGTAACAACTGAGAATCGCAGAGTTCATTTACCTAGTTCCTGCCAAGCATGAAGAGAATTAATCCTGAAATAAAAAATCGATATTCATTAGTAAGAAAGCTCCAAACAAATGATTAAGTTAGCATTGCAAATGAATTATGTTTTTGTGCGCGTGTAAATATACGTTTTCTAAAGTATGCAGCCAAATATGCGTTATATTTTCCCCTGCAATTCTTGTAATGTTTTAGACCGTTGTATGCTATACTTACTATATTTTGGTCAAAGCATGTGGGACAATTTGCATATCTTGAAAGCCATTGTGTTGTTATCCTCTACCAACTCCGTAACCGCAAGTACTTATTCGGTAACCATACTATCGGTATCGGTTACCGACTCAACAAATATAGTGTTCGTACTCTGTACCGACTGAACATTCATAGTGTTGATACCCTTACAGGCTCGGTATTTATTATATATGGTGAGTTGGCTTGAAATCGCATTGTGGAAGACTTTATATGATGTTAGCTCCACTACTGATGGTATATACATTCGTATTGGAGACTTTATTGTCAAAATTTCCCACATTCCTCAACCAAATATCTAGTGGGTGTATGGCGTAATATCGGCTCCTATTAATGGGTCGCCAGTAAGCACAAAACGAATGTTCGCATGAGGCAATACCTTCCGTTAGCGCTGTCTGTGGTTTATCCTTCGGGTCATAATTAAACTAATTTGTTACTAGGTTCGCAACACCTAATACACAATTGCATACATATTAGCTTCTCGCAACAAACAGTATCTAAGCTGTTGGTAGGCTTTATTTATTGCATGACGCGAATACAATGATTAAAAGCGTAAGTTTAACTATGTTAAATAAAAATTAAATTGATTATGTCTTCGCCTCAATGAAGCTGATATTCCTTTTTTATTAGGCAATGGTTTGGGCCCTATTTTTTGCACAAATTTTCGTCACTTCATGAGTATTTCCCTAGGTATTGACAAATAATTTTAAGCTCAATATCTGGCGAATACTTATTTGTGCTTGGCGAACAATCTTCCTATTTAAAAAAAATTACAGTTTATTGATTCTTTCTATAACAATTACATGCTTGATTTTATACGAAAGCTTTATAAAGCTCCATATATATGTATATATATATATAAAGCCCAGTACTGTGTTAAGTTTTCAATGTATCAAAATTTTATCCGTTTGTTATAATTATTAGAGAATAAAACAATTATAAGGCCTACTTAATATGTGTGATTTAGGCAATTATATCTACGTGCCTGACTTATTAGAGACGGGTAGACTTATCTGGGCTTTTAATCAGCGCTAAAGTATCAATCTCAGCGTCTTTTGCATCCTCAACACGATGTGTTACAAATAAATATTCGCATAAACGCAAGATTTTGCTCGTGTATCTGCCAATAATAGTTAAAATGGCGTGACGTTTATTGTCACAGTTAAAAATAAATTTTGATTCAATTTTACATTTATGTACCTAAATGGAATTCATATAGTAAATTTAGGAAAGAGAAAAGGATTAGGCTTTATTAAATGCATGCATTATTTAATAATGAAAAGGTGTAAAACGCACATGCAGAGATTCACACATACACACACACACACACACACACACACACACACACACACACACCAAAAATTCATTAGTGAATACTGAAATCAGGTGCAATTTTATTTTGTTCTTTTTATCATCAAACAGAGTGCTCCAACTGGCTGTTTCTGCAATACACATTTCCTTTGAAAAACACCTGGAAATCTGCCAGGTGTGGAGCGTGCTTTTTACAAACCATGTATTGGTATAATGAAAAAAGGTTCTCGCCTTCGCAACGGTGTTTAGTGGAAGATTACTTATTTAGTAATCGACCAGTCCTACCTACCAAGCGCACTGTACATATAATACTAAACGTGCAAATCCAAGAGAATTTAAAATTTATCACAGCTGACAAAAAATTTTTTCGCAATATTCAATCAAATTTTTTATAAATACCCCACTCTAATCCGAGATGATTTTTTAAAGAAAAAAGGAGATGTACATTGCAGAAGCAGTCCGTTGCAACATCCTTTTTCCGCAGTTAAATTAAAAAAATTGCGCTTAAAATGGATAGACTGGTAAATTGTTTGTTATGGGCTCCAATGTGTGAATTTTACGCTTACTGGTCATTGTTGCATAATGTATGCAATTAATGCAAGTAAATACCCTGATTTAAAAAAATTTTCTGCAGAAAGTACAAAAAATGTAGTCGATTTGGGACCTAGCGAAAAGAAAATGGCTGTTGTTGTTAACGGTGTTGCGTAAACCCGCTTTGTAATAAAACAAAACTTAAAGACACTAAGTATTCCTAAATTCACTTTACTCACTATGCTTTCTTCATGGATTTTGAGTTTTAATTCTAAAGAAATACTATTGATAAATAGAAAATAGGCTTCTGCCCACGTGGACCACATTTCGCCATGCTTCAGTGCTTATCATGCGAAGTAAAAAATTAATAATACACAACTAATATTATAGCACATCTCTTAATAGAAGTTGTCGATTTGGACTTATTTACAAACCGAATCAATTGTTTAAATAATACCAGCCACCATCTACAAATAAGAAAATTTCTTAATTCACCAAATCTGATGATCGACAAACTACCACTTAAAAGGAGGTTGCTTAATTTATTGATTTTGCTACGTTTGAAGTGATGCCAGCGCCATTCTAATCATTCGGTTAATTAAGATCTGTCTAGATAACACGCGAGTATTTTTTTCACAAACAACTTTGTGCAATGTGGACAGCCAGATTTCTGATAATTTAGAAAACATGTGCATAATTGCATCATAATGAATAATTTCTATAACTTGGTTGAACTAATGCTGTACCAGCTGAAACTCTATTAACGATTAGCACTATTAAATAGTGTGTTACAGCATTTATATTCCGTCTCTCCCGATCAATCAAAATAAAGTTGCAAGCAAAGCGATTTAGATTCCATTATAGTAAATGCGTAGTTTTAAGTAATCTTCTAAAAAATCCCACGAGAACTAAACTGTCTCGTTTTTTATTAATCCATGAGAGACTGGTTATGTGGCTTAAAAGCACCAGCATAGCATATGTAAATTATAGCTAAACCACGCAGCAAGTAAAACCAGTGATAAATTAGTACACAAAAATTGTTTTAGTGTGGACAAACCCGAAGTAAACAGGTGGAATTAATGAACAGCACCAAACACGTAACGAAGTGCTAAAATTTACTGCTTAGTAAAAAAGGAAATGCGGGGAGAAAACAGTTCGATATTTTACTTGGAAAACCAATTGAACCGAAATGGAAACACTGGACAGAGGGGAAAATTCGCTGCAGAACTCTACGTTTTCAGGGCAACTGACAATACTATCAAAGAATGCTTGGGATTTGCTTGATTTTGTAAAAAAAATGACTTCAGGTGAAGCAAAAAAGCGATGAATGAAACCGCGTCCAGACACGTCTCACGAAAATTAAAGTGTGGAAAATAGATCGAAACTTGTATTTTATCCTCGAATTTTCGTTTCTTGTCTCCAAAATACAACAAGTATTGGTCGATTTTATTAAACAATAACGATTAGGCGGAACTGTAAGAAGATTTTTATTGATACAAGGCTTCAACCATTGCCTGATTACAGCTGCAAATTGCTGCCATAATTGTAAATCATTTTGCAGATAGCTATCGCCATTTAAACAAAATACTTTTTTTAATGCCAAAATTATGACGGAATCAGTCGATTGTCTATTGTAAAACCACGAATATTATGTATCATGATATACTTGCATATATATATATATATATATATATATATAATCAGCTGATCACCGGAATTAACCAGCATTTGCCCCAGTATGGGATCCAGAATTCACTAGCACAATACGCTCAACTAGCAACTATTGATCGATTATTAAAATGGAACACCAAGCACGAAGCGAAGTCAAAAACAGCCTGCCTACATATTAAGCGCTGTATATTTAACAAGAACCCGTTCTTAAAGTCAACGTTGCGAGCTTGAAGTAAGCACCAATTTCATCGCATTTAACCAGTCGTCGAACACTATAGCAAAACTATGTCGCTCGACGACCGGTTAAATACGATTGGATTGCTGCTTACTTCAAGCCTGCAAACTTGATTTTACGAATTGTCAACACCATCCGCGCAATCAATTGTTTGCATGTAATAAGAAGAGCCCGTGTTGAGCTATCATATTCTTCCAAAACCAATATCTTATTTGATTTCAAGTTACGGGACCAATTAGAACAAACATATCACGGAGACAAACACGCCGTACACCTAGAAATGAGCAAAATTCAAGCTATCACTGCACTTCGATTGTAAATCTACCAACCACATCTGTCAATCGCGGACATTAATAAAAATAAAGCGTTTTACAAGCATAAATGCCCACATATTCATTACCCAACATACAAAGGGTTTGTATCGGAAAACCGGCGCCTACTAATAAATCACCACAAAATCCCGAAACACATTTGCGCACGGGATATCACCTATTGTTCACGTTGACGTGGGCTTATCAATCTGGTCCCTTAGTTGACACACAACGACTGGCACTTAAATGCCTGTTTTAAATTCTCTTAATCAAGAAATTCACAAGCTTATTAACTTCCTAAATCCCATGTGTTTAGATTACTTATATATATTGAATAGAAATTTAACGACAGGAATTTGATTATATGTGCGTTATCTATATAAACTAAACATCGCACCAGGTAGCGAATGCAATTCAACATATCTCGATGGCCTCTGGCGACCATCTTATTCAGTTCACTCACCATCACAAGTTTTAAAAAAACAAGCTAATGAAGCAAGCTTGCTTGATTAATTTGCGCCAACCATATCGCACACTACACGCAATTTTCATTAGTATCCCAACTTGTTTTGATTAAGCTTTCGCTGGGATGGCACCTATTTAACCGATCTATTTGATAAATCGGATTGGTCAATGGTTAGTTCATATATTATCAACATGCTGCATTGAATGTTAGTTCACCATAAACTCCCAAGAAGGCACGGTGCCTATTATATAATGACAGAACTGAGGTGGCTAGTTAGATCTTAAGAGATTCCAAATGGATTCCGCGGCAAGTATGGCGTAGTGGTACGAGTGCTAGACTCAAAGAAAATGAGCTCCGATTCGAGCCGCGGTCACGGCAAAACCTGCCAGGACCTCAACTAGTTCCTACTAAGGACGAAACCTGTCTACTTAATGAATTTCATTTGCTAACGCATGCAACGTTTAGCTTATACTAACGCCATATATATATATACTGTTTAATCAATCAACTAGACTATTTTTTCCATCTTATAATAAAAATAACTAGTAGACAAGATTACATTTGACGCGAGTCGGTTTCATAGACGGCTCACTCCCTACATGAGAGGACTCACGCATTGCACGTCTACACATATGAATATTATGTAGTTTGGGAGATGAAGAACATGATTCTGAACATTTAAGTTAAGATTTCGGTTAGTGTATGCAGAAGCACTGGCGATCACTGGAGTAAAGCCTAAAGGATTTTGGATTTAATTCGCTATTTTACGCTTCATTTAAACAAAATAAGTATTCCGAGGTTGATAACTTGCTTTATTATAATAAATGCAGATAAGTTTGTCATCATAATTTATGTACTAGAGATGAGATAACAGCATGAAAAAAGTAATGATTAACTCAGCATTTTAAATACTTTGAATCCTACAATTACCTGACAAGTATTGAGACGTTAATTGAAATGCTTTTTCACAAATATTAGATTAAAATATTAATATTGAACGATAAATTAACAACTTGCTTATTCAAGTTATATGATAGACTGCACACACACACACACATATATATATATATATATTTTTTTAAATTGAGGTTAATGGAAGGAATAAACATCAATAATATATATATATATATATATATATATATATATATATATATGCTGAGGGTATTAACACGTTTTATTAGATAGCAAATGCAATTCCTCTGCTAGACCAATTTCGTTCTAATCGTGTGCTCATCTAACTTACGAGAAATGCTACGGCCGCGATTTGATCCGGGGCGCATCTGCTTTAGATTTGCAAATTATTTATTACGCCACCGAAGCCCCTTAATCAAATCCAGGCAGAGGCGAATCTAGCAAATATATACGAAATCAGGCCAGTTGACGACTGGCATTTTCTATCTTATGCAATTTCGAGTTCATATTGACAACATGTCATTAAACTTAAATTCAATACATACACATATATGATATTATAAAATTTTAACGCGTAAGGTATTTATTAATTGATTAATATTAAAATATCCACCTATTGGCTTTGAAAGAGTATTTCAATTAGACTTTCAATATTTGTCACAATAATTAAGAGTTTTGAGCTAACTTAAGGATCATTTCTTTATTTTGCTGTTGTATCGTAGTCAGTATTGACATTATGGTTTTATCTTATATACTAATGACAAATCAATTTGAGATAAAGATTATGAAGCAAGGCCTCAATCTCAAAATGATAATTTTGTGTAAATGAAACGTTTGTGTTTTCAAATATCTGCATCCCTTACGTACGATTGCATTTTACAATCTTCTGATTTCAATATTGAAGGCATATAACTAATTTTGTTACCTGGTTATTTTTTGTAAGCCACTCGGTAAAGCCAGCCGAGCAGTAAATACCTAATTGGCTATAAGATAATTCTCGTTACACGCCGCAGCTAACATTTTCTGACCAAAATAAATTGTATTATATAAAGTAATTGTTATCACCACCCGCGCAACCAATGTTCATTTAAATATATAACTGAATACTACTTCCCCATGTAGTATGGTGTCTGCCCTATAACGACAGATTGAGTATGGTTAGTTCGAATGCCATATTAGCTCCGCCTAAACGAAAGACTAACCGAGAAACATTATTTAGTATACGATTAAAAATTGTTTAGTGTGTGGCAAGGTGGTTCAGTGGTTAAAGCACTAGATTCTGAAGCAGACGTGCCAAGGTTCGAGCTTTGTCCGCGGCAAATTCTGGACAGTACTTGATGAGTTCCCAATAAGGACGAAACCGTTCTACTGGATGAATTGCTTCTTCCATGCAATACAAAACTGAGTTCATACTGGCAAATATATGTACATAATAGTTCAGGCGTTAATATCAAGATCGTAATTGCTATTACCGCACTCGCTATCAATTTTATAGATGTCTAGTAGACAAAAAATGTGCATTGAAGGAGCCAGATATGTAAATTAACAACCAACTAGAGTTCATTGTGAATGAGACTTTAATCAGCATTTGTGCACGAAATTACGCACGTTCTTGTGGATCATCAAACAGTTTGAACGGCTCACGCATTACCCAAATAACTAAAAAGGGCAACATTGCAAATGGTAAACAAACCCAAGAGGAGCGGAAATCTTGCGTCAGGATGATTTTATAAAGAACGTCATTGTGCCTATTTCTCTAGAAGTTGATGATCAATTCGAAACTTTGTCATCTGATTCAAAGGGAATCGTACTTTCATAGGCCCATATCATTATCACCGTTCAAATAAGTAGTTTATCAGCATTAATGTATCATAAATCACTAATGCAAAAATATGGAAAATATTCATAGTTATTTTCGGAATGTAGAACACTACGTTGCTCATTTCTTGTCCATATTATGTAAATTCGACGTGCCGAAACATTTACGTAAATCTTTTAACAAATTGCTAAAAATCCTTCCCCATCAAATGCTAAACTAAATCAATATTTATAATTCGTTTGTATGTTATAACGAATTTATGGTTGAAAAAAATTAACTTTCCCGTCGTCAATCAGGTTTAACATTACGTAATGATCAACTCAATTGAAACAGCGGAAAATTTAATAGGAATAAGCTAAAACCACCAGCTATTACGTGAGTTCTAATAATTATTGTAAACAATTATTTCATTATGATTAACATATAAATAATGATAACAAGCATCAACAAAGAAAATGAAAGATTAAATTTTTTCAAAGAAAAAGAAAGAAAAATGAAAAAATAAAAACACATTAGCCAATTGTTTTCGAGCAAAACATTTGAAAGACAACTCTAAGATAATGACAGTAATGCATGAATGCATATAGACGTTCACATAGGCATACACAAATGCCGAGATAATACACCAAAGAAATAAAACCACATAGCAGGAGAAAATAATGCGCAAACAATGTAATGTAAAAAGGTGAGTGCGTGAGACACAGAAAAACGATCCAGATGCGCGCACACACAAACATGTCATCGAATTAACGAAACGTGTTCTACACAAACACAGACAATCGAATTCGCTAATAGTCGTCTATTACAATATTAAGATTATACACACCATTTACAACTGCAAAAAAATAAATTATTATGAAACAGTATTTTGCACAGAAACTGAAGGGTATATCTCAATTACATAAGAACAGGCATAGACCAAGTTAATAGGTATGAAATAACATGAATTTAATTACTTTTTTATCATAGGAAAGTTTAGTTCAATTCATGCTTCAAATCTGTACGCCAGTAACAATTGTAAAATAGAAATTACACAATTTATGATTGTCCTTTATAGGCAACAGCGCGTAAGTGCCTAATTTAATGAATTTCTAGTCAGCAGCGAAATAGTATTACATTATTATCCATTGAAATTATAGTTTCTTCCTGTGGACAGAAAGTTACACCATTAGACTCGAAAGGAAATATATTTTAAGTGGTAACAACTACTCTGTTTATCAATAGCACAAAAGGTTAGCTAGTGGTATTTCTGTCTAAAATAGGCGTCAGCATCAAGAACTAACGCCGCATGGTGTGAAAAGGCACAAATCGTCGTACAATTGAATAAGCCAAAAATATGAATTTAAGATTTAAAAGTTGAGACAGCATAAAAATTTCCGAAACAGATTTAAAATTTTTTTTGTATTATTTTCAGATTAACATTGTTAACATGTTGTACTATTTTCGAATGGATCAAAAAACTTTATTCGACAGCGATTGATCAGAATTGCACATTTTGAAACCTTAGTCGTGAAACGATCCAAATTAATCTTGTCATACCAATAGTAATTACTGTTATTATAAGTAAACACACTTGATCGAGATTGATCAATTTATTGAAATCTTGCACTAATTTCGTTCTAGGAGGATTAAAACACTAGAAATCTCTTAGCATTCACAAAATCGAAAATCTCGGAAAAGTCAGTATTTGCGATAGTGCAAAACAGCATAGCATGTGATGCACGAGTTTTCCATTCATATTTCTGTGAACATAAATTGTGAACAAAGTAGTGATCTCACATTTTTATGAAAAGCCAATCTTTCTCATTTGGCAACCCATACGAAAAAGCAGGATATGAATGAGTGTAAGTGAATCTTGATCGATATTTCTCTCAAGTAAAAAAACAAGATTTTCAAACTTTGTATCTATATTCATCAATAGACAAATTTCATCCCAGTATAAAGTGTTAGACATAGTTCAATCTACGTAACAAATCATACATTTACAGATAATCAAATATAGACAATAAAAATCAAGTTCAAATAAATGGCAACGCAAAATAATACATAACGGATACAAGTTTTGCTTGTTTTTATCCTCTGGTGTGATTAAAAACAGTGAAAACACCAAACGCTTTTACTCATCAGTCCGCCAATCACAGAAAGATGACGATGGAAAAGGCAAAACAACTTCGGCATTGAGTCTGAGAAAAAAGTCACATAGTGGCAAAAATGTTAATATCGAGTTTTATAGGAAATGGTTAAAAGGTTAGAAAATGTACGGAGTATTTTAAACGATGATAATAATTTATCTAGTTATATATATATATATATATATATATATATATATATATATATATATATATATATATATATGCATACATATATATATAGAGAGAGTAGATTTTTATTCATATATAGGAAACATAATAATCAGATTTACTGCTTTGTTATGAGCTGTGGAAAGGCGACCTGAAAATTTCCTACAGAAAAAAGTAAATGTTCAATACACAGTATCGCGCCGAGTAATTTCCTTTGAAATATAATGGCTCAATTTGGGACTGAAATTGCAACTGAGAGTGTGAGATTTCAAAATTACAATATATTGAATTGTAATCAAAGAAGCGACGCATATGATACAGAAGATTCAATACCTCCTTCCATCTGAGAACGAACAAGACCTTTCAGTTTTTCTTCATATTTAGGTTGTTTTTCGTCGGAATTTATTAAATGAAGACATCCACAAAGCCATTTTAGAGCACAATTAATAATGTAACTCGACAAAATACTAGATAGATTGACAAATAACCTTTTTGTAGAAGCATGCTTAAGCAATTCATTAAAAACTGTATCAATAGATATAATTTAGACTTGACGAACCGATATTTTATAGAATACATAATGGAATAGGGAGGAGGGATAAAATATACAAAGCAGAAACAAAAGGCACATCATGAAATACACAAACACGCACTCACACAAAGACATGATTCTGCTTCTTTTATTTTTTGTATAATATGAGCAAGTATTCTTATTGAATCCTCAGACAGCATTTAGAGATCTTTTATATGCAATGCCAGTTCAGTCAGTCAAGATGAGGTATGGTCAATATTTGATTTTTTAACTGTTCCTAATGACATGTAGGATGCTTGAGAAGAAAAAAATAATCCAGAATTTCACCATAAATTAGGAGCTACTTTTTCGCCATAATAATCATGGCACATTCACACTTATCGAATGGGTAGTTGCGACATGAATACCAAAGAGTATAGCCAACAGAAATTGGACAAAAAGAATTACAACGACGACGCGAAATGAGGCCTATGCCGATCGGTTTGTATGAAGCCTCATAAAATGTTACAATTATTGTTCCAAGTGTCAGCAATACGTGTGTAAATGTTTTTATTAAGAAACCCTGCCTTCGTTGATCAGTTTATCATCGCTTTTCTCAAAATGAGAAGAAAATTACCATGGGCAAATCTAATGTCAAATTGCCCATTTTTATATGATGTCCAAAAGAACCACATTTTGTTATAAATAACCATGCCATAATTTACACACACGCGCAAACACACACATATATATATATATATATATTTATATATATATATATATACTCTCTCCTATATATGAGAGAGAGAGATAAAGATAAACGACAATAACAAAATACAAAAACCATCCTACTACCGGATGTCTTCAATGGAAATAACGTTAAGCCTAGTGATTAAACAGTGTTCGTGGAGATAAGATAAATCTAAATGAACTAACTTATGCTGTTGTGCAATATCGAAACTAAAGAATTCATTTTATTCAATATCCGAGTTGTGACCAAAAGTAACCGCTAATAAAAGGATCAACCAGCATTCTGACGTGGAATAACAAACAAGTGCAAGGAAATTTAGCTGCAGTTGAGCTGTTCAAATCCAGCTAACTGAACGAAAGAGTTCCAAGTCCAAATGTACAATTTTCGCCACACTCCGCTGATGCCTCAGTAGGGTCACAACACATCATCGAGCACCACTGGAGGGGCAATATTTAACGATAAAATTCTCGAATTGGCATCATTTTCAAGCAGAAAACGAAAGCTCGAGTATAGAAGCGCATTGTCGAAATATTCGATTATCCACATATGCTATCTACAGCTTACATCTTTGAGAACTATTGATTATATTCAATTGCATTTTGAAGTGAAATAAAATCTAAAATAAACAAGCAATTCACTTCATTAAACATGCAAAACTTCTATATGACTGGTTAAATGAAATAGAATCAGTAGACATCTTAACTCCAAAACTGTCCTGGCCAATACCGATTCAGTGTCAAACAAACGTGAAACCGATCCAACATATTGGTTGTCGTTAAAACAACGATTCTTCGAAGAACAACTTTTGGGTTCAATCAGGTGACTTGGCCAGCCAATAACCTAGTATACAATAACGCCTCACAGTAGATGCAAGTTCGTACCTCGTCAGTTGAAAAAACGAACTCAGGCGGCGACGGATGCATGGTGACGCTCGGAAGATTATGATTAAAAAACGTGAAAACGGTAGAGTAAGTTGTAAAAGCTGCTTTAAAGAAATAAACGAAGATGACGACATTCCAAACATTGTTTTCGAGAACATTTAAAAATAAAATAAACTAATTAGGCACATACGGAAGTAATGGACAATACCTATGTCATTGTAAAGCTCGTCGTAGCTGTTATTTCGAACGAACTGTTTGCATGAACGAACAGAACCAACCCTCTAGGGACTACGTAAAAACAAATATAAATTTAAAAAACAACTATTTTGAACTCAGTATCCAATCATATCACGATTGGGATTCGGAACGATTGTACGATTTTCATAATTGCGTATAACGAAAGTAAACGTCACTGAGTCATTGAAACAGAAATAAACAGAGTTCAGTGTATCAAGTAGGCTCTTAATATACAATACCAAACTCTCACAAAATACATCACGTGTAAATTGACTGAAAATCAACAATATATAATATTTTGCACATCATGTATTAACAAATTAAGGCACATGTTAAAGATATTCTGACATTGTAAATAGTTGCATACATAAATGAATTTATCATATGATATTAAAATGAAGTATATATATATATATATATATATATGTATATATATATTTGTATACGTGTATAAATGTTTTCAGCAAACGTGTAAAACAAGCGAAATTATAAATTAGATGACTGATAAAAAGGCCCATTTACCAACTACGTTTATTGGATAAATAGGACAGATAGTATTGTAGAACGTCAACATTATTTGGCTAGTTGGTATACTTAAAGAGTAAGAAAGACCTTGGAAACAGCAGTAGAAATGTGAACCTAACACACACACACATTGTACTCATTCGTGTGACTGATGGCATTCCTTCGTAGTAAATTATCTATTTGGCGAATATTTTCAAAATCACTTTACGTCTGCCGAAGTGCTTCCAGGAAACGAAATTAAATATTAGTTACAAGAATTAGAAAACAATTGGTAATGATTTCAACATGTAGTTTAATACTTATGATGATACGTTAGCATTCGTCAGAATGCCTTTATCGATTAATTTAAAAGTGAAGGAACGTCATCTAGACTAATTCACGCCTATGAATAGTTCTAACACCTTTCGCTGTTGTCCAAAATAGGCTACAGTTAAACAATATATATATATATATATATATATATATATATATACTCTCTCTTTCTTATATATATATATAGAAGCTGTATCGAGTTGAAATCTTGGATAGTGCATATTTTCTTTTGAACGAGAATTCGTGAAATTTAAGCTGGAAAAACCAAAGCCAACTAGTTGATATCGATATATAACAAAGGATGAAAAATTGATAATAATTTCGCACACACTCTTACGACACACGATCAAACGTGGTAAATTAACCGAGAAGCTAGCTGATGGTTGTGATAATATAAAACAACAACCAGGAAGGACAGCGTAATCCAGATTGTTGAAAAAGTAATAAACAGCTCCCTCTCATCTAGAGATCAAAGAAAGTAGGTTCTAATACAATTAGTCAAGGCGTTCCAATTCGTAGCAAAACACTGCTCATGAAGCCATGATCCTAGCCACATCCTCCTTTGCAACATTAAAATCGCCTTTATTTTTCTTCCGTTTTGACTAAAGAAAAGAACAAAAACGAGGAAAAGAATTTAGGTTCGATTTAGACAGTAACATATGAATTGAAAAGTAAAATTTCTACATAATATGAGCATTAAAAGATGGCATAGAATAAGAATTTTAAAAAATCACAAATTATATTTACCAGGTGTTTGAAAGATAAGTATTCTACTAATCCGCGAAATGTAAACAATAAATTGCTCTGGCATGTCCCACAATAAACAATTATTGATTCTGCGAGGGGGGACAAAACTTTTTAAATCAAGCTTGCGAGTTAGCAGTAAACACCAATCCCATGGCATTTAACCAGTAGTCGAACAACATGACAAAACCCTCGTCAGTCACATGTACCGACGCGTTTCGATATCCCACAACCATCAGAGTGCGACAGAAAACGGATTAGCGAGGATCAAACTGCAATATGGACGGTGGTATTGCTGTTTTTTGACTGGTTAAATACAAAGGGATTTGTGTCTACTTCAAGCTGGCGAACTTGATTAAAAGAATTGTCACCACCCGCATACGCAATGATTGTTTAATTTATTATTTATATGGCAAAAGATTTAAAAATTTCATGTTTGTGACTGCATAGAAATTATGCATCCGACATTTCAAGTCAAGTACAACGTATGCGAGACTACTAGAGGTGAGAGCTGCATATCTAATTTTACTTTCCATATATATGTATTACGGTTTTATCCTCGCTCGTCAGTTTACCGTCGTACTCTGATGGTGATCATGGAAGTTCGAAACACGTCAGTGCGTGTGACTGAAGGTAGCTTTGCTATTTTGTCCAACTGGTCAAATACAATGCGATTCGTGCTTACTTCAAGCTCACTAACTTGTTTTAAAGAACTATCTCACATTAAACAACATGATAAATAGCGCTTGTTTCAATTATCATATTGCTAACTGGAATACTACATTGGTATCAGTGAAGCTAACATCATTTAGTCACGAAAATGCTACTTCCACGCTATCTCACTATATATAATATATATACTGAGTCTGTAAAGGATACTAACACTATAGTTATTGTGTCTGTAGCTGATACCAACATTACGGTAGCCGAAAAGGTCCATTTTACTAACACTATGGTTGCCGAGTCGGTACATGGTACCAACATGATGGACATCAATGTATGCTATAGTTCACCGAAATCGAGAGTTACAAGTATTTCTGAACACCTGTTACTCCAGTAAATCCACACACTCTGGTCTTGATCGATATCACATTTCGCAGTAAGTATAACATCACTGAATTCAATATATAACAGTTAAATACTGTTTGTTGCGGAGAACTAACATATATGCAAGTATGTATTAAGTGTTGCGAACCTAGTAAAAAATTAGTTCAGTTTTGACCAGAAGGATAAATCAAAGAGAGCATGAACGTATTGTACCGTCCTATTATCCCACATTCCTCACCCAAATATATATTGGTTAAAGGGCGTAATACCGGCTCCTAATGATGATTCACCAGTAAGCACGAAACGAATGTGCCTGAGATTATACTTTCTGTTCATGCTATCTTTGGTTTATCCTTCTGGTCACAGCTGAACTAATTTGTTACTAGGTTCGCAACACCTAATACATACTTGCATATATAGTAGTTCTCCGCAGCAAACAGTATTTAACTGTTATAGGTGGTCATAATAGTTTTCAATTTCCTTTTCGACAATATTTAGTCCGAATTTTTTGGATTAAAAATAATTAAGTTGGAGAGTAGTACTGCTTCGTACTGATGACAAGCAGGCAGGCAAGAAACGTATGCGTCGATGAGAGCAAACATTTAGATCATTCGATTCTATGTTAACTAACTTATAACATTATGCGACATACCTCACACATAAAGACATATACGTTAGTTCTCGTAATAAAGAATATTAAAACATCAAAGGCTGTTTGTTGAATCTTCCTCGCATAGATATCCACACAAACGTGTGGGTAAAAATAAAGCTGCATTCCAATCGGTACTTGCTTCTACGATATTGAATAAAACATATACGCGCACAGAAAAGCCTTCAAGGATGAACCCTTGGCCAGTAGAGCGCAATTAGCTCGCTTTCTAGTAAATAGTATGAGCAAAATAGGCCATAAATAGAGATACCAGTTTTTAAGAGCTTACCCGAAGCTTCGACACAAATATCGTTGGAAAACGAAATCAGTGACAAAACCTTTTGACAACATGAAAATATTCAAGAACTATACCTAAATTCAATAAGCAAAATTAGTTGAGAATAGATTGCACAAAATTTAAGCCCATTTTTTAATGTAGGTTTAAACATTAAATACAAGTTTTCGCAAACTTATAAGGAATCAGCATACGAAATATACTTTACAAAGGTAATAGATAAATTTAAGACAGTAATCAGCGAAATCGATATAAATGAACTCATTGGGTTAAAATACACTGAAAGTGGTTTAAACATGCACACTTAACAAAATAGTTTAAAAACGATTTTGATATATCAGCCACGAAATAATGGCTTATAAAACAGAAAACGAAATATTATTTCCAAGGTTGTTCCATTCCATTTTAAACCGACACCTTCATTAGTACTTATTCCTTTTTTGTTCAGATTTTTCATAGCCAATCGATAGTGAAATGTCAATTTTTAAATACTACTGTATTTTTGTCTATGATAATACCGACAATCGAAATTCTGCATATCTGCTAATAATCGAGACTAGCTAATAAAACGAAAAGAGAAATAAACTCTGTATATGATATGAGAGTGAACACAAAGGTAATACAGTGGCTTGAAGCCGTATAATCAAATAAAATAAAACGTTGCACGGGATCACTTGATGTCGAACAATAACAAGTGGCACTTAACAGCGTGTAAGACAGTAACGAATCTGACCTTGAATTAAGACAGCCCTGCCAGCAGTAGCTTTTCTACTGAACTTCCTTTGAGCTCGGGCCGACTAGCAAGACCAATGATAATAACTCTAGCGGAACTGACTGGAGAATCAGAAATTATGCTCCTTGCGGCAATCCATATTACGTTCGAATATCCGTGCACTGAAAATAAATAAAATTGTGCAGAATGCTCTTGGGTTCGCCTATACTTCTACAGAACCACCGCTTCGACGGCCGATAGCGTACCACACAGCATTTGATGCGCTATGAAAAAAAGCTTAAGAAAGTCTAGGTTCGTCCTCCTATGCTAAAGCCTACGAGCTCGTTTGCTATTTCTAATAACATAAAAGCTCTTAAAAACTTGAAGTATGCTGCGAAACTAGGAAGAGATCGCACTCTGGTTCGCAAGGAGTTACCTGCCAGCTACGCGTCAGAAGAAGAATAAAACTGGCTCAATGTCTCTTATAAGTTGAAAACAGAGTCGAAGCGTAAAGCCTCATTTGAATTATACGTCAAATTCCAATGGATTAGCAGTAGGCATTCTGCCAAAGTAGTAAAAACAGTATAAGTTTCTAAAGTGCAACTTGTCAAGCATCAACATAAACTCCATCTGCCACATATTGCAAACAGAGTGCTTATCAATAAAGTGGACACTCGAAGTCGATACAAGATGGACATCGAAACTTAATTTCGGCGATGTGACAGAGACGCGGTCTCATGATGGATTGCCAAGCTGCCTATGTCGATGGCCTTCATTCTGAATTTTTCACGTTTGGTGGAATATAGATTCAGAAAGATGTGCACAAGCTAACTGCGACAATCTGGAGGGAGCCACCACGAACAAGTGGAAGAGTGTCGTTGTGGTGCCCGTCTGCTAAAAAGGTGACGGTAACACACCCGCTAACTACAGTTTGCACTGTGCTTCACGCAAAACGGTCACTACTATTATCTTCAGAGTTTTTGAAAAGCGAGAGAACCGAACTAGGCCAGTCTAGGCAGGGTTACGAGAGGAAATGGCAAGCGTGGACCAAAGTCGTGCACTCAAAGCACTCGAATTATGCCACTGGAAGCAGTGACTCACTATTGTTGCTGTGTTTGACTACTCCGCTCTTAAGATTTTGCCTCTTGTGTAGGCATATGCCAAACTATGCTAACTGATGACATTCTGGCCAAAATTGTCAGATTTATTGAAGCGTTTTATAATGAAAAATCACTAGTAAGGGTCTCTATGAACGTTTTGCGATTGGCTCCGATGTTCGACAAGGTTGTGTCATTTCTCCTATGATGTTTAATTACACTATTAAGCAATAAATGATTTCGCGGATGGTGGCAACCATTCTTTATATCAAGTTTGCGAGCTTGAAATAAACAACAATCCCGTTGTATTTGACCAGTCGTCGAACAACAACTGCGTGCGAGTGGCGGTAATTTAGCTGTTGTCGACGACTGGTTAAATACAATGGGATTGGTGTTTACTTCAAGCTCGCAAACTTGATTTAAAGAGATTAATTATACTATCTATTCAGTTTCTGCTAAAATAACCGTATCAGTCCCCGGACTGGAGATCAGTGATGTGCCTGCTTTTTAGCATAGAATAGGCTGACGATGTTGTTATAATGGCAGAAGAATGAAAACGAGCTTCAGGAAGTCATTAATTGTGTTTAAGAAATGTCTATTTACTACGGACTAAAGATAAAAGCATAAGGAACGGCCATTATGGCCAATTTTTTATTCGGAGCCCAAGGTCGTGCTAAATGGTGCCCAATTGCCAGTCGTCAAATAGTTCGACTGTTTCGAATCTCCTGTGAATCTCGGCTTCTGCTGAGATTTCCAAACGTAATAGCATTGCAGCTGCTACTTTTGAGAAATTGTGTAAACCAATTTGGTATCGCCAGTCTATTTCATTGAACAACAAATCCAGTCTTTGAGTCGAGCACAATTTCGATCCTGCTTTAAACAATGAATATTTGAAATCTGACATCCTATAGCTGTCAATGCTTGGACAGCTTCGTTAGATTTACCTGCCCCATTTAGTTAAGGCCATTAACAGCTGAGCGTCAGCAGGCATTAATCAAGAAAAAAGCTTAAGAGCCAACGAGGCACCGCCATTCCATCATAATTGAACATAGTTATAGAACAAAGATTGCGACGGCTGGGACACAGTTTGAGAAGGCCAAGTTTACAGGACACCTTAAATATACTGTTGGTTAATTGGAACCGGAGGATGGGTAGGCCAGATACCATTACTCGCGATATTAATCACTCCATAACTGCGTATCGTACCCTTATTTACCAAGAGCCACTTGAATTAGCAAACATGTGTAGACAAGCGAAAGCAGGTTAATTATGCCTTATATGCCTCAGCTTCTCCGGATCACACCATGTGGTAGATCTAGGTCTCTGTTTATTGTATTGTATTGTGTAGGCACCACTGGTTAATACTAACCAGTTGTCACAACTTAAATTTCTACGGCTTAGGACCGGAAACTATGCAATGGAGGTTATATTATCCAAATGCATTAAGTAGAAGCTAGGCACAAAACGCATAAAATATAATCAGGAAAAATAGAAAAATCAACAAAATATAGGTCGGTAAGGAACAATATACCTGCAGGTCTGACACAGAAAATTGCTAAACTTTAAAAATATAAATGTGAAACAGCATTTTTCAGTATCTTTATTCATCTATCAGATTTTAGCATTTCAGTTGTATTGAAATTAGGCAAATTTTCCATAATTGCAACAAAAAAAATCAATTTGTATATAAATTTATTTTAATATCCACGCTGTTCTACTGATGATAGCTGACACATTAAGCGTAGAAAAACAATAATTGCCAATACATTTAATGTGGATAAATAAAAGAATTGATGCTGAAAATGTAACACACTAACAAAGCATTTTTCAATTTACATTAACGATAAGTGAGCGAGCATGTCTATTTTTTGGAAGTTATTGGTAAAAATAAACATTGTATAAAACTGTGTAAACAAAGCCAAATATTTGCGCATTATAACCACGACGTGGTTTTCTATGTCCCACGCGAAACGGTGTTTAGCTATGTATCTTCTATTTAAACATTCTGGACAAATATCTTCATGTGCCGTTTTTCCTATTTAAACTAAATGAATTTCTTTGTTTTATTTCTCCGGCCAATCAGTCGATTTACTGGATCTAAAGCGCTTCTGAAAATACATACAAGTTTATATCTGGGGAAATATTTACGTGGCTATATATATATATATATATATATATATATATATATATATATATATGACGAAAACAATTGATGGTTTCCTTTTATTTTCACTCTCTCTATGTTTACATATTTCTATCTTCTTTAAATCAAGTTTGCGAGCTTGATTTAAATAATTGTTACCACCACCCGCGCAATCAACAACAGGCGAGCAGTAATTAGTCAGCTCAGTAATGGTGACATGAACCTTACGGGTCTACACTAACACTTAATGTTAATTAAGTTGTGACTGGATGACAGGATGCGTGCCAGAAGCTACGTATTTGTTTTAGCTGCTGAAGGAAACTATGAGTATTGGCGCCTAGGCAGACAATGCACGACAGTTTTGGCTGGCAGACTATCCAAGAGAAGGAAAACGTTGAATAAAACCATCGCCACTAGGAATGGGTGACCCGCATTGCACAGCATTATCTTTCGCGCAGGATAAGGGTCGCTTTATCTGCTGAGTCGTGCAGGGTGGATAATCGAAATCAGGCTACTGCAGACGCCTTTGTTTCCAACTCTGCCTCTTATCTTTCACTTTTCTCTTCTTCTCAGTCTAATAATAACGTTCTTTCCGATGCGATTAATATGGCATATGTCGATCAAATTAGAAAATTATATACATTGCGTATTCTAAACTACAATACAGGATCCTAAGAGTATTACAGAACTGGGTGCACATATCTCACCTACACGTTACTAGCTTTAAACATCTGGTACTACGGAATTTTCTTAATCCACACAATAGGGCGACGATATTGTCCTTGGCTGAAACTTAGCACTGTTTAGATCCCTTTAAACAGCCATTTTGTGCGGCACGCCTACAGAAGGCCATCAGAATAACTGCGTGAAGCCTTAACCAACAATGCATTTTCGCTGTATCTGTATATATTAATACCGATTGCACCTTTTTACTCTGACCTAAGTTCTTCATAAAGCAGGGCAAGAAATTCAAAGATAGACGCCCTTATAAGTGACATGACTGCTCAAAGTGGGCGTTTAAGCGACTGCAGAATTTTATCTAGATAGCAGATTCACGGTAAGCTCAGTAGTTGATTTTGAAAAAGCAGACGATATTATATTATTATTCGACAACCAAGATTCTGCTCAGGTCACTTTGGTATGAAATTCATGCCCTCTAAATGTAAGATAATTATACAGGATCTCACATCACTAATTTCATGCTTAGCGTTGCAAGATGAAGATATGAACGCATTTTATAGGTCTGCATAGTTTGGTAGCTTTAGCAATAACTCAGGCAATATAAGTGCAGTGAATATGAGAATCCCAAAATCTAACGTAGCTTTCTTCAGTCTTCGTAATTTACGGAGAAACTCTAGTAATTCTTTGTCTTACAAGTCGTGTGTGAAATACATTTTACCTGAAGTTCTCGTAGTAAAAGTTCTGCAAGTAAAACTTAATTCTTTAGAGAAAAAGATCTTAGACGCTTATAAGCATTCGATCATCGTTGTTTGAAAAGCATAGCTCATGCGGGTTACCAACGATGAATAAGCAACGCTGACATCTGTAGACGTCATTTTGGACAGACTAAAAAGTACTCATTGGAAAAACAAATAAGACTGCAACAAATGCGCTGGCTTGGTCACGGTTTACGTAACCTTAAGATTAAATTTCCCATGAAAACATTGACATCAACCAGTGCCAGATTGGCGTAAAAAGCTAGACTGGCAAATTGGATATGATAAAAACAGCTCAAGTGAACTACAAACAAATTGGTTGGCATATGACCCATTCGTTTATCAGGATTGAGTCCACGCAGAAACTCTACGCAATATGGCATCGAGTCGAACAAACTAGTGATTTTGTTGCAGAGTTCCAGTAGAATCACCTTAACTTTATTTTCTTCGTTGGAAAGAGTTATCTTCGAGGTTTGTTCGTGTTTATGAGTTAATACAGTGAAAGCTGCAAGGAAGCTGTATTCCCGATGTCGTCTAGATATGAAGTTAACTTGGTTATAATGATATTTTGCAAATGTATAGGCTGCCTCATTTCTCTGTGCCACTTAGGTAAACAACTCCATCTAAACTAGATACTCGCATTCATATATCACTTTTCCTTAACACTTGTATGTTTCAAACCACGACATTTGCCATTATCAACTGTTCATAATTACTCTCATGGTAAGTTTTAATTTTAATGGTTATATGGCGGGAATTTAAGATACATTTTGTCGTTACAAGCCAAATATAGCATAGGAAAGCAAATTCTAATCTACGGCTATTGTTATAATTGAACCATTGAAGAAAAATTTGTAGAAAAAGATATGATTTCCACACAAAGAAAATAAAACGTTGCCCCTAAAACCAATTAAAATCTGATCAATTTATTTACAATAATACAATGATAATGCGAATCAAGCGGGATATTAATAAGAATACAGGATCATTTTTCATATATATATATATATATATATATATATATATATATATATATATATATATATATATATATATATATATATATATATATAACGTTCATAATGCTATCATGCAAAATGACCGATTCTGCAACCAAAATATATCATTCACAAGTTTTACCCTTAAAAATAAAACTAGCATACGTGTTAAATATAAATATCACAAGCTAAAGAAATTAGAAAACTACAGAGTCGAGGTATAATCAAATACAGTTAATCATTCTTGGCAAGATCTGGATTACCTGAGCGAAATGGCTTTTTAAGGAAGTTGATTGCTTTTTTCTTCTAAAAAGTACACACACAATGTAAAATGAAAAAAAGATTACGATAAATTATCCCAGTCTTGCGAAGACAGGTGCAAGATAATTAAAAACCCTATCACTACGAATTCAGCTTTAAATAAATAAATTTCTAGGTGGATCGGTTTAGCTTCAGACTCATTATTGAAGTTAATAATTATGTAGCCCCAGTAATTAGTTTTACGGGTTTAATATACACCGCTGAGATGCGTGTTAATATGAGGTGCGATAAGCGACTTCAACAAGCAGTGCAACCTAGTTGCTAAATAGAAAATAACATATAAATGCATTTATAATTTGAAATATTAACGGCTATAAATAAAACTAAATTAAGTCAAATTAATAAAGCCTGTTAAAATTGATCTGCTTTTGTCACATAAAGACAAAATTATAAATAGCTAATTATGCCCAATTACAAAAGCTATCCTTACTTAGGTAGTTTGTTAAAATGTCATTCTACAAATTATCAAAAACTTATTAAACGAACAAGGTTTTCGCAAGCGGTAATGAAAATTAATTTTAATCAAGGTTGCGATCTTGATATAAACACCAATTATTATCAGTATAAACTAAGTATTGTATAGTGTGGTAAAGGTAATTCATCTAGTAGACCGGTTTTGTCCATATTCGGAACTCAACACGTACTTCCATAATTTGCCACGGACAAGGCTCGAACCTTGGCAATCTGCTTTCATCATCATCATTTCCAGCCACAGAAAAGTCAAGTGACTAATGTTTCACTGCCATATAACCATAAGGAGTGAAAAAATGTATATTAGTGAATTTAGATAAATTATTATTGAGATTTACGAGAGACGGAGAGGGGTAGAGAGAGAAGGAAAACCTTGCTACTATGAGTAAATTTATCAGGATAACTCACAGAAATGAGGCAAACTAAACCTCTCCACAACACCATTATGGCCAAGTTAGAATTCGGGCAAGGCGACATCAGCAGCACAGCTTCCTTGCGGATTTCACTGTATCACGTCATAAACAAACCGAACCTCGCAGCTAACTTTGCCCTACTAAGAAAAGAAAGTTACGAAGATGATTCTACCATACATTTGCAACAAGATCGCCACTGAGCTCGATTCGCTGCCATATCGCTAAGGGTTTCTAATCAAGAACTGTGATGTGCACGAGGACCCCATCCCGGCAGACGAGTGGATCCTATACTACCCAATTTGGATGTAAGTGACTTAATTGTTTCTTCTATGTCAAAATCTGCCCACCTTGTTTCTTACGCCAATTTGGTGCTGGATGAGAGAACAGAGCTCTATTGGGCAATCGGAATGAGGGCATACGCAAAACGTGACCGAACCAACGAAGTTGATGGAGCCTTATTTGCATTTCTAGCGAGGAGCACTTATTGTCAGATCCAAAAATACGTCTACGGATGTCAACGTTAGTTATTCGTTGTTGGTAACCAGCATGTGCTATGCTTCTCAAACAACGATGATCGAATGTCTGCAAGCGTCTCAGATCATCAACTCTAAGAGGACAAGTTTCACTAGCGTATAGTAAGACTGTGCGTACAGATGCATTGTAAACACGACCTTTAAGGAAAAGTGAAATATTCGCGTTTCTCCATAAATGACGAAGGTTCGAATTCTCACCTCGTCAGACATATTGCCTAAGTTATTGATAGAGCTCCCAAGATATGTAAACCTGTCGACTGTGTCAAGATCTTCATTCTGCAGTCGCAACGTTGGAGTGAGTGGTGGGTGATCCTGTAACAGTATCTTACATTTAGAGGGTGTAAATTTCATACCTAAAGACGGAACAACGTTTGCTAATCTATTTAAGGTGGTCTGGGCAGCATGCTGATTGTCGAATAATAGTACGATATCGTCCGCATAGTCAAGATCGAATAGTTTATCTCCCGGAAGAACTTCAACTCCAGCGTCCTGAATGTGTGGGAGAGTGTTGTTCATAATAGCATCGATTACAAAATTAAACAAAAAATGGGGAAAGTGGACAACCTTGACGAACACCACTGCTGGTTGTAAAGTTATGCGTCAATTCGCTGTAAACCTTAACGCGACCAGAAGTATTTGTGTAGAGAGCTCGTATAATATTAACAAATTTGGTGGGCACACCGCTTTTCGACAAGATATGGAATAAAACATTGCGATCCACCGAATCAAATGCACCCTTGAAGTCTAGAAAGACGACTATTGTGGGACAGTGACATAAATGTCTCTGTTCGAGAACTTGCCTTAACGTAAAAATATTATCTATACAACCTCGTCCTGCACGGAATCCGGCCTGTTCTTCTCTTGTTTGTGATTCACGTGAAGCGCTAAGACGACGTAGGATAATCGAAGCAAATAACCTTGATACGACCGGAGTCAAACTTATACCACGATAGTTATCGCACGAATTACGATTGCCTTTTTTGAAGATGGGAATAATGGTCGACTCATTCCAGTCAAGTGGTACGGTTTCCTCATTCCATATAGTATGAAAAAGTTTGGTCAACGCTCCTGAAATTATATCGCCACCATCCTTAAACAATCCCGGAAGCAGATCATCGGGGCCGGCGGCTTTGCGGCGCTTAAGAGATAGGATTGCATCGCGTACTTCTAACTCGGATGGTTCTTCGGGACTAACATTCCACACTGTTGATGCAGACATGCTTTCGGGAAGCGGAACTGACGCGGGTGGCCAAGAAAATTGATCTCTAAAGTGTTCAGCCCACCTGTCAAGACGACTTATTTTATCGGTTATTAATACGTTGTTACTATCATTTATAGTTTCGCTAACTTTTAACTTTCTCGGACCTATTGTGCGTATAAGTTGGAACAAACAGCGACTGTTACCTGACGCGAAAGCTACTTCCATTTCTTCAGCCTTTCTGCTCCAAAAGTTTTCGAAATCGCCTTTTAGACTGCGCTTAAGTTGGCGTCTTATATTTCGACGGGTATTATTATGAATCGAGCCGGGTGGAATTTGGCGCCTTATTTCGAGTATCTCCATAGATTTTACAGAGAGCCAGTGATTATTTCTACGGGGCCTGCTATGCCACATACAGTAGTACCTGCATTGTGCATAGTGGAACTTATCTTGGACCAAAGTATATTCGGATTTTCGCTATTCAGACCAGTTAGATTAGCCTTAAGAATATTTTCATAGTTTTGTCGGATGGACGGTTGTTCGAGTTTGCCTACATCAATTTGGGGTTTATTCTTAATTATTTTCCCGGAAAATTTTAGAGCAAATCTACAACGGAGAAGTGCATGGTCCGAGTCGACATAAGTGTTCCAATAAGAGCGACAATCCTGGATGCAACCACGCGATCTATAACTAATTGCCACATGATCTATTTGAGTCCACCGTTGTCCGGGTGCTGGAGGACGCCATGTAGCACAACGTTTAACACTACGTCTGAAATTTGTACTACTTATATATAGTCTATGTTCAGCGCAGCTATCCAAAAGCCGTTCACCATTATCATTGCGAGTCGAGCTTAGAGTGTATCTTCCACCTAAATGAAATTCTGTGTTGCTTAAGCGACCAACTTGAACATTCATGTCACCCATAACCAGGACTATATCCGAACTTCGTGCTTTACTTAGTAAGGAGCTTAATTCGGAGTAAAAAGCGTCCTTACTTTCTTCTGTGCTGCAATCGGTAGGAGCATATGCCGATACAACGAAGAGGCAACGATGATAACGGTTTTTTGCTTTGATTTTAGTAGATGTATTTAAACGTGCCGCACACAATCGATTATTTAAAGGGATCCATTCAATTAAGCAAGCTTCAGCTCGCGCGCTAAGGGCAATACCAACGCCCCATTTACCGGCTTGAGAGGACTCTGTGGAACCAGATGTTCGAAGCCAATAACGCGTAGATAGGGATGGTGCAACTAGTTCTGTAATACACGTAGGATCCTGTATTCTGGTTTCAGATACGCAACATATGTCGATTTCTAATTTATCCAACGTACGAGCAAGAGATTTTTGCTGTTCAAGTTGTTTTAATGTTCGCACATTAAATGCGCCTACGTTAAAACCTAACTTAGGTTTAACGAATGATCGTCTACAAGAACCATTTTAGATATTTGGCAACCTAGTATTGGGCTCAGTGTTATGATCTAAATCAACCATATTTATAGTATCTAAAAGAGTTATTGTAAGATTGGGAAGAGGAAGGGGAAGGAAAGGACGCAGAATCGAATATAGAGTTGGAGTTGCCTGCAGTAGCCTGTTTTCGCTTATCAACCCTGCACGGCTCAGCAGATAAGGCGACCCTTTTTATACTGCGCGACGGCCGATGCAGTATGTAATTATTGTAAGTTTTACTTGTCATGGTTATATGTGGACTGTAAAAGAACACTAGGTCGCCCATTCCTAGTGATGGTTTTTATTCTGAGTTTTCCTTCTCCTAGATAGTCTGCCAACCAAAGCTGATGAGCACTATCTGCCCAGATGCCAGTGGCCAGAGTTTCCTTCAGCAGCCGAAACTTGCCTCTCACGTCTGGAACGCTTGCTCTCATTCCGGCACTACACATTTTAAAAAAAGTTACAGTGCCGTTAGACCAAACTCGAGGCTTCACATGAAACGGGATGATGGCTGTCCCTTTTTGGCCCGGCAAGGTTCATGTTACCAATCCCGGGTCGACTAGCTTGAGCCCGCCGGTCGTCAAGCCGGAATTTCTATGGCCACGGGCGCAAATCTGCTTTGGAATCTAGTGTTCTAACCACTGAGCCACCATGCCACACAAAAGGAAATTAATCAACTGAGTTTTGGTTAAAAACAATGGGATTGATGTATACTTGAAGCTAGCAAACTTGATTTAAAGAATTGTCACCACCACATAGGTGATCGAATCACGACAGAGAAAAAACAAAAGCACAAATATTCAACAATTTGTTATTTTAATAAATATAGTTACCAAAAGATTTATACTGTTTTGTACAACTGGTGTTTATATCAGTCTCACAATATTAATTTAAGGAAATAATTTTGTATAACTTATATACACATAGTGAAAGCTGTAACACGTTTACTTTCATGACTGCAACAATTGTGCAGCCCAAATTTTCTATCATCTGCCATGTAATCGAGACTAAAAAAGTGAGAGTCGCATATCTAATCTTTCTTTCTTTATATATGCACTGCGGTTTGATAGACCTTAGACAGCTTGCCGTCATGCTCTGATTATCATGGAATGTATAAACGCTTCAGTACGAACGATTAAACGTGGTTTTGTTATGTTGTGCTACTGCTTAAATATAATGAAATTGGCATTTATCTGAAGCTCGAAAACTGGATTTATAGAATTTTATACTACAGTTTCAAATCAGAATGACCTACATAAATTAAATTTATCAAGGTTGCGATCATGACATGAAAAACTGACCCTCTATGTACATACATTTGTTAGTATAAACTAAGCATTGTATAGTGTAGAAAAGGCAATTCATCCAGTAGACCTGCTTTATTCTTATTGGGAACTCATCACGTACTGTCCACATATTAACACGGAAAGGGCTCGAACGTGGTCACATCTGCTTCAGAATCTGTTGCTCGAACCACTAAGTCACCCTGTCGCACGATACAAATAATTTTCGGTGATATACTTACTAATATTACTTGGTTAGTCTTTCATTTAGGTGGAGCCTATATGACATCTATTTGGACCAAATAACCATCCAGAGTCTGTCATTATAGAACAGAAACCACACCCAAATTGATGAATTTCCTTATCTAAAGCATACTCTTAGTTTATACTTAAAAATGTATGTACATAATGAGCCAGGTCTTTATGTCGAGATTGCAATCTTGATTAAAGTAATTGTTATCACCGCTTGCGCAACCAATTTTTATAGTTAGCAAATTAATGAAAACGCCTACATGGAATATAAGATTCCTCTGGTCATATAATGTACTTCACTGGGAAAAGTTTGTACATGCATAAATACACAAACCAAGTATTCCTCCAAAACACACTACCACTCCTAGAATTTAATATTTCACAATGACTTCCAGGCATTCACACATTCACGTCTTTTATAATTTTAAACAACTCTTGAAAGCTACCATAATTTGATTAAAACAGCAGTCAATTAAATTTATAAATCAATGCGAGTTTCACAGAATTAATCAAAACCAAGAAGACTTTTCCAGCAACATAAATCTTCTGTGATGTCACAAAATGTAGATTACATAAACAAGTATGCATAAAAACAAAAATGGATATTATTTTAAATATATGCTTAAATATGCATAACATAATCAATTAATATGCTTAAAATATCACATTCCTAACGTTTCTCAGAATGCCAATAAGCTACCAACATAACAGATGCATGCTAAATCAGCATTGACTTACTTTTCCACTGGACGGCTTATCTGGTATTTCCGTGTCTGCCAAGTCATTTGAGATGCTTCCTAACGACAGGCCGTTTTGATTGTTTTTGAGGCCATTTGTTCCACTAGTGCTGTTTAAATTTGGCTCAACATCAGCCTTGCTATAAGAAGCAGTTGATGAAATTCCATTATCTTTATTAGCAATGGCATCAGTTGAGTTAGCACTATTGATAATGTGGTCTTTTTCGTTAGAATCGTTTATAAGATTGTTACCATCATCACCACCAATACGAACAATATCAACGGCTCCACTGCTATCACAAGCAATACCATGGGAACCAACGTCTGCGGCGGTATCAGCAACAAAAATACTATTAACACTAGAATTAGCACTGCGATTAGCATTCGCTAGGCTACCGGTCGCGATACTATCATTACTCTTTGAGGATGTCTCCTTCAAGTTGCAAAACTTTCCATCATCTGTGGAATTCACGCTGCCAATGCCATTATGATGGCTTCCATTAACAGGTGCCAGACTGCCATCTGGAGATGATGTTTTATCACTAGAAGTAAATGAACCATTTAATACGTGTCTCTGCGATTGCTTACTGCTGTTATGAAGATTTACGGTTGTCTGCTGCTTTTGAGGCGTCGAGTGAGCATACTTAGCATTCTAATTTAAAAAAATTGAAATCGCAAAATGTTCAAATTAATTTGGTTGCAGCTTTATCTTAGACAACTAAAAGAAGTTAAACACTGTTTGTTGCGGAGAACTAATATATATGCAAGTATGTGTTAGGTGTTGCGAACCTAGTAACAAATTAGTTCAGTTGTGACCAGAAGGATAAACCAAAGGCAGCATGAACGGAAAGTATAATCTCATGCACATTCGTTTCGTGCTTACTGGCGACTCATCAGTATTTAACTGTAATATAAACTGTTGTCTGTTTTCATAGGCTAATTTGCCGCAAAATAATTATACAATCTATTATTTATTAGGTTCATATTAGGACATGTCGACAAACATTTTGTAGCCAGATACTATAGTCTGCTATCTCAATAATCAGTAGCACAGAGACGTGTTCGTGCTGAGGAAGCAGCGTTTAGAAAATTTGACTGCAGAGTGAGATCGTGGTATTCCTTCCATACGGGCCCATGCTCGAGTAGAATCTACAGTACCGCAAATCAATATATCAGTATCCTCTCTTTGTTTTTTATGTATTTGTGCACGTAATTTTGTATGTATCTATGTACGGATGTAGGTATGTATATACGTATGTATGCGTGTATGTATGGATGCATCATCATCATCATGCCCAGCCGTCCAAAAGCCAAAAGTGACATATTTCACTGCTATATCACCATAAGACGCGAGAAAAATATAAATAAAGGTAAAAATTATAATTTAGACACAAATTATTAGTAAGATTTACGATAGAGACAGAAAGAGAGATAGAGAGAGAGAGAGAGTATCTAGCTATTGTCAGTATATTTACCAAAGTAACTCACAGAAGTGAGACAAACTAAGCATGTACACAACACTATTATGGCGAAATCAGCATTAGTGCAAGGCAACATCAGAAAATCACCTTCCTTGTGGCTTTCACTGTATCATGTCATAAACAAACCAAATCTCGCAGCCAATTTTGCTCTAGTAAGAAAAGAAAGTTACGAAGATAATTCTACTATGCACCTGCAGCAAGATTGCCACTGAGATCGATTCGATGCCATATCGTGAAGGGTTTCCACCCAAAAACTGATGCGCACGTGGACCTACCCTGGCAGACGGGTGGGTCCTATATTACCCAATTTGGATGTATGTGACTTCAACAGTTTCTGCTATGTCAAAATCTGCCAACCTTGTTTCTTACGCGAATTTGGTGCTGGATGAGAGAACAGAGCTCTACTGGGCATACGCAAAACGTGACCGTGCCAACGAAGTTGATGGAGCCTTAATTCTTTTTCTAACGACGAGCACTTATTGTCAAAACCAAAAATACGTCTACGGATATCAACGTTAGTTATTCGTTGGTGGTAACCAACATGTGCTCAAATCATCAAGTTTCACTAGCGTATACACATTGTAAACACGACCTTTAAGACAAGGTTAAATATTCGCATTTCTCCATAAATGACGAAAGTTCGAGAAAGCTACTCTAGATTTCGCGATCCGTATTCTCACCTCGTCGGACATATTGCCTACGTTATTGATAGAGCTCCCAAGATATGTAAACCTGTCGACTATGTCAAGATCTTCATTCTGCAGTCGCAACGTTGGAGTGAGTGGTGGGTGATCCTGTAACAGTATCTTACATTTAGAGGGTGCGAATTTCATACCGAAAGACGGAACAACGTTTTAATCTATTTAAGGTGGTCTGGGCAGCATGCTGATTGTCGAATAATAGTACGATATCGTCCGCATAGTCAAGATCGACTAGTTTATCTCCCCGGAGAACTTCAACTCCAGCGTCCTGAATGTGTGAGAGAGTGTTGTTCATAATAGCATCGATTACATAATTAAACAAAAATGGGGAAAGTGGACAACCTTGACGAACACCACTGCTGGTTGTAAAGTTATGCGTTAATTCGTTGTAGACCTTAATGCGACCGCAAGTATTTGTGTAGAGAGCTCGTATAATATTCACAAATTTTGTGGGCATACCGCTTTTCGACAAAATATGTAATAAAACATTGCGATCCACCGAATCAAATGCATCCTTGAAGTCTAGAAAGCCGACTATTATGGGACGGTGATATAAATGTCTCTATTAAAGAACTTGCCTTAACGTAAAAATGTTATCTTTAAAACCGTCTGGAGCGGAATCCGGCCTGTTCTTCTCTGGTGTGTGATTCACGTGAAACGCTAATACGCCGTTGGATAATCGATGAAAATAACCTAGACACGACCGGAGTCAAACTTATACAAGGATGGTTATCACACGAATTATGATTTCCTTTTTTGAAGATAAGAATAATGGTCGACTCGTTCCAATCAAATGGTACAGTCTCCTCATTCAATATAGTACGAAAAAGTTTATTCAACGCTCCCGAAATTATATCGCCATCATCGTGAAATAATTCCGGAAGCAAATTACCAGAGCCTGTGTCTTTGCGACGTTTAAGAGATCAGATTGCATCCCGTATGTATAACTCTGATGGCTCTTGGAGACTAACATTCCAGGCATGCTTTCGAGAATCGGAACTGACGCGTTCAGCCCATCCATCAAGAAGTTAAACACTGTTTGTTGCGAAGAACTAATATATATGCAAGTATGTATTAGGTTTTGCGAACCTAGTAACAAATTAGTTCAGTTGTGACCAGAAGGATAAACCAAAGGCAGCATGAAGGGAAAGTATAATCTCATGCACATTTGTTTCGTGCTTACTGGCGACTCATCAGTAGGAGCCGGTATTACGTCCATTAACCACTATGTTTGGTAAGGAATCTGGGATAAAAGACGAATGTGTAAACCTGCAGTAGAGTAGCTAACATCGTATAGTCTCGACAATGCGACTTCAACGCTAATTAATATATAGTGGTTAAAGGGCGTAATACCGGCTCCTACTGAGAGTCGCCAGTAAGCACGAAACGAATTTGCATGAGATTATACTTTCTGTTCATGCTGTCTTTGGTTTATCCTTCTGGTCACAGCTGAACTAATTTTTTACTAGGTTCGCAACACCTAATACATAATTAAAACAAGTGGCTGTTAGCAGTTGGTATAAGAAAGAGAATGACAAATATTAGGGCTATAGAAAGATATTTAATACTGTTTTCAATACCTCATAACAAATTTGTTTTCAGGTCCAACCTGGTTGAATAAATGAATTTAAAAATTTAAAACAAGACATTGTAAGACTGATTCATGAAGAGATGTGTTTAGCCTAGATGAGGAGATACCCGCTTAGACAAAGGACAGAAACGAGACAGCCTAAAACTCTACTCTACAAAATTCATTGCAAGGCGACATCGGAAGCCCAACTTTCTTACTTTGTTTACTAAACAGTTTCATAAACAAGACCTAGGCTGGCATTTAACTCTACAACCTATGAAACGAAAGTTAAGAAGAAGATTACACTACTTAAAATCTGCAACAAGACCACCATTGAGCACAGTCCGATGCCATAGAGTGCAGCATTTCCAACCAAGAACAAGTATGTATACATAGATCCTATACTACCTAATTTGATTTTAGTTTACTTTAGCTGTTTCAGTCATGTCTTACGCCGATTCGGCGCTGATTGCGGAATATTGCTTTGATGGGCAATCGAAATTAATGTATACCTCAAACCTCACCAAGCTAGATCTATTGATGTAGTTTCACATTTTTTGTATAAAATGGAGCACTTATTAGCAGATCCGTGATCTATAAGAATTAATTTCAAAGTCTGTGTACGTTCTATGAATAATGACTATTCATTCAGCTGGGTGTGTTACAGAGCTATACAACCAAAAGCTCAATCACTTAAATAAAAGTTTTTGGCATTTCATTCTTTCTGAAGCAGGCTAAACACGCTAATTGACAGACATTTTTCAAATTCGAGGAATCAATATGTCGAATAATCTGCACTGATGCAATATTGGGCGATTCGTAAAAAGGATGAAAAAGAGACAGTGGGGCCATTCGATAAAATGGTTGTAGTATCGCTCCAGTTATCTATGTTAGTATAAATTTTCAATGGATAGATTAAAGGCGGCCAGTGTTATTATGCTCATAATGATCCATTAGCTAGGCTAACCCAGACATGGTTATGACTGGTATAGTGATGCGTAGACAAAATACATGCACCACATCAAATTCGAATTGCACCAACGGTATCGACAACCTATTCTCGTGAATTGTTTACTGTTATGATTTGCTCAAGATGTAATGGCGGGATATACTTTATGGTGATATCTCGACCAAAATTTTGATCCGGCGCTTAATTGACAGTCGTCAACTAACTTGTCTACCAAGGGCCTATGATGACATCAGACAGATGGGCTTCCGCCGACATTTACAAACTTATTAGCCTATCTGAAGGTATCTTTGACATATTATGCAACCATTGTGGTGTCACTCGCCTATTTCGTTAAGCATAGTGTCCAAGGTCATCAAATCAAGTATACATTCTGTCTTTCATTAAGCTCCTAAAAATGGCGGACAACCGACTATAGCCACTAGCACAAATACAGTATTATTATAAATTTATTTAATCGATATAGTTTAGGTTATTGTAAACTGAGCATCAGGCAGCATCAATAAAAAGGAACAATGACAATCTACTTAGTTCTTTTCAGCCGCACTTTGGTGTATTATTGCAACCTTACCTTGTTAAGGAATGCCGATTGCATTAATTAGGTCACATACACATCCTAATTACCAAGCTACCACGGAAACTTAGGTGGATGAATTGGGCCACAGAAGAGTTAGATCAGTAACCTCGTGACTGGAAGCTATAATTCGCAATATTCGTTACGAGATATCACCGTGCTGTACTGGAAAGTGCAAAGATATTTTAGTGCCTAGCAAAAAATACGGTTCAGAATAGAGACCCAGTGAATTATATGTTACTTACAAAGGATTTTCTGGAAACAAATGTGGTAGAACTAAATGAACGAAAAGTTTAATCTCATGTACATTCGTTTCGTGGCGATTCATCAGTAGGAGTCGGTATTGCGCCATTACCCACTCTATATTTTGGTGAGGAATATGGTAAATTAGGAAGGTACAATTTCCTATACGAATGTAAAAATCTGCAATAATGTAGATAACATCATATAAAAACTCCGACAATGCGAGTTCAACGCTAACTCACTCTATATAATATATATACCGAGTCTGAAAAGGGTACCAAAACTATGGCTATTGTATCAGTACCCGATACCACCATTATAGTACCGAAAAGGTACATGGTACTAACACTATGGTTACAGAGTCGGTACATGGTACCAACACGATGGATTTCAATGTATATTGTAATTCACCAAAATTGAAAATTACAATTATTTCTGAACACCTGTTACTCCAGTATATTCATACACTCTGGTCTTGATCAATATCAGTTATCACATTTCGCGGCAATCATGACATCATTCAAATAAATATATAACAGTTAGATATTGTTTGTAGCGGAGAAATATATATATATATATATATATATATATATATAAAAGTACGTAACGAATGTGCACGATATCATACATTCCGGTCATGCTATATTTGGTTTATCCTTAAGTTCATAATTGAAATAATTTGTTACTAGGTGCGCAACACCTAATACATAATTGTATATATATATTAGTTCTCCGCCACGAACAGTATCTAACTGTTATATATTTAATTGAACGATGTCATGATTATCGCGAAATGTAATAACTGATATCGAGTAAGGCCACAGTGTATGGTCATACTGGAGTAACATCTGTTCAGAAATAGTTATAGTTCAGTTTTGGTGAACTATAGCATACATTGAAATCCATTGTGTTGGTACCATGTACCGACTCAGCAAGCATAGTGTTAGTTCCATGTATCTTTACGGAACTATAATGTTGGTATCGGGCACTGATACAATAGCCAGTGTTAGTATCCTCTACAGACTCGGTATATGTATTTTAGCGTTGAAGTCGCATTGTCGAGACTTTATATGATGTTAACTTCACTACTGCAGGTTTACACATTCGTCTAGGTGATTGTACCATCCTATAATACCACATTCTTGACCAAAATATATAGTGGTTAAAGGGCGTAATACCGGCTCCTACTGATGAGTCGCCATTAAGTACACAACGAATTTGCACGAGATTATACTTTCCATTCATGCTGTGTTTGGTTTATTCTTCTGGTGATAATTGAACTAATGTGTTACTAAATGCGCATCACATAAAACATAATTGCATATATATATATATTAATTCTTGGCCACAAACAGTATCAAATTGTATCAAAGAGACACTTGCATTCGCACATATCTGCGGAAGTATGGTGGCAGACAAGGTCGAGTATAGAAGACCGGTGAACGCTGCCTTACTAGCATTTGCTCTACCTGAACTTTATACATAGGAGACTGATCTTTCGTCTATAAACGTAGGATCATTTTCATTTACGTTGGCAGCAGACGTGAAACACGCTAAACAATGCATAGCACCTACATCATCAGAGAAACTGAGTGAGCAATAGTCAGTGAATACATACCGAAGGAAGATTATAATGAATATAAAATTGCGCGTGCCTGGCCAGAAAATAGATAAATAATAAAAGCAGCAAAAAGAAATACAAAATACATACTCGTAAGGATTCGCGTAGTCGAGCATTAGTTTCATTTTCGGCGCGTAGAGCATCTGCACTCTGAGACAGCAGGTCGTGCAGTTTGGCCAATTGCGCCTGCAACTTTACACGTTGGTTAGTCTCATCTTGCAGTTGATTAGCCAAACGCGTCAAGGTGGCTGCCGAAGCAGATGTAGTATTACTGGCTATTGATGCTGCCGTGTTCGCCAAACTCGATTGACTCTCTAGCAGGCTGTTTCGCGACTGATAATGCATATGCAAAAAACGAATACATAACTATGACATACTAGCATTCAACGGTATCGTCAAATTTTGCGAGGCGTGTAATAATGACTTATTAATATTCACAGATTTGTAAATCATTCAAAACTACTACAACCAACAAACAGAAAAAAAAATTAATTCGCTTTCCGTAAAGTGCATTTTGATGCTGACTATTCGGTCGTCATATACGGAGGAAGTCGAACGAATATGCAGACATCTTAATAACGAAGATGATTTCTCGCCACTAATCCTTGGCTTATCATCAATAGACTCAAAGGAAAACAGTTGCTTTTTGGCAATGCATTTGTGGAGACATTTGCATGGAAGAATTAGATTTATACTTGTTTTTTTAATGCTGTGATGCTTACGCAAACTAGGTAAAAGTTTACGTATAAAGAGCGATTTGGGCCTCTCGTGCAGATTTGTCGTATCGAACATGTCAAAAATTCGAACAAGAATTTGACATTATATGATGAGATGAAGAATAGGGTTACTTGGCGGGCTAAATTACATTAGTATAGATATTTAAAAACTGCACCATCCTAACGATAGTTATTGTTGTTATTTTAAATGTTCGAGTCTAAACATGAACTTGTAAGAAAATATTATATAATGTTTACCTAACCATCCAAACCTAGAAAGATAAGCAGAAATCGAAGTTTCCCACACAATGTCCTCCAGAGATGTATGACCGTGTGAATCAAGTCTTTTCTTGGACGCATCTGTGAAGAGCAAACGATTAATGGCAAGAAATTAGCTTTGGTAAAAAAATTCAGCATCACCAGTCCTCTCCTTCTACGTTTGGCAAACGCTCAGACAGATCAATAACATATTAGCATCTATGAACAGACGCTCGCTGCTGCTTGCTTTGAAAAATATTCGCAATAACAGGGGCTCTAAAAGAGCATTAAGTTGTTCACTTCTTGTCTCGAGCATTGCATCCAAGTTTAATTATATTTTTAAGCAGTGTCTAATTTTTGAACTAACCGAGAATATCGTCTTCAGAATCAACTTAGCGAAGTATCTGAAATGAAAATGGTGACTATCATTCATGTCGCCTAATGAATAAAGAAATTAACTAATAAACATTGCGTCAATAGTTCGAGGTTCAGTCGCAATCTTTGGACGAGTATCTCAATAAAAGGTAAACCAATGTCTAGAGGATTCCTTATGTTTAAAACCAAGATTCTTCGAAGTATATAAAAATTGGCAATAATCATTGCGTTGACTTTGTCAGCTAATTATAAAGTAACTATATCAATGTTACAAGCATTTAAATATAAAATGAAGTTCAGTGGAATTTGGTCTTGAAAATTACAGATGGTATGGAATAAACCAAACAATGCGCTTTTTTGTGTGCCTTGTTAGTCCGGAAGCGGCATTTTACATGGAAACAAAGTTTAAAAAAATAAGTTTTGCCAATCAGATTGTGGAAAAGATGCACTGAAAGCAGACGCAAGGTCAACAGCATTCTGAACCGAACAGAGCTAACCACAAATCGGATTAGTGTTTATGTCAAGCTCGCACAGTTGGCTTAAAGAATTATCATCTTCACCCACGCAATTGTATTGCCTGTATATATGTGAACCCCGAAAAAGTTAATATTCGTAATTGTGCAGTCGACATTTCCAATCCATTAAGATATATATATGTAAAATTGTTAGAAATGAAAGCTGCATGTCTAAATTGTATTATGTATGCATCTCGGTTTGATCCCAGCTAGTCAATCTGCCATGATTATGGAAGATCGAAGCGAGGCAGTATGTATAACTGTTGGTAGTTTTGCTGCTGTGCAACTGTTAAGACAATGCGATTGGTGTCATATCAGGATTGAAAGCGATATTAAAAGTAATAGAGAAATTTCTCAACCCGATTAATTAGTCGTTCTTCTGCTAGTCGGACAGGGGTATTACACAATAATTGTTTTCCTCATATAGATAGTTGCCTGCACACGTTTTAAAAGTACAAAATAAAATCGAAATTTAAAATAAAAAATACAAACAACCGAGTATTGCAATCTAAGAAAACATGTGAAAACACTTGAAAAGATTGATTTAATTATGCGGGTAAAAAGGGTGGAATAAAACATTTTTTAACACAGCAAAACAAGTATGTATGAGGCAAACACAAATAACTGCGAGCATATGCACATAAGAAATAGAAAAGCACGCCTACGCAGAGCGGACAAATTTATGCCTTTAAAACATATTTATGTGAACAGTTGACTACACGTTGCAGAAGCACTAACTTCACAAATGTATTAAATTTTTGAACAACAATGAATCTGAACTTGCATATATACTAATGCATAGAACTATTCCAATGTGCAAAGATAAAAAAGAAACTTTATCAGATACAAGAACTGTTTCTTCCACGTTTCCTCATTAATTATCATCAAGTGTATATATATATATATATATATATATATATATATATATATATATATATAACGAAAGACAAGACGAACAGAATATTGAGAGACAGAGAGAGAGAGAGAGAGAGAGAGAGAGGGAGAGAGAGGGAGCATAAACTAAAGGAACATACACATAGGAATGATACGATTAATTTTATGAAAGGTCGCATTCCAAAAAAAGACTACTAATCTTTGCATATACAAATAAGTCAATCGTCAATCATCAATCTTTAGGGTAAATAATAACATTCATCGGTGAGCAGAACAATCAAAATACAGATCAACTCCATAAACAAAATACACGAGAGCATCACATGTGCAGAAGTGGGAGAAAGACAGATAAAGAAAATTAATGGAAGAACGGTCCTATAAACCACTAACTATCAACTATTTTAAACAAAGTGTAACAAAGAATTTTAATGGTATAGTTGTACTACGCATAGAAAGACAAAATCTAAAATGTGTCTTTTTGTAATCAACAATCAAACGAAAGGTTAGGGAATATATTTGGTGGAAATCAACCAATATTGAACTTAAAAAGTTATAATCTAAAGGATTAACTTTTCCAGCCACTTAACAAACAAGAAGTTCCGAGCCGTTTCTAAAATATAGATAACAAATGACTACAAACTGTTATAGAATATGTCAGTAAAGAGGAGTAGCATGAATAATCATGCTTGAGAATGATGAATACCTGTTTAAGCTCTTTCTCGGCGAGAAGACGTTGCCGATCACTTTCGTTCAATCGATCTTGTAAGTCTGTTAGTTTGGCATCTCGCTAAAGAAAGGAAGAATAAAAAAGATAAATAAGTTTATTACTAAGATGTGATATCAGTAAAGAATTAATCATATCTGAATACAACGTTAAAGGAATTTCGTAAGATTACTAGAGACAAGAGACACATTTCGGCCTTTTATAAATTGTTGATTGATATACGCTTCTGTCGCGATTGATGATGTGCAAAGGAAGTAACGTGCCAGTGTACGTAACAGATGGTAACTTTGCTTTCACCCATGTGGACACAGTATTTAAGATTGTTTCTTATTCAAAGTTCGCAAACTCAGTTTAAAGAAATCGGTAAATTTATTATTAAAAGTAAAACGACTTCGTCTTATGAAATACTTGTCCCGTAGCCATAGAAATTCCGGCTTGACGACCGGCGGGCACAAGCTGGTCAACCCGGAAATGATAGGATGAACCTAGCTGGGTCTAAAAAAGGGACACAGCCCTCATCCCGTTTCATACGAAGCCTCGAATTTGGTCTAACAGCGCAGTAACTTTTATTGTTAAATTGTAGTGGCGGAATGAGTGCAAACGTGCCAGACGCGAATAGCATGTTTCGGCTGCCGAAGGAAACTTTGGCCACTGGCATCTGGGCAGATAGTGCTCATCAGCCTTGGTTGGCAGACTATCTAGGAGAAGGATAACTTCGAATACAAACCATCACTAGGAATGGGTGACCTAGTGTTCTTTTACAGTCCACATATAACCATGAACAAAAAAATTACAATGATTACATACAGCATAGGCCGTCGCGCAGTATAAAAGGGGTCGGCGTGCAGGGTGGATAAGCGAAATCGGGCTAATGCAGGCAACTTTATCTCCGATTCTGCCTCCTTTCCTTGCTCTTCCTCTTCTCAATCTAACAACGCTATTTTAGATACTATGAAAATGGTTGGTGTAGATCATATCACAGAGCCCAATATCTGATTGCCGAATATCTAAAATAGTTTAGGTAGACTATCATTCATTAAACCTAGGTAAGGTTTGAGCATAGACGCATTGTGAAGAATAAAAAAACTTGGACAACAAGAAGCTCTTTCACGTACGTTGAATAAATTAGAAATCGAAATATGTTGCGTATCTGAAACCAGAATACAGGATCTTACGTGCATTACAGTACCGATCGCACCATCCCTATCTACGCGTTATTTGCTTTGAACACCTGGTTCCACAGTTTTCTCAAGCCGGTAAATAGGACGTTGGTATTGTCGTTAGAACACGAGCTGAAGCATGCTTAATTGAATAGATCCCTTGAAATAATCGACTGATTGCGGCAAGTTTAAATACATCTACAAAATTCAATGAAAAACCCGTAATGGCTGTTGCCTCTTCGTTGTATCTGCATATGCTCCTACCGATTGCAGCACAGACAAAAGCAAGGACGCTTTATACTCCGATCTAAGCTCCTTACTAAATAGAGCACGAAGTGCAGATATAGTCTAAGTTATGGATGACATGAATGCTAAAGTTGGTCGCTTAAGTAACACAGAATTTCATTAAGTTGTAAGAAACACTCTAAGCTCGACTCGCAATGATAATGGTGAACGGCTTTTAGATAGCTGCGCTGAACATAGACAATATTTAAGTAGTACAAATTTCAGACGTAGTGTTGCGCCACATAGTATCCTCCAGCCCCTGGGCATCAGTGGACTCAAATTGATCATGTAGAAATTAGTTATAGATGGCGTGGTTGCACCCAGGATTTGCGTTATTTTTTGAACACATGTCGACTCGGGCCATGCACTTATCCGTTGTAGATTCGCACTAAAATTTTCCGGGAAAATAAATAAGAATAAACCCCAAATAGATGTAGGCAAATTCGAACAACCGTCCTTTCGACAAAAATATGAAGATATTCTAAAGTCTAAGCTAACTGGTCTTTATGGCGAAAATCCGAATTTACTTTGGTCAACTATGCACAATGCAGGTACTACTGTATAAAGCATTGCAGGCCCTCGTAGAATTAATCATTGGTTCTCTATATAATCAATGGAAATATTCCACAGAATGCACTAAATTCCACCTAACTCGGCTCATAATAATATTTTTAGAAATGTATGATGCCTAATTAAGCGCAGTCCAAAAGTCGACCTCGAATACTTCTGGATCAGGTTTAAGAAAAGTTCGCATCAGGTAATAAATGCTGATTTTTTCCGTGCAGCAGATCCGAGAAAATTAAAAGTTCGCGAAACTATAAATGATAGTAACAACCATTTAATAACCGAAAAAATAAGTCGTCTTGATAGATGGGCTCAACACTTCAAAGAGCAATTTTCTACGGCAACTGCGTTAGTTCCGATTTCCGAAAGCATGCCTGCATCAACAATGCAGAATATTAGTCTCGAAGACCCATCAGAGTACGGGATGTTCATGATGTGATACAGTGAAAGCGGCAAGGAAGCTGTATTGCTAATATTGCCATGTCCTAATGATGGCATGGCCATAATGGTGTTGTGGATAGGTTTAGTTTGCCTCAGTTCTGTGAGTTATCTTGATAAATATACACATAGTAACTGGGTATTCTCTCTCTTTCTCTCAAATCTCACTAATAATTTGTCTAAATTATTAGTTCAGTTGTTATTTATATATATTTTTCGTTTCTTATGGTTATATGGCAGTGAGAAATTAGTCAATTTTGATTTTTTTATGACCGGGCATAATATGAAATACTGTCCCATACGATGTTACTTTCAACATATAAAATATAAAATCCACGCAATTGGATGGGTATCGGGATCGAACTTAGCCTATTAAATATCTTACGACGTGCGTCTCTGCAAAGCAAAATCAAGCTCTTGGCCTTCAAGTTGCGAATCTGCTCTCACATGCATATCAGTGGCGTCTTTAAAGCAGAAACGTCGTGCAGATGATGCTCGTCATCCGTGGATGGAAAACCATCTAAAATATAAAATAATGAAACTAAAACATTGAAGGCCTAGTTGGCATGTCCAAATAGTGAGCAGGCTTAAGGAATAGATGTAGAGTGCAAATCAAAGTACTGATGCATTACAGATTATACGTAAATGTGTAAAGGCTAGATCACGCATCATCGAATTAAAGGCGAAATTGAATTTGAGGCACCATACTCAAAAGTATTCGTGGTTAAAATCTTCCACAGTTGTAACTCGACCAGTGAAGCAGGCTTATCTTGCGGCGGCAGTCAGGAGGAACAAAAAGTGAGCAAGTAATCCACCTTGATAGACCAATTGCCTTAGCTAACAAATAAAATATTAGATTATATTAGCAATAACAGCCCATAATAAATTCTGCTACTCTTTTAAATATATATATATATATATATATATATATATATATATATATATATTCTATTAAAGTATCCAGAGTTCGAAACGGAAAAGACTTTGGCTCATGGTATATTCTGTAAAATCGCCTGACTTTCTGCAATTACTCATCTTCACAGTTAAATGAACAATATGGTTTAATTAGAACTTTTGTTCAATCGTAGTAAGCGGGATGCTTACAAATGCGACATGATTTGAATTCAATGACGCGTCTACAAATCTACCAGCCTGTATCGAATAAAGCATACAGCTGGCATGGAAAAAACTAATAAAATCAATAGAAGCGTGATATTTATTTGCGTACAGATCAATTAATAGAAATTTATTGGCATTATAAATCGTCTATACCAGATACCACACAGAATGCAGTCTTACATAGGATACACACAACAAATTTCGAGAATAATCACAATGGCGATCAAAAGAGGAAATGAATAGGCACAATATACACAAGCGTATAATTGCGCTTGAAGTGTCAGTGAACCAGAATAATACGCAGTCACCATATAAATTCCGGCCGACTTCATAGGATTACTTTAATCAATTTTGCGATCTCGATATAAACACCTGAATCAGTATTTACACACATTTGTCAGTATAAACTAAACATTGTATAATGTAGAAAATGCAATTCATCCAGTAGACCGGCTTCTTCCTTATTGGGAAAAAATCACATGCTGTTCAGAATTCACCACAGACAGGACTCGAACTTGGGAACATCCGCTTCGGACTACCTTGCTCGGACATAAGATGCACCAGGTCACAGAAAATATTCAAGTGAAAAAACAAAAACAATTGAACATTCATTGATTGCACAGACAGCGATAACAATTATTTAATTAAATTAAGGTTGGGAGTCTGATATAAACACTAATTCCCTTATGCATACATTTGACAGAATGAACTAAACAATATGTAAGGCAACAAAGGATAGTCATCCAAAAGTTCAGTTTCATCCATATTGGGAACTCTTCAAGCACTGTCCAGAATCTTATCTGTCCGGGGCAAATTCTTTACATTAATTGAAGAGTTCCCAGTAAGGACAAAACCGGTCTACTGGATGAATTTACTTTTAAATATAATATGATACTTAATTTATACTGACAAATATATATATATATATATGCATGCTGGGATTGGTGTTTATATAAAGTTCGCAATCTTCATTCAAATAAAGTCAAAACAATGTCTCGACTTTCATACGCACTCATACGCGCACAACATAATTCATGAATACACTGTATATTAATGTGTTATTGTGATTCCCATCTTATACTTTAACACATTTTTGCATCCACGTTGATTACACTATTCAATGAAATTCCTGATAGAAACATGTGTGATTCATACAACAATGCAGACGATAAAATACTAAAAAAATAATTTTCCAATTTGTTATGAATTATCGATACTATACATATAAGTTTAGGTTATTCGTTCGTATATTTATATTAATACAAAAATGCGACACGCAAAATAAAGTAATACACGATTGAGCAATCATTGAACGCGAGGATAGTGAGAACAATTGTCTAAATCATGTTTGCGTATTTGGGATAAGAGCCAATTCAATTACGTGCATCCAATCGCAAAATAGAAAAACTACTGTCAGTTAATGTACTTAAACTATTAAAAATCGTTATTATGACTGTATGAATAAAATTGAATTTGTGCTTATCTCCATTACGAATAATTTATTTAAAGAACAGAATATTTTAGTTTGAAATTAATCAAAGGATTTAAATAATCAGAATTATAAATATCAATGACTTCGGATCGGAGATAAAATATCATCATAATCACCATCACCATCATCATTATCTTCATGACCACCACAACCACCATCATCCTAATCATCATCAACACCAAAAACGTTAACATGAACATCTAAACCAACACCAAAATCAGACATTTGGTTATATATAATTCATGTGATTATCACTAACAAAACTCTGACAAAGACTGTTTTAAAGAAATATAACTAAACAAATCTGAAATATATGGCTCATTTTGCTCTAAGTTTAACTTGTTTTTTTAGAACTTTGATGATATTTCGTGTAAATTAAACGATTGTCCAAGTACCGAAACGTCGATACCTGGTGACTTAAAAATGTCTACATCAGAAATTATTGATAGACAATCAAGTAATCTTACCAGCATACACTGCACATGTAACTAATGAAAAAGGCTAAGTGTGGACTGTAAACGACAATACGGTCGAGTAATAACTAGTATTAGTTGCAATCGAAACTCCTTCAATAAATAATTAGAGCCATCATGCAATGAAATTATTGCGCAATTAATTTTCAAGATATTGAAATAGTGATGATTAGTTATTATCTCAAAATATCCCACAATTCAATTGAGAGTGATTATACTAATATTTAACTGCACTGAGATAGTTAAAAGACGCAGAAACACCTCTTTTAAAAACAACAAAATGCAAAGCTATATAGTTTAAGTAGATAGTAAAAACATGAAAAATTGTTCTGAAAACAAACAAAGGTGACTTTAAATAGATAATACGATTATTCGGGAAATTATTCAAAGTTTACCTCTGCCAGAAGTTCTTTTGACACCTCGAGTTGTCGTTTCCAATCCTCTTCTTTTCTCAATACTGATATTTGTAACTGTTCTAGCACACTCTCTGTCTTTGCCAAAACCTGTTTATATTTTTCACAATCAGCCTTTACAACATCTAAATTTTTAGCACTTTCGTCTGTAGCAGCATTCTTGTCTGTTGAATTAGTTTCGGCTTTGTCATTGATGTTCTCTGATAGGCCATTTGTCTGATGATTAACAGTAACATTACGAGCCTCTTCGAGTTGGCGTTTTAACGTTGCAATCTCGTGAGATTTCAGTCTATTAAATTATAGACAGACAATTTTTTAATTAGACAATATATCCACTAAAAGTAACCGTAAAGAATTGCCAGTATAGAGAATAGATTATAAATTCTATGCAAATAGATTAGACGAAAAGACAATTGCAGAAAAATACAAAAGTAGTGAATCTACTAGATCAGCTGCAACATCTTTTAAACAAAACACATTTACAGAGTAATAAAAACTAAAAAAATTATTGCTTTTACGAGTGGTGATCGCAATTCTTTAAACCAAGTATGTGAGTTTGAAATAATCACCAATGCCACTTTTTATAACCGGCCACACAGCATAGCAAAATTACTTTCAACGTTCTGACGCGCTTCAACCTTCTTTGGTCATGATCAGAGTACAGCCGAAAACTGGCTAACGCGGATCAAATCGCCATGCATATTTATTTAAAGAACTTTAATCGCCTCACGCACAATCGATGATTTTGTGTATATTAATTCTAAAGCTGATATTTCCAGTCAGGTTAAATGAATGCAAAGTTCTATATTACATATATATATATATATATATATATATATAAATATATATATACATATATATATATATATATATATATATATATATATATATATATATATAATGGGATTGGTGTTTATTTCTAAATCTCACAGACATGATTTAAAGAATAGATTAGAGAATCTATATTGAACAAGCAGTGATATTTAAATACTGTTTGTTTCGGAGAACTAATAAATATGCAAGTATGTATTAGGTGTTGCGAACCTAGTAACAAATTAGTTCAGTTGTGACCAGAAGGATAAACCAAAGGCAGCATGAACGGAAATTAGTGGTATTTGACAGACGCTCGACCTATAATACACAATTAGCAAGGTCTCCGACAAAAACCACGAATGTGATAAGCGACAAAAACATTGATCCACAGGTTTTGCGAATCCATTAGGTTATTGAGCACTGTACCCTGACTAACCAAGAGAAACTTGAAAGGACGAATAGCTGTGAGAGTCTAGCAACAAACAAAATTTAGTGGAGATGCCCGGCTAATTCTGCCTTAGTGGTTGCTTCCTCTGGAATTCTCCATATAAAAAGTCTAGATATGTTATGCACGCATGCACGCCATTTTAGACGCAATTATCGGATATCAAAATGCGAATGAAGTACCTGCCAAAAATAACGACCATACTTTAGTCCATTAATTCATGAGGAACTTTTTTTTTTTTTTTTTTTTTTTTTTTTTTTTTTTTTTTTTCTTTTTTTTTTTTTTTTTTTTTTTTTTTTTTTTTTTTTTTTTTTTTTTTTTTTTTTTTTATATATATATATATGCAGATATCTACCCATGAACAAGCTTTAAATCCTATATCTTTATATGTTACAAAGACTTATTTGCTAATTTAGACCACACACACACTATTCAGTGAGTTTCCTAATAGAAACCTTTGATTAATAAAACCGTGCATATTTGTAAATGCAGAGGGTCGAGTGATTTAGTAAGATATTCCCAAAAGTAAGTCTTACAAACTCGAATTAGTAACTTTTACGATTCTGATCTTTGGATTATGTATATATATAATATAATATAAACTGAAATCAAGAAATATTACAAGATTGGAAAATATATAGATTGTCGGTATAACTTTAATGTCATGTGGTTATAAATACAGTCAATTTACTTGACTATTGTCTGATCCTAAAGTGTGTACACTTCAACAAAATACATGCATGCTGAAGGCAAAAATTTGACCTAATTGCAATTTAAGATATAAAACTGCTACTGGGCCGCGTATTGCATGTGGTTCCCATTATTAATCATTTGGGCGGTTTCGATTGTAACTTTCTACATTTATGACAGACTATATATATATATATATATATATATATATATATATATATATATATATATATATATATATTTCATGCTGTGGCTTAGTAGATGGATTGGATCTTCTGTCTTATGTAATGTTTATTTTAGATTGCCAGTCTAAATAGTTTATATATATATATATATATATATATATATCTTATACTGTCTATGTGACCATAGAACAATTAGGAGTGGTAGAAGTTTCACTAAATGCTATGCTTTGCGGAATTGCCAATTTATATATGCATATTTGAAGACGAGTTTATAGAATATTCGGTTGTGTATTTCTATGTAATGCATACGTATTTCGATTTCAATTTCGGAAGCTTTTTGTAACAGTGCTTTCACTAGTGTTGGCTAAGATCGCTCTCACCTAGACTCTATAAGACTAATCGATAGTAAACTTTACAAATTGGCTTATTAAATCTTATCGCGTGTTGATATGTCCTTGGTCCCGTTTTGTTTAGAAAAACTTGTAACTTTCTCAGGCGCTCGTTTAAACCTGCAACACTCCAAACAGTTTCGATGGTCGGTCGGGCTCACTTCACAGGTGGTCTTGACTTATTGTGGCGAAATTGGTCACTTTATCATAGCGCGTCATTCTCTCACTACTGGAGAAATATTTTGATGGTTGAAAACCTGTTCATACAAGTGGAAAAGCCGACTCATTTTGTAGGTTTGTTTTATTCTACTGTTTTGACACAAGGTGTGAAAATATTTTTTTGCATCATGTGTCCTTTTTTGGTATTCAAGTATGCAAATACATGTGTATGGATATAAGTCTACATGGTTGAACAGCAGGTTACTTGATATATTTTATCTAAGATTAAATAATCCAGCTAGTCTCTGAGCTAAATTACGATGGGAACCGCCTTGTAATGTTCGTGAAATTGCGATCTAGAAAGAGCAGAGACGTTCCTCATGAATTAATGGACTAAAGTATGGTCGTTATTTTTGGCAGGTACTTCATTCGCATTTTGATATCCGATAATTGCGTCTAAAATGGCGTGCATGCGTGCATAACATATCTAGACTTTTTATATGGAGAATTCCAGAGGAAGCAACCACTAAGGCAGAATTAGCCGGGCATCTCCACTAAATTTTGTTTGTTGCTAGACTCTCACAGCTATTCGTCCTTTCAAGTTTCTCTTGGTTAGTCAGGGTACAGTGCTCAATAACCTAATGGATTCGCAAAACCTGTGGATCAATGTTTTTGTCGCTTATCACATTCGTGGTTTTTGTCGGAGACCTTGCTAATTGTGTATTATAGGTCGAGCGTCTGTCAAATACCACTAATTTCCGTTTAGAAAAACTTGTAACTTTCTCAGGCGCTCGTTTAAACCTGCAACACTCCAAACAGTTTCGATGGTCGGTCGGGCTCACTTCACAGGTGGTCTTGACTTATTGTGGCGAAATTGGTCACTTTATCATAGCGCGTCATTCTCTCACTACTGGAGAAATATTTTGATGGTTGAAAACCTGTTCATACAAGTGGAAAAGCCGACTCATTTTGTAGGTTTGTTTTATTCTACTGTTTTGACACAAGGTGTGAAAATATTTTTTTGCATCTATCAAGTAACGAGATATGCCTAATAAAAACGAAATCTGTCTAGATGATGAATTTCAATTACAATCTAACGCAATATTAATTTTAAATACTAAATATATAACAATATGTAAACAAAACATTATATTATGAGCTAATGCAATATCATATCGCCAGATGGCATGTGGTATCTTAAAATGCCAGGTCGGGCAGTCCAGTTTGAACTTGGGATTAATATAGAGTATGATTCGGAACACTATATTTGCGAATTCTATCCCAGTAGCAACAACAGCAGCAGTTATTTACATTACTGCGAATAGCCAAATAAGGACGCAAATGGTCTAGCTGGCGAACTGCATCAGCTATCAGGTTCAATTTTCAGTTGAAAATAGCCAGTTGTCAGATAACGTAGCCAATAACAAAACCAGCAGAATATTAGATTCATTCATGCGCCGTAAACTAAGCAGAAATTTATGGCATACATTAAACATTTCAAACAATATTCAATATATTAATATTGCAACGCATGGCTATTTAACTAAAAAATAAAATGCTTTTGATATATATATATATATATATATATATATATATATATATATATATATATATATAACCAATACACAGTCATTTCAAGTGATGCAACATTTTGGCGCGTTGAAAACACTTAACTCATATTTCGTAATTAAAATTCATATAAATAAAAGTAAAATTGCCAAAACGCTGTTCAAACATAGTTGTGATTAAGTGGCACTTGTAGCACGGCAACACCAGAGCACAATCTCTCGATTAGTTTACAAAAAATCATTCAACCTGTCTAGTTTTTACAGAAATGAAAATCTAATACTTGCAAGCCAGTTAAAGTATTTAATAATGTTATGATTATCTAATTTCTAAAGTATAATGCAGCGACAGTTGTTGAATTTACATTGAATTGTGCGGAAATAGAACATGGAATACGAATATTTGTCGAAAATTAAGATAAACGTAAAACGCATATTTGATCGCATACAAAATATTTTCAAAATAATAAACATTATAAACTTGATAGTGTACATTAATGCAATATCATATCTTACAAAACCAAATTGGAATCGTCCAGTTTGAGCTTACATTTGATGTGGAGTATGAAATGAATTGTATGATTCTGAAGAGTACATTTTCAGATTCGAGCCGAGAAACAGCAGTTACGGTCATTACTGAGGACAGTCCAAAAAAGACAAATTTGTTCAATTTGATGAAATGCGTTTGTTGTGATTTTTCTGTGAGAATTGTGGTAATAGCCTGAGGATAGAACTAGAAAGGACGTTACGAGACGACGTGAAAAATTCGGCAAAACCACAGCGTTTTCAGTCACTACACTTGAGAACAGCTTAAACGTGACGGGACCGCTGTGAACCCATCAATTAATGCAAAAGACAAGCTGTGCACACCAAAACGTAAAGGAATCAAGATTTTCCCGATCTACGAGTTCTACCAATTATCCTGCAATAGGCTACTACAGAAACAAAATGAAACATTATATGTTAATGTTCAATTAATAATAACCAGATGTCGGATATCGGGAAAAAAACCCAACAAAATATTGATTCATCCATCAACCGTCAACTAAAACGACACTAACGTATGAAATAGATGCAACTTTCAAAAAAAATTCAATAAATTAATTAGTAAAAACACGGCAACTGAATTAAAAAAAGTTTGATATACATGATCAGCATACGTGATGATTTAAAGTTATGCAACTCTTGGCGCGCTGATAACACTTAAATCATATTTGGCAATTAGAAGAGTCTATTATGATATAATTATAACTGCAAAACGACGGTTCAAGTATATCCATGTCATTAGTGAAATTTGTAGCATAGCAACATCAGAGCATAGTTTGTACTTGCTGAAAAAAATCACGCAACCTGTCAAGTTTGTAGAGAGATGGAAACTAAGGCTTGCTAGCCATTTAAAGTAATTAATAATGTGAAGGTTTTTAGACTTCGAAAAGATTTAATTGTGTATCATGTGTTGCGCACCTAGTGACAAATATGACTAGAGGCATAAATAGTTTTTTATCACAATTGTTGAAATTACATTGAATTTCGCGGAAATCGAACAAAGATTTGTCGAACTGACGTACGGTGCACGTCAAACGCATGTCTGACCACATACGTTTTTGTAATTATTATAAGAATAGAAAACATTGAAAACGTAACTGTTAGTTTCAAACAACAATGTGGCAAATATATATTTGATATTAAGTCACATGCACAGGATCACGTTCGACATTTCAATGAGCAAGTACCTCATTATCACCTCCACCACCACCACCACCACCATCATCATCATCATCATCATCAAAGACGTCAATTCAAAAACATGCAATATCTGACACTTCATTAACGCATAACCATAAAAAAGAAATGATAGTAAATTAGAACAAAATACTGGACAAACTAATCCCTTAGAACCGATTATTTTTAAAAAGGAGAATAACTTACCAGGGGAAGGATCTAGTTCAAATGGAGATATCTACCTATGTTATACAGAGAAACAAGGCTAATTAGAACGCTACACAACACAATCTACAGTCAAGTGAACTTTAAAGAAAAACGAAATGGGCAACACAGTTTACTTAGTTTTAATTATATCGGAAACCAGACAAAACCATGCAGTTAAGTATGCCATCATCAGACAGGATAGTTAAGAACATGACTTAGCTAGAAATCTGCAACAGGATAACCAATAAGCACGATTCAGTGCCATATAGCGTAGGATTTCGCACAAAGAACTACGATATGCACGAGGACCTCGTCCGAGTGGACCAACTTGTCCGATAAAATTCAATTTTATTACGGTTCACTAGATTTGTTTTTGGCATGTCGTAATCTGCCCATTTTGGACTGGTGAAAAAACAGGACTCTGCTGGGCAATCGGCCAAAATGCATATATAAAACTAGAACGAGCCAGTGAAATTGCTGTAACTATGTTCGTTTATCTAATGGAGAGAATTTATTGACGAATCCATAAATATGGCTACGGATTTCAGCGTTGTGTATTTGCTGTTAATAAATGACATGGCCCATACTTATGAGACAATAGTGGTCAAATGTTTGTAAGCTTCTAAAATATTCAATTCTAAAGGCCAGTTTATGAAAAGTGATGCGTAAACACGCACTGTACACACGATCTATAAGCCAAAGTGAGACGTACTCGTTCCGCCTAAAATTGCGTAAATTTGTAAACGTGTTTCCAGCTATCGCGATTGTCATATACACCTTTTCAAGCCTACAAAGACCAAACATAAAATTCCAAAAGTAGCACATATTTGGTATTCGTGAATTAAATTAATTAAAGTATGTCAACCGAGTAGCAAAGACACATTTATTCAATCAGTAACCCAGCATCAAAAGAAATATTTTCAACAACGTTACCTTACGAGGCTACAGAATTTAAATTACCGATTTGTACTTGGTATAGTTCTAACAGATATTTCCGCTGATCCCAGTACTTTAAGCATAATATTTATCCAGCGTTAAGAGTTGGAAAGAGCACCTATGCTTAAAAAAGACTACCACCCAACCAAAAAAATTGGAGTTAAATACAGACAAGCTTCACATGTTTGTAATAATGGTTTAGTTATCAATTGATGCGGGTGTTATAAATAACTCGGTATCAAACCTGCATATAATTAAACATTAATGCATAATGGATTGTCAAATGTTTGTAAGCTTCTAAAATATTCAATTCTAAAGGCCAGTTTATGAAAAGTGATGCGTAAACACGCACTGTACACACGATCTATAAGCCAAAGTGAGACGTACTCGTTCCGCCTAAAATTGCGTAAATTTGTAAACGTGTTTCCAGCTATCGCGATTGTCATATACACCTTTTCAAGCCTACAAAGACCAAACATAAAATTCCAAAAGTAGCACATATTTGGTATTCGTGAATTAAATTAATTAAAGTATGTCAACCGAGTAGCAAAGACACATTTATTCAATCAGTAACCCAGCATCAAAAGAAATATTTTCAACAACGTTACCTTACGAGGCTACAGAATTTAAATTACCGATTTGTACTTGGTATAGTTCTAACAGATATTTCCGCTGATCCCAGTACTTTAAGCATAATATTTATCCAGCGTTAAGAGTTGGAAAGAGCACCTATGCTTAAAAAAGACTACCACCCAACCAAAAAAATTGGAGTTAAATACAGACAAGCTTCACATGTTTGTAATAATGGTTTAGTTATCAATTGATGCGGGTGTTATAAATAACTCGGTATCAAACCTGCATATAATTAAACATTAATGCAATCAGTCGAACTTTTACAATTAATTATTCAGCAATTGATTTACCCTAGACTAATTAATTTATACTTCGGCACTTGCTTTATTTTTCATTTTTGTAATTGTTTGTTTCAATTTACAACCGATATGTCTAGCAATAATTTCTAATTTACCTATCACAATTTTATTTTTGTATTCAAATCCAAATATAGTTATAGTTCCCTTGAATGTACACTGGTTATTGCGTAACAAGAAACAAATTAGTTAAAATAGGACCAAAAAGATATACTAAATTCTACAGCAACAAAATTATTATCTCAAGTGCATAATCTTTTCGTGCTTGCTGGCGACTCATCAGCAGGAGCCGGTACTACCACCACAATGGTTTCTTAACTACCAAGTCTGTATCAAATACCAATACAATGGTTTTCAAGATAGGCTCAATTTAACCAAAATTGAGATTGACAACCAATTCTTAACATCTGCTACTAAAGCAAATCCATATATTTATGAAATTTACTTATCACTAAATAATTTGCAATAAATAATTAGTTACTTTATATGCTTTCATTTATTCATGTAATTCATGTTTCCTATAAAATTAAGTAATTATAGATTTCGCGGGTTATGAAAACAATGCTTTAAATGAAGTTTGCGAATTTGATATATGCATTAGTCTAATGTTATTTAACCAATCGTAAAACAAAGCAAAACTAGCGTCGGTCAAACGTACTGATGCGTTTTTATCTTCCATGATCATCACCAGAGCACGGAGGCAAACTGTATAGCGAAGATCACAATGCATATGTAAGGAAAGCAAAGCTAGATATACGTTCTGACGCCCAATAGTCACACATACACTGTACTTGATTTTCCTTGAGCGCTCTATTCCAGAAGTTTGATAATCATTGTACAGAATTATTGTCAAAAATTTAGGTTACATCAAAAATTTTCGTTCCATCAACTTATTTAAACTGAAATGTGCAAGACTGTTAATAAAATAAGGTTTCCATTACTGTTTATGTCAGATATGTGTATTATCTTACTACATTACAAAAATAAAATAAGGGTTTCATTACTGTTTATGTCAAAATGTGTACTATCTTACTACATTACAAAATACCTGAGATCTTATAGGTGCGAGAATGCAGAATATTCACGATATTGGATTGCCTGATTTATGAACTTTTATTAAGTTATAAATCACAATTTCTATGCCTAATTTATTTTTATCAACGAAATTTACTTATCCCTAAATAATTTGCAATAAATAATTAGTTACTTTATATGCTTTCATTTATTCATGTAATTCATGTTTCCTATAAAATTAAGTAATTATAGATTTCGCGGGTTATGAAAACAATGCTTTAAATGAAGTTTGCGAATTTGATATATGCATTAGTCTAATGTTATTTAACCAATCGTAAAACAAAGCAAAACTAGCGTCGGTCAAACGTACTGATGCGTTTTTATCTTCCATGATCATCACCAGAGCACGGAGGCAAACTGTATAGCGAAGATCACAATGCATATGTAAGGAAAGCAAAGCTAGATATACGTTCTGACGCCCAATAGTCTCACATACACTGTACTTGATTTTCCTTGAGCGCTCTATTCCAGAAGTTTGATAATCATTGTACAGAATTATTGTCAAAAATTTAGGTTACATCAAAAATTTTCGTTCCATCAACTTATTTAAGCTGAAATGTGCAAGACTGTTAATAAAATAAGGTTTCCATTACTGTTTATGTCAGATATGTGTATTATCTTACTACATTACAAAAATAAAATAAGGGTTTCATTACTGTTTATGTCAAAATGTGTACTATCTTAATACATTACAAAATACCTGAGATCTTATAGGTGCGAGAATGCAGAATATTCACGATATTGGATTGCCTGATTTATGAACTTTTATTAAGTTATAAATCACAATTTCTATGCCTAATTTATTTTTATCAACGATTTAAAAACTAGTAATTTAACCGCGCTTTATAACTTATCGGTAGGACCTTAATTTATATTGATATAAACGACGTCACTATTAAAATTTTCTGCTATAATAAAACTCATTCCTAAGAAATGTAGATCCTTCGTTATTTATTAATCATAAAGTCTATTTAGATGAATTACTCCTCTCATGTTTTGTTGTTAAAAATATCGCAATGTACAATTCAAAGTTCAGCTTGCTCTTGTCCGGAAGTATTTTCGCTAGCTAATGACATCAATCATGATTTAACTCTCTAAGGTTTGCACGGCTGAAAATGCTGTTTTAAATCACCATTTAAAAATTCTACTACATTCGCTCCAAGGTAAATTGGCGCCAAAATAAAAGTGATATTTTCAGGTTTGAACCATTCATTTTTTTCTTTAACTTCACTCTAATAATGATCAATAGATTAACCTAATCCTTTCTATGTCTGATTATAACTACTCGTTTTATTACCAAGAGCAATATCGGTGCAATTTTCTATAAAATTAAAATCGGATCTATTTAAAATTAAAATAAAAAGAGACTTTAAATTATTATTTATAAAATTAATTCCCCCTTTCGTTTTCCTAAATTCCCTGCTGCTTCAAGAGCAACAACTAGCTCACAATTTTTAAACAAGGACTCCATGGGTAGTCAACAATTTTGAACGTACAGTGCGCTTAGTTTATCTCGACATTTCGGGGAGAAGTATGTCTATCGAATCAAAGACATTCCATGCAAAAAGTCATATTTGACCACACATAGTATAGCATACTTCACTTCTTAAATTCAATTAACCTGATTGTACAGTTTAAATCTAATACCGAGGAAATATTCGATTTATAGGTTTCTGTTTTTGCTTTAAGTATGGGCGAAGTTTAGTACTGGCATAAACGATCGCGTTGCTTTCTTAACTTCGCGTATGTGCAATGTGCAGTAACTTCATTTGCGCACGTGCAAACAAGCGCATACGTGTCCTGATTTCAGAACAAAGCCAATGCATTAAGCTACCAGCCTACCACATTTATAATTCAGATAATCCCACCGAATACCAGGATATTTCATGTCGAGGAGCGTACAATAACGTGCAAATATGTGTTTGATCTTACGTATTTAAGAAACGATTAATGAATTTAGATCACATAGAAGTGAAGTTATGTACTGAATTTAAACATTTTTTATATCAAAAATGTATAACGGAGACTTAGAAAATTATGAGACGTTAAGAAAGAAAAAGCTGAGATACTTCGCCACACTCATAGGAATTCAGCAATGCCAGGTGAAAATCAACTGGGAACATAGTGCCGATAAATTCGTTCCCGTAATATGAAGTTGGCGTTATCAGTCCCATTTGGTTTTTCAGGAGCCTAGTCGTTTTCTCTTGGTCAGTTTACAATCGTAATTAAACTTATGATAGGCATTCCTTTCGATAAACTAACAGAAAGCAAAAAATCCAGCATCCGCCAACTTACTGTTGAAATTAAAGCCAGTCTAAACGACAGCGTTTTCATGAATATAGCAATCATTAAAGGAAGACGATCATCACTTTTACGAAAAACAATAAATAAAGATGATCAAATTGGTTATGATAATATCCGTTAGTATGGAATACATTTACATATACAGGCTAAGAAAAAGTATGGCAGGTTAATGGTGCTGTTAACTACTCGCCATAAGCTACAAAATGGAATCACAGCAGAATTTATTGATCACCATTATATTGTGGCGATTTATTGCGAACAATAAACAAGAAAGACTCACTTCTCTGTTTACGATAAAATTAATTCAAGCAAGCGTGATTGAAAATGATAGCTTCTAAAAGAACTATCTATGAAATAATTATTGACAACTCAATGTCGCAAAAGTACGTAAGATGAAAGTAGGTGCGTTTTTAACGACATAAATACAAAGATAAACGGAGATGAGTTTTATGCAGTGAGTTTCATTAGAGCCTGAGATCATATGATCGAAAAGTCGAGGCCTTTCCAAGAGGTTACTCAAGAATTAACAAAGGCAGTAGGAACAACATTGTACGTATGATGACACGAACTTTATTCCAAAACTAAGGAGGAAGCATCATCAGTCGCTTTCATCTTTGCCTTCACTGGAGCTAGTGCATACCAGCGCAGAAAATTATGACAGGCATTAACAGAATCAGCTACAACATCTCCATTTATCATAAAAAAGAAGATATACTCAAACGTTTATTTGAATCTGACAATATGTGCTCCATTAACTGCACTGGCTCACTCACGCTTTACGCATGCTTACAAATTGATTATCCAGGTCGGACGTTATTAACTCAGGGCGCGAAAAACTAGTTAAAGCCCGTCAAAAATAGATACAGTAGTATAGGAAATGCTCGTTTTCCCGAATGTATATGCAAGCTGATTACAACACTTTGTTGGGAAATCTGATGCGGTATGACAAACAAACAGCACAACGACAAATCAGAACTTCAGAAACGAATATTAAATTTCGTATAATCATAAAATTAACAGTTATTCGTGGACTGTAAATGACCACTATGTGATCCATCACTAGAGAGGTGTAGCTTTAAGTCGACAGCGATAATTATGAAGAAACACCTGAAAAAAGACTGCCCAAAAACATTGGCATAAGCAAGCAAATTAGATGCAACGTGCAGCTCATCTGACGTAAAGCATGACTTAGGGCCAAATACTCTCGGATCCATCTGAAGAAAAGGCTGACTAAAATTTACGAATTTTTTGAAAACTTAAAATTACACGCAATGCACAGGTTCAATGTTTCTCACTGTAAAGGGTAGTCTAAGTTCATGACGTCATTGTTCGTCATGACTTGCAAATATTGCAAGTTGCATATATATATATATATATATATATATATATATATATATATATATATATATATATATATAAGAAATTAACAATTATTAATTTCTGGTTTGCGAGTACGAATCAAATTCACGACAATTTAATACAGTCACATAGCCCATCTTCAACGCCACGGAATCCACGTATCACACGCAATTGTGATTTAAGAATTATTTTTTTATTAATTTGTCGCCTCGTCTGAACAATCTTAAGTATCGCTTTCAATAGAAATCCTCAATTAGTTAATGTAAAAATTAGTAGATATTCTGATACGGAAGTGGATAATGAATGAAGGTACTATAACAAGATTTAATTCTATCTATACATATTTTATAATTTAAACAGAAAGAAGGAAAATAACCGCAGCTCACCAACGCAAATAAATTTCCAGGTATATTTCAATCCATAAGTAGCATGAATCCTAGTCATAACTATTGGATTTTAAATATTAGAGCATTTTTGAGGAGTAGGGGTTATCAAATTTCTCACATTTAATCCTATTATAAAGGAAAATGCATAATCCATCATACGTAAAATTTGAAAAATCAAGAAAAAGTCCGACAGTCTAAAGTTATTTGGATTCCGACATCTATAAATTTTATAAATAGGCCAAATCTTACAAATTATTTGAGCAGGCAGACGTGTCTTTCCTTCTCATATGTGAACTTCACAGCTCCAATTAAAACAAGTTTTTACAAATCTGAAGAAACCAACGTTGCATATTATAATCTAAAGCATGAATCCTTTGGATAGCGTCTGAAATTATTTGGTAAACTTGATGATACATTTTATGATATAAAACTTACGCAAGAACAACTTTTCATTACCTCATTTTAAACTATCAGGAAACAAGTTATTTTCATTTTTAGAGAAAACATATATCATGAAATTTTGACGATAGTAAACACCAAAAAATCGCAACTTCAACAGTTAGTCAATGTTTCAGAAACTACCTTCAGTTCCAACTTTGACAGTACTATAAAATACTATTATGTAATGTGGTAAAATGAAAAATTCTGCATACAATATGCGACTGGATGCTACCTAGATGAAACTGGACCCGCAACCGATTCTCCGGTTGATGACGAACAGACCGCAGTTAGTCTTACAAGAAACGCTAGCGTGAGCTCTACTGGTTATGTTGGGAAAGAGTCATCGATTTTCACGTAGTATAAACTTAGATTTGACCGCGCATCTATCAATATATCAATCAATCATTTCCAGCCACACAAAAGTCAAGTGACTAATGTTTCACTGCTATATAACCATAAGGAGTGAAAAAAAGTATATAAGTGAATTTAGATAAATTATTATTGAGATTTACGGTAGAGAGAGAAGGAAAACCTTGCTACTATGAGTAAATTTATCAGGATAACTCACAGAAATGAGGCAAACTAAACCTCTCCACAACACCATTATGGCTAAGTTAGCATTCGGGCAAGGCGACATCAGCAACACAGCTTATATATATATATAAAGGGTGATAATTAAACGAGAGCAACGCGTTTGATGCGCAGGGTAAGTTTCGCTACTAAGTGACATAATGGCCGCTGATGCCTCAGAACCATATGCTCCTGGCAGATGGTGATCATCATCCTTTTGTGATAGGAGAGTTCAGTCTAAGCCATTTATACCAACTAGAAATTGGCAACAAAGAGCTCTTGTACAGACGAAAAATGTCTATGAAAAATTAGAATTTTATAATTATGCAGCTGTGAAGCATAATGCTGATAAATTACTGTTGCGATCTTATTTGAACTGCAACTTACTCAAAGCGTTTGCTCTCCTCATCAAGCTTTACGACAAGTTTATGATTTTCGGCAGTAAGGCATTCTATCTGAGCAGTAGCCGCCTTCGCCGAATTCTTACTTTCACTTTCGACAGTGGCTAAGCGCTTTTCAGTCTCGACTAATTGTGCTTTTACTTCATTTAGCTGTTTAGCGGAGTTTTCCTCAGCTTGTTTACGTATCTCCTCCAGCTGCGATTCTGCTTTTGATTTAATTTCAATTAATTGTTCGTCAAATGCTGCTTTCGCACTGGCCAAATTAGCATCAGCGTTTGATTTGGCCGACGCCAGTTTTCTATCAAATTCCACCTGAGCCTCAGCTAATTGACGTTCATTTTCTAACTTTTCAGTTGTCAACAACTTATCGGCGTCATTCTTAGCCGCAGACAGCATTTTATCGTAATTCATCTTTTCTTCCGATAATTGTTTCTCAATATTTGCCTTTTCTTCAGCTACAAATCGTGCTGCACAAGTTGAAGCCTCATTCAACTGCTGTTGAAGCTTGCTGACTTCAGATCGCGCACTTGTCAACTCTGCTTCTGAGACTAATTTAGCCTTCTCCAATGATTCCAGTTGTTGTCTGACTGCTGCTAAGGCGGATTCCGTGGCTTTGTTAGCTGTTGATTGGTTGAGCATTGCTTGATACTCGTTCTGGAACCGAGACAACTCTTCCTTAAGACAAACGGCCTCGGTACGGGCACTTGATGCCTCGTTGCTTAAATGTTGCTTCTGAAGGTCCCAGGTAGAGGTTTGTGTCTATATGTTATAAAAGAAAAGATCCAGTTAGGGTGTGAACTGAATGTCTAATGTTTTGGCTCACCGGCTAAAATAATACATCATGGATTCACATAAACCTAACCCAAGTTCAATTTCACAAATTAGCGCATTGTTAAAAATATCAAATTCGTACACCATTAAGCATTTTTTACTTCGAGAACAAAGTTGCTACAACAACGATAACATAAGCACTACATCAATATTCACATCTGTAACTTTAATGCTGAATAACCATGAATAATTATGGCTATGTGGCTGCAGCAAAGAGACCCTGGCAAAATGAAAATGCGTAATCCTCAAGGCTAGAAGGCTTTGGGTACGAATCACGCCGGGCTCATTATAACTTAGAATAACCATACCTACAGACTGGATTTTATTGTTAATGTGATTGTGTGTTTGACTATATTGGTGGCGCTGAAGCGTCGTTAGTCCCTCATACCAGGAAAATCAGACTAAATATTTTAATCACTAACTAAGAACTGGCGATCTATCGGTTGCTTACAATGAAAAATCAGTATGTTATTCTGGCGTAATTTTGTGTAGTAGTGCTACTAGAATTAAACCGTAAATAAGCCTTGGTCGCCTATTTATAGTTAGATTTCTTAGATAAGTAATATTCAAACCAACGGCAAAATAGCGTTGGCTTCACGATATAGCAAAGCTAGCATACAGCACTGAAATTGATGATAAGATAGGATTTTAAAAATTCTTATACAATACGTACCTTATTACGTCAGAACGCGGAACAATGGGACTAGATAATTTCACTATAAAGCACGACTGACAAGTATCGCTAGTCAATTTACATGAAAAGGTAACATAAATCAAGTACCGAATCTAGTGTCTAACTTAACATGAGGTAATAAAACTAATAGTTCGAGGTCATGACAGACACTTGATTCACCTTTACATGCCTTCAGCACAATTACAAATATTAGACACAAGCGTATGTTATCTGTCTAGACCATCATCCAAGCTCGTGAATAAACATAGTAACTAGTTAACAGACACGGCAAATGCAATGCCACTTTAGCATAACCAACAATAAATAAATGATATTGTTCGAATCGATGACGATTACGTACGCATATATTTATTTTAAGATGCATATTTAGGAAAATATAACGAAAATTTTAGAACAAACTTATTGCTATATGGTGAAAAAAAATCACAATTCAACTTAGATGCACTGGCTTGCTGTAAAAAGTAAATGATAAAAATTTCACTATGTAGATGATTTATATACCGATTCGTATACTCGGAGTTTCACAGAATCAAAGCTGCGCCAATTTAGTAGCATCCTTTGGAAAAGTGTAGTTCTTTGAACCAAGTTTGCAAACTAAAGATAAATACTAATTTCATTTATCTAAACTGTTGCGCAACATAGCAAATCTACCGTCAGTCGCACGTATTGAAGCATTTTGACCTTTATTAGTCCGCAGGATGAATTAAATAACGAGAATTAAAACGCAATGTATATTAGGTATGGAGGATCCTATATGCGGGTTTTACGCCTAGTAGTCCAGCATACAATGTACTTAAATGACCATTGGTTGCGCGAGCGATGATAACAATTATTATAATCAAGGTTGCGGTCTTGATATAAACACCTGACCCATTAATTACTTACATAGGTCAGTATAAACTAAGATTGTAGTGTAGAAAAGGCAATTCATCCAGTAGATCGGCTTCTTTCTTATTGGGAACTCATCATGTACTGTCCAGAATCTGCCGCGGACAGGGCTCGAACTTAGGCAAGTCTGCTTCGGAATCTGGTGCTCTAACCATTGAGCAACCTTTCTGCAAACGACACACAATTTTCAGTTATATACTAACTAATGTATCTTGGTTAGTCTATTTTTTCCTCAAGTGGAGCTCATTTGGCATCCATTTAGACCCAAAGTTCCAACTAATCATTCTAAATCTGTCGTTACCGAACAGACACTACACTACGTGGGGAAGTGGTATTGAAATGAAAATTTATATAATTAAATGACCCTTGGTTGCGAGGGCGGCGATAACGATTATTATAATCAAGGTTGCGGTCTTGATTTAAGCACTTGACTCATTAATTACTTACATATGTAAGTAATTAATGAATCAGGTGTACTTAACTCGAAATGTTATCGACATAATTTCTATACAGTCACGAACATATAATGTATGCAGGTATATTGTGAAACCGGTTAAATAAAATAGAATTTGTTTATATTTAAAGCAAACAAACTTAATTTAAAGAAATGGTATTAACGCCCGCGCAATCAACAGCTGTTTATATTAAGCAATCATTAAAAGAGATTGTTTATATTGCATGCCTGTATATTCTTTCGCTAATCCGAAATTGATTTTATACAGGAATTCTTTTAATAAAAACACATTCGTTAGTTTTAACTAATTGCTAGCCTTCGCCATTAATTGACATTTATGATAGTTAATAAAGCAGATAATGGGTTGGAAGAATTCATATTGATAATATACACTTATGTAAAAGATTAAAATAAAACAAAACTACCCAAAATTGGAGACTGTTTGGCATTCAAATATATATATATATATATATATATATATATATATATATATATATATAATACAATTAAATAATCAATGATTGCGAGTGGTGGCAAATGGTTATTTAAATCAAATTGGCGGGCTTAAAAATCAACACAACTCATAATCATCATCACCACAAGCACCATCATAATGATTATTGTTATAATTTTAAAGAGAGATTTATGACGGAAGTCTGGTTAACGTGAACATATTTACATCGACAGCACACACAAATGAGGCTAAATATCCACACAACACAATTAAGGCCGTTAGCTTTAAGAGCAGGAAACTTTGGCAATACAGCTTTTTTGCGGTTTTCACTGTATTGCGTCATAAACACAACCAAACAGCAGCTAACTCTGTCAAGCTAAGAAAAGAAAGTAACGGACATGATTCTAGTAGAAATCTGCAACAAGATCACCACTGAGTTTAACTTGATGCCATATCGCACAGTTTCCAACCAAGAAATATGATGCGCACGCGGACCCCATCCTGTAGACGAGCGGGTCGCTTACTACTCTGTTTAAATTTAGTTGCCTTTAGCTGGTTCTTTTAAATCAAAATCTGTCCAGCTTGGTTCTTACGCCAATCTAGCGCTGGGCCAGAGAATGATGCTCTACAACACCATATCTACTTAAAACAGGTCTTGTGATCAGTGCACTCAGTGTTATTATATTTCTGATGAAGGTGTAGGAAATGAAGTACCGAAAAGTAAAACAGTCAGAAATATGGAATAGTCGAAAATTTGAAGTGGTGTGGAAGCCGTCGTAGTGACAAGACCAATCAGCACCCGGCCGTCGCGGAGACACGATGTATACTTGGAAATGAGGATCAATCTGATTATTGCGGAACTAAAAGTGAAAATTATAAAACCACAACAGAATATTAGATCATCACACCGCGCAACAAAGAGCAGTATCTGTCCACACATTTTTACGCCGATCCGGCACTGGGCGCTAGAATAATATTACACTGGTCAATCGAACTGAAGGCATACGTAAAACGTGACCGAGCCAACGCAGGTGATGTAGTCATATTTGTGTCTAACGAGGAAAACTTGTTAGCCGAACCGAAAATGCCTCTACATATGTCAGAGTTGGTTATTCGTCGCGCTATGCGTCTCAAAATAAGTTAGTCGAATGCGTGTAAAAGTCTAGACTGAAGCAACAAAAACGTAATATTTTTGCTAAAATTTTGTTGCGTCATCACTCTAAGCATATCAATTATTTTCCCATTTATTCAGTAGAATCAATTTTGCTTAAGTTAAATGAACAACTACCCAATTTGATTTGAAATATAGTACGACTAAAAAAACAAACAGTGCTGTGTTGTTATAATTTATGGTCCGTCTCATGGAACTACTGGAACTGGCTGTCGGGCAGCAAATTACTGTGCGTCAAAAACGCGGATTCACTGTTTTGCTATATAAGCCACGTTAGCCGGTTGCCGTCTCGCCTGGATGATAACCATATGAAGGTTGAAACGCAATGGTACGTGCGATTAACGGTATTTTTGATTCTGTACGACCGCCCGCGCAATCAAAAATGGCTTTATTGAATAATTTAACTGAATAGCATTCCCGGTGTGTAAAAGTTAATTCGTAACATGTTTTCTTGTTAAACCGATGAAAACTTCTGGATAAAACACTGTGAACCAAGAAACTTGAAATAAACGGTTCTTGTATGTGATAAAATTTCTTTTTAGTTTTGAACACGGAAAAGATACTAATAGTTTTATTCAGGATCGCATTCCGAAAGGATCATACATTTTTTGTCGTAGCTTACGCAAAGTAAGAGATTAACAAGGGCAGAAAGACGTTTAATAAACAAGAGGTTGAACACATTTAATTAATTAATTAATCCAGTCAAAACTTAGATATAGCTAATAAATGTGATGCAAACAAATAAAGTTCAAGATTTAGATTTCATATCGATATTGCACTTAATATCATAGTAAATACATACATATAGGCAGAGATGAGTTCTCAACCTGAATCTAAGTGGAGCATAAGACTGAACCGCTCGTGAACCAATAAGGGCATCTCTGAATCCACTCCATTGTGCGCATGATGGCGATAATTACGCATCACCAATAAAGATGTTGAATCATAAATTACCAACCCCCATATCTACTTTAATCTGTTGCAAATTAACCAGGAAATGACAAAAGCTACCAGCAGAATTCATTGAAGAAATACAATTACTAAAACGAGGTATACTTATATCCCTTTAGGACAAATTTTAAAGTACTTGTCGCTGCCAAATAGCAAGTTTACGATATGAATTGCAAAAGACATCCTGTCGTCAGTCCAAAAGTTTCGACAGCTATGAGTCACCAAAATCAATTAAAGACCATGGCTCCTGGAATCATTTAAACTGATTGACATAATAACTTCTTAGAAAGAATTAAATCTGCCCACGTTTCAATATTCGATGGTTCAATGATACAAATAAGATAAAGCAGAGGCACAAACTGGTTCCTAGAATAAACGAAATTACCTGTTGTGATGCAATTAGCTCATCGTACTTCTGTTGAAGTGTTTGCATTTCAACCTTCAAATCATGATTTTCCTATTAAAGTAAACAATAAAAAAGTCTGCAGTAATTTGCGAACTTCATACCAAACTTTAAAAAAGCTCAAAAATTAAATTGCGAATATAGAGTTCGGTTTTTACTTTCTAAAATCTTAATATCCACATATTTTGGATCAAAAGAAACTAAAACGACTACCGAAGTTTTGGAACTTTAAATAAATACTAATCCTATTTTTAAGACGTTCACCATAAGTGACAAAGATACATCCACTACATTTTTTGACATGTTTCCAATTTTTTCTCTGCCATCAAACTGCGGCGGAAAGGCTAAAAATGTAAATCAAACGGTAATGAATATATAATGCAATGAAATTCAGACAGGCACCTCTCATTTATAATAATCTCATATACACAGTACTGGACAGGAATGTCAGCTGAGCACTTAGAATTCAGTCGCGATCATAACATTCATATAGCTTTAGCTTTGTTCGTATAATTAAGCGGATGGTGCTAAAAATAATTAAATTTTACTTGAATCTTGATAAAAAATATGAACTATTATGTACATATATTTGTAAGTAGAAACTAAGTATTATATAGTGTAAAAAAGACAATTAATCCACTAGACCATCATAGTCCTTATTGGGAACTCATCATGTACTGTTCAGAATCTTGCGCGGACAGGGGTCGAACTTAGGCACCTCTGCTTCGGAATCTGGTACTCTAACCACTGAGAAACCTTGCTGCACACTACACAGTTTTCAGTTATATACTAAATAACGTTTTTTGTAAGCCGTTCCATTAGATGGGGCCTATAAGACATCCTTTTAGACATGAAGTTCCAACTAACAATTCCCCATCTGTCATTATATAACGAGATGAATTCTCAATAAGGACGAAACCCGTCTACAGGATTAATTGCCTTTCCTAAACTATAAACTACTAATTTTATGCTACCAAATGTATGCTTATAATGGGTCAGGTGTTTATATAAAAATCTCAACCTTGATTAAAGTAATTTTAATCATCGCTCGCGCCTCCAATGTACGTTTAATAATTAAATTTATTTTTAAGATATTAAATGAGGGTCGATATAAAAAAAAATTAACTAGTCTCATAGAATAACAAAACTTCTAACAGTTACACGAACTAACGCGCCTCGATACTCCGTAATGATCCATAAAGAATGACGGGAAACAGACAATGCATGAACACCTCGATATATATATATATATATATATATATATATATATATATATATATATAGAGAGAGAGAGAGAGAGAGAGAGAGAGAGAGCAAATTGTGGATCAACCCAGCTTTGTTTGTAAGAATAGGATAGATTTATCCCTTGGCTATCGGCAAGGTTTATTATACCTAACCCAGATTCAACGAACATTCTGCAAATAATTTGTATTGCTACGAGTAGCAAGGTGAGCAACATCTGGAACCATTAAAAATTTACATTCCCAGCAAAGACAACATTATCAACGAGTTTTTTGCTAATAAGTCGCTTAATTGGCTAAACAGATTGGTATTTTCAAATTAAATATGATGTTTAAGCAGGATTTAAAACCTTAAATTATAGTGTATTCTACTAAAGCCCTCAGTTTCTTCACGCATCATTTGTTTATTTCAAAGAAAAAATACATAACATTATATACAATTAGTTCAACTTATCACTACATCAGTTTTGCGTTTTTGTTAATAATAATATATTTAACATTCGCATAGATGTCATTGCAACACACAAACCTTGTCTGCAATCAGATTAAAGATAGCCCCATGACAACTTACCGAAATATAAGTCTTGGCTGAATTATATATCTGAGCCAATTCATCAATTTTGTGCTGAAGAGAGGAGCAAGTGATCTCAGCAGACTACAGATGAAGGAGAAAAAAGATAATACGACAATTAGTAGAGGTTGTGATGAACGAATAGTGACAGTTGAAAAAGTGATACAAATCAGCAACATATTTGATCTCTAAACACTGAAAGACTAACATAGATATAATTAATCAAAAGACATAATTTCATGGGTTACTTCTTAGATTACACACTATATTCAAAATAGGTAACCCTTAATTGCCAATATTTCAAATGATAGAAAATACCAAATGAAATGTCCGTGGCAGAATACACGTAAGTTTATCATCGTTCTCATCATCACCATCATGACGAAGGTTGTAGTAATATCGGCGATTAAGGGTGAAAATGTGTGTTTACTTAAATCATTAAGAACAAAGTTGAGCAACAAAAATAACAGAAAGTTATCGTGGGTAGGTTTTTAGTATTTGAAATCGGTGTTATTTGCCGGCCTGCTAACATCGAATTCACGAAGATGCTATTTTACCGGTTAAAAAACTAACAAAAAAATGACTTTAATTGTACTGAAGAAGTGTGCCAACGTGGAAACCAGAATTCTATTTATTCTAAGTTTCATAACGGTTGTTGTGTCTTATAGTATTTAAGTTATATAATCTTTGTTGCCGAGAACCATTGTATTAAGAATAGCGCACCTAGTACCAACTTAGTTCAAACCATATACAGAAGTCAGATTGAACAAAAGATATAATCTCATGAACACAAACGTTCCATGCTTACTGGCGACTCAAAAGTAATAGTTGGTATTACACCATATACCCACAATATATATATATATATATATATATATGTATATATATATATATATATATATATATATATATATATATATATATATCTTTGTTATGTCCATTGCCTTCTAATATTACACAATATAATTCTCATTAGGAAGATAAAACACATTAATAACAAAGTGCATAATGGCCATTTAGTTCGAGAATACTATACTTCACTTTAAAATCTTTCGTTTATATACATTCTGGCTTTTTCATTTAATTATGTGGGTGGCAACAAAACCGACTCTGTTTAATTTCTTTTTCTTCATTCGGCTGATTAATAAGTGTATATGCGTTTGTGTCTGTGTGTGTGCCTATTTCCACGTAAGGGTCCTTCTCGCTGTATTGCAAAGTGATGTCTGAGATCTGGTCATTATTGTATTGATGGCTTGCGAGTTAACCACCTTTTCGAATTGTTGGCTGTTACGTGTACGAATTTTATTTATCCGAGTGTATTCTTTCGCTTTACCTTGTTGCGCAATTTTGTTTTCTACACTTAGTAACAGCACAGGTGCGGATTGCAGTGTCGAACGCTAATATTTTTTGGAAATTTCTGTCGCCGTATGTGCATCTGTTTTTTCCTCTTCAATTTGTTGCCAATCCGACTGAATTTTTGTTGAGTCTGGTCGAGGACGTGTTCGATCTTGCCTGTATACTAGTAGATTGGTGTTGAATTTTGTTATTTGTGGCCAGTCGATTAGAATATCATATTGATGAAACTTTTTATATTTAGGCCAGGTGTTTGTTGTTTTATATAAAGGGCTTCATAAATATATAACTTTTCTGATTTTGCTTTATGTAAAATTTAGAAATTGGTTAAATTAACTGAGTGCCCAGTTTCCAATATATGATCGGAAATAGCTGATTTTCCTGACGTGGCCAAGCCTTTTTAATCAATTTCTGCTGTAAATGTTGCTGAATTCTGTTTATCAATTGCTTCTTCGTACGTCTTATATATGTGCTACCGCACATACATGAGAATTTGTAGACCGAATGATTTGGAAAGAGTAGGCAATTGATCTTTGGCATCTAACCTCATGATTCACTATGTGCTCAGTGTGATATTAACGTTAACACTGGTAAAATTCTCCTAAGTTATTCTATCCAGCCGCAGTGCAGTTATTGAGGTCGGTACGTCGTCTATTAAGGAAAACCTGCTTGACGGTATCTTCTCTAGTGCGAATCTGTCGTGGCTTCATGTTGACATCAATGAACCGCTCTGGGTAGTTGTTCATTAGCAAAATTTTCCTCAGGTAGCCTAGTTCTTCCTCGATCTTGTGCTCAGATCAGTTCTTCCTAATTATGTTTTCTATGTTGTTAACTAAGTTACCTTTGTGGTATTTTGGCACACTGCTGTTTTTATGAATGTATTGCGCAGTGAAAGTGTATTTTCTATGTACTGACAGCGTCAAAACCCCATTTTCTTCTCGAGTGAGTTTGATTTTAAGGCAGGGAAAACTATTGTTTTTCTCTACCTAGAGAGTCAATTTGATGTCTGGATCGACTCCATTTGCTAGTTTGAGGATTTCGGATGGATCTGTTGGTAGTGGGATTAATAACAATATATCATCTATATATCTTTTGTAGAGTATGCACTGGTCAATTATATATTTTAGGCTATTTTTTTCAAGATGAAAAATATATGAATCTGCCAGGAGGGGTGCGTTAGCACATATATAGGACGTACGAAGAAGCAATTGATAAACAGAATCCAACACCATTAACCACAGAAATTGATTAAAAACAAACAAAAAACACCTGGACTAAATATTCATAAGTTTCATCAACATGATATTCTAATCGACTGGCCACGAATAACAAAATTCAACAACAATTTACTAGTATACAGGCAAGACCGAACACGCCCTCGACCAGACTCAACAATAATTCAATCGGATTTGCAACAAACTGAAGAGGAAAAACAAGATACACATATATAAGCAATACAATTTAACAATAATTGATTTCGCGGGTGGTGGTAACAATTATTTAAATCAAGTTTGCGGCTGGCAGTAGTTTTGTTATGTTGTTCGACGACTGATTAAATACAATGGGATTGGTGTTTACTTCAAGCTCGCAAACTTGATTTAAATAAGATACACATACGTTGACAGAAATTTTCAAACAATATGAGCATCCAAGTTAAATACTGTTTGTTGCGGAGAACTAATATATATGCAAGTATGTATTAGGTTTTGCGAACCTAGTAACAAATTAGTTCAGTTGTGACCAGAAGGATAAACCAAAGGCAGCATGAACGGAAAGTATAATCTCATGCACATTCGTTTCGTGCTTACTAGCAACTCATCAGTAAGAGCAGGTATTACGCCCTTTAACCACTATATATTTTGGTAAAAAATGTGGGATGATAGGACGGTGCAATCTCCTATATGAGGATTCAACACTGCAATCCGCACCTGTGCTGTTACCAAATGTAGAAAAAAAATTGCGCAACAATATGAAACGAAAAACTAAACTCGGAAAAATAACATTCGTTCACGTAACAGAAAACATTGCGAACAGGTGGTTAACTCGCAAGCCATCAATACAAGAATGACCAGATCTTAGACATCACCTTGCAATACAGTGAGGACCTTTACATGGACATATACACACACATACAGACATAAACGCATACGAACTTAATAATCAGACAAAACAAGAGAAAGAAATAAAACCGAGTCGGATTTGTTGCCACCCACAGTAAAATGAAAACCCAGAATGCATATAAACGAAATAATGTAAAGTGAAGTTTAATATTCTCGAAATAGATGGCAATTATCCACTATGTTATCAATGTTTTTTCTTCCTAATTAGAAATATATATATATATATATATAAAACCAAAACTCTATTTCTAAACAAATGTAACATTTTTATTCTACTGATTAAAGTATTTAGGTAATGATAGAGAAAGTATATATACTTTAAATACTCGCTTATGTGGAGTAGGAAGATATATAGTATTAACCTTAGAGCTGAAAGAACTGTATAACCATGAATAATATCGTCAGTACTATATTACGCCCTTAATTATATATTTTAATAAGATCTCCGTCCTATTATCCCAATATTGACCAAAAATACAGGCTAAAGTAATACCGGCTCCTACTGAGAGTCGCCAGTAAGCACGAAACTACTGTGCATGAGATTATACTTTCCGTTCATGCTGCCTTTGGTTTATCCTTCTGGTCACAACTGAACTAATTTGTTACAACGTTCGCAACACCTAATACATACTTGAGTATATATACTTGTTTGAATTTCCGTAGACAGACCAAAGAAAACGAAATATTGTTAATTAACATCTCACCTAACTATGTTTTTCATGGATACGAGATGATAAAGCATTAATATGTAATGTGGGTTTAATGCTGTGTAGCAGTACTAATAGAAGTGTTGAACGTATGCACGATTTTTTTTCGTGTGTGATTGATTTTCACTCCCGGTTCCGCAATGATCCGATTGATCCTCATTGCCAAGTACGAGTTGAGTTCAGCTTCATGGTGGCTGGGTGTTGACTCGTCTCCTTACTCTGATGGTTTCCATACCATTCGTACTAACCCCTGGAAATGACAATCGATTTAATCTTGGTTTGAATGACGATTTATCAGTACCCCATTTTCAACACTATCTTCAGAGGTTTAATGAAAAATCGTACACTGCTCATATAACCAGATTTCAGCTATTGAGCAGTGTACTGTGTGTTATTTAAACGCAGAAAATGGTACTGGAAATGAGGTACCGAAACGTCGCCGAGAAAACCAAGATTAGATCGAAATTCACTCCCAGTTGTTAGTAAAAATGATATGGTTGTCTTCGGAGTGAGAAAACGAATCAGAACCTAGCCACCATGCAGCCGAATTCAACGCGTACATGGAAATAAGGATCAATCTGAGCATTGCCGATCCGAGATTGCAAATCGACCACCCACGAAAGAAAATCGTGGATACGTTATATGTGATGATCATACTGCTCAACCAAAAACAAAAACTTTAACAGAAGTGTTAGAAAGTAAATTGTAATTATTATTATTTGTAGTAGTTTTGACTGTTGTACACAGTCCATGACTCACTTAAGCTTTTATTTCAGTTTTCGAAACGTTGTTGGATTCGTCATTGGCAACAGTTTTAGAATACTCAAAAAACGCATCTGATTTTGGTAAAACAGTAGCGCATGAATGTGCACCACACCATGACTGCTAAATGACTGTGATATTAACCATCAATAGAACTAGTGCAGCATCTGTGATACGCTCTCACCTTTTGGATGGAGAACTGTTATCGCACAATTAACAGATCACTGTTAGTCAGTACCTTACTACCCCATATGTATAGTTAACATTACAACGCCGTGTATCAAGATGTCATCTGCGGTTACAAAATTGTTTCCCGAACAAACATGACCTAGCCTTGCATCACTAACAATTACAAAAATCTTCGAACGCTAACATCATAATCTAAATCCATGTCCAACTGCCTTTTAATAATTCATAGTCTTAGCCTGCAATGCAGGATGGAATGCAAGCTGTGTTATAATTAGCTTTGTCTCTCGCAATGAAATAGAAAATCCAGTTTTACTGGTCAACTTGATTATAGTATTCACTGATGAGTAACCAATGCAATCCTAGTCTTCCAGAGGAAAATCTGGCGATCGGGCGTAAGCACATTGCAAGCCGTAAGTGACTAACTGGCTCAAGAAAACAAGATTTCATACGCTCCAAGCATCAAGGTATGGGCAATCTTAGAAATTAATTGACATTAGAGGATCAACAAAGGCAGCTGGAAATCCCCGCTGCGTTTTATATACTAGTTGTTTTCAGAGTTTTAGCTGAACTTGGTCCAAGTGAACTGATCTTACATTTCTTCATACAAATGAAAATATATTTTAGTTAAGTGGGCCGTAGAAGAACACGAGATTGGTAATTATGCCTAAAGTGGATGCACGATTAGGATTCAAGCATTTACCCAACTTTGACTGGTTATCAGTCAAGGCAGATGAGCACCATCTGCTCGGAGCCTCTGCTTTTGAATGAGCTTTTTCGCTACGACTTGTACACTAACTCATATTTCGCCAATTCCTATTTAACACTAAGCGTAAACACCAGTCAAATCGAACTTGAGGTTTAACACGTAGCCGGTGGGCATTACCACAATGATACTGGTAGGACTCATGATATTTTTGTCGATAGAAATAGCTAGGGCTCGCCGATTTGTACCCATTGAAATATCAATGGATGATATAATAACTATAGATTTTGACTTACCTGTGCTTTTTTCTTGTACAGTTCTGATTCTGCATTGGCGCTTTCGAGTTCAGCAGTGAGCTTACGCACCATACCCAAAGCCCCCATGTGCTCCAGAGACATTTGAACGTGCTTAGCTTCCATATCAGCTTGGCTGCTGGCTTCTTAAATGTGAAACGTTTAATAATACAAAATCAACGCATAATTGAAGTATTTTTGTAAATAGCGAAAAATCAGTAGTTTACAAAGAACCGAGGTAAGAGTGAGTATCAAAAGGTAAATTTCTAACTTCGCACCACTCTCTCATTATTGAAAGCGGTTGTTATTGAAGAAAGAAAGCCGATTATTGCAAACAAATCATGCTCCAATCCGGTATCTATAAAATGTGTCGCCGACTTCCACAATAAAGATCGTTGTAAGCAAAAATTGGAACTTTATTAATAGTATATAATGGGTGTGATAAGCAAAATCTGACAAATAGGCTAAAAGTACGTTTAGAAATATATGGAAACAAACTGTGAATAGAGGACATAAAAACTTTCTTACGCATAGCAAGGATTAGGTGATTAAGCAATTTGGTTAATCTATATATTGTTTACATAAAAATACTCATATTGACTAGACCCTTTTCCCATAATTAACCCACCTTTAATACTTTTGTTTAAATCGTTAACTTCTTAATTATTACTAACTCCCTTGTTAAATTTTGCTTGTTTTTCTCATGGTAATATGGCGTTAAGACATCAGTTACTAACGAAATTTGTATTTCTGTACATACTGATGAAGCTAAATTGAAAAATAAAACGCGCATATAAACTGAACAAATTGAGGAACGAAATAACAAATTTGAGTAAGCTGTGGTATTACGATAAAAAACTAGGCTCAAGTACAACCGAGGTAATGTCGCCAATTGCCGTTCTTCTAAATCTCTTGGAGATAATGCATACTAAAAATAATTGATACGACAGCTACCGGCAGAACCGACTGAAGCGTTAAGATTTTCGCCCGCTAGCAAAGGTTGGCATAATCATCGATTTGTGTCAGGATTGCGCAATTGGAACTGTTTAAATTTCTATGGTATGCGCCTAAAATACATCTACCAACAAAAGTCCACAAAAAGGACAGATTTATTTATTGGTGAACTATACGCTCCAAGCATATAATGCTCGTCAACCTTGGATGTCAGGCTACCTGAAAGGTAAACTAAATTTAAATGCGTCCCACCTAGTTGGTATATCCAAAGATGCAATAGGTTTCGGAAGTAAACTTTGAAAACAATCAACGTTCCGCTGTGTTACATTTCAAACTTTACTATGAAAATACTAGATGTGCATGATATAAACAAAAAACCGAATGGGACTTAGTAAACACGATTAACAAATCGACATTGTGTCTCTCCGAAATCCCACTACTCGCCAATGGATGAAAATCACTTGAAACTCGTGTAGTTTCAACTTCGGATCACGAAATTTAATTCGCAATATTAATATCGGAGCACCATTAGCAATGCCCTTACATAGATTCAGGCACAATTTTCGGAAAATCTGCGAAACTCGTATAAAACTGTACCTTAAAATCCAAACCCAGTTGGGCAATGTCATTATAAAGATCAACTCAAAAAATGGCTCCACAATCCAACCAAATACCGAACACATGAATGTATACATGAGATTTTATTTTTCGTTTATGCTGACTTTCGCTTATTCTCTTGGTTCTATTTGAACTAATTTGTTACTAGGTACGCAAAATTTAACGAGTTTTAATATAAACCAGGTTAGTTTGCCTGTCAAGACCTCTTTCAATGAATCTCCTAATGGTTTAACCTATTTGAGCGGAAAACTTAGTTACCTGATTGCATGGCACCTGTGCTATTCAATTTAATATACTCCACATAGTTGTATTCACAATCGTCGAACCACATAGAAATGTTTTAAAAAATATGTATCAAACTGAATACCAATTTGATGATCTTGACTAATACAAAATTACAACGCGATAATCAATAAAAGAAATAAGCAACTCAATATTTACCTTTCTCTCGTTCCCTAGCGTGCATTTCTTTCAATTCATTTGTCACCTGCTCTCTTATACTGGCTTCTAATTCCTTGTGCGAACGCTTAGCTTCCGTTTTAGACTGCTTTGCTTGATGCTTTTGAGTGTCGATGCGATTCTGTAAACTCTGTAAATGCAAAGAAATAAATTTTTGTAATATTTACCATGTCATTCTTCCAGTAGTAGAGGCTAACAAATTCTAAATTGGCCAGTAAATTCATCACCGCACTAAAGAGCACCATGAACATTAATTTCTCTTAGTTATCAGAAATTCTTTTGTGAGTAGTGCCAAAAAGTATTTTAATAAAGTTGACGGACTTAAAATAAGAGTAAAGCCAATATGCTAAAATCTTCATACTCTCCATCCTATTTATCTTACACATCTTCATCATCTTCATTAGCTCCATTATCTTAATCCTCACCATCCTCTTTCTCCTCTTCCTCACCATCATAATTATCCTGATCATGATCATACTCATCAGGAACGACATCGGCATCAGCATCATAATTAGAAACAACAATTCAGCAGCATTTAAAAGCTTGTGCTTCCGAACTGGAAAACCAGGAGAAAAGAGATAATATAATAGAATAATAAAAATCAAAAATAAAACCAATAGTATCACATTACTATATCATAAAAACTGAAAAGCATAGCAATTTACTCACAGTCAAATGTGCAGCTGCGTTTTTATCTACTCGTATTCATCATTAGAGCACATCAGAACAATATTTTGCCAATATCAAATATAAAATACAAAGGTGATGGCAATATCACCTTAAGCCAATAGAGCAAATACAATGATCAATCGCACAAGTGTTAAAATCCACACACACACACACACATATATATATATATATTTATATATATATATATATATATATATATATATATACATACCTGCATACATCCGTACACTCATATATAAATACATGCATAGATACGTATATCCATACTCACGTGTATAGTTGAATGGAGGCAGTACAAATTAATACTTACACACGCACATGCACACATGGCCCATAGCCATGGAAATTCCGGCCTGACGACCGGCGGGCACAAGCTTGTTAGCTCGGGAATGGTAGCATGAACCTTGCCTGGTCTAAAAGGGACACAGCCATCATCCGGTTTCATGTGGAACATCGAGTATGGTCTAACTGCACAGGGACTTTTATTGTTAAAGTGACGGAATGGTATCAAGCGCGCAACACGCGAAGGGCAAGTTTCTGCTGCTATAAGAAACTTTGGCTATTGGCCCTGGGCAGATAGTGCTTATCAGCCTTGGTTGGTAGACTATCTAGAAGAAGGAAAGCTCTAAATACAAAGCATCCTCCCTAGGAATGGTCGACCCAGTGGTCTTTTACAGTCCACATATAACCATGAACAATAAAAATTACAATAATTACATACTGTGTCGGCCGTCGCGCAGTATAAAAAGGGTCGTCTTATCTGCTGAACCTTGTAGAGTGGATAAGCGAAATCGGGCTACTGCAGGCAAATTTATCTCCGAGTCTGCCTCCTTTCCTTCCTCTTCATCTTCTTAATCTGGTGTTGATCATATCACTGAGTCCAATATCGAAAATAGTTTGAGTAGATTACCATTCATTAAACATAAGTTAGGTTTTAATCTTGGCGCATTTAATGTGCGAACATTAAAACAACGTGGACAACAAGAAGTTCTTCCACGTACGTGAGAGAAATTAGAAATCGACGAATGCTGCGTATCTAAAACCAGAATACAGGATCCTACGTGCATTACAGAACTGGTTGCACCATTCCTATCTACGTATTATTGGCTTCGAACATCAGGCTACACGGAGTTTTCTCAAATCGGTAAATTGGGCGCTAGCATTGCCCTTAGCACACGAGCTGAGGCTTGCTTAATTAGTAGACTGTCTGCGGCACGTTTAAATAATCTACCTAAACAAATGCAAAAACATTTCATTTACGTTGTAACTGCGTATGCTCTTACCGATTGCAGGGCAGTCGAAAGCAAGGACGCATTTACTCCGAACTAAGCTCCTTACTAAGGAGAGCACGAAGTTCAGCTATAGTCTTGGTTATTGGTAGCATGAATGCTCAAGTCCGGCGCATAATCTTATTTAAGTGAAAGATATACTTTAAGCTCGACGTGCAACGATAATTGTGAACGACTTTTTGATATCTGTGCAGAGCATATATTATATTTAAATAGCACAAACCTCAGATGCAGTGTTAGACGTTGCGCCTAATGGCCCCTCCAGGTCCTGGACAAAGGTGGATTTAAATAGATCACGTAGCAATTAGTTATAGATTGTCGGACAATGCACTTATCCGTTGTAGATTTGCACAATTTTTTCCGGTAAAATAAATAAGAATAAACCCCAAATAGATGTAAGCAAACCCGAACAACCGTCCTTCCGACAAAAATATGAAGATATTTTAAAGTCAAAGCTAACTGGTATTGATTGCGAAAATGCGAATTTACTTTGGTCCAAAATAAATTACACTATGCGCAATGCATGTAATACTGTATGTGACATTGCAGGCCCCCGTAGAAATAATCATTGGCTCTCTGAGAAATCTATGGAGATGCTCGAAAGAAGGCGCCAAATTCCACCTGGCTCGGCTCAAAATAATACTCGCCAGCTTAAGCGCACTCTAAAAGTCGATCTCGAATCCCTTTGGACTATAAAAGCTGAAGAAATGGAAGAAGCGTTTGCGTCAGGTAATAGTCGATGTTTTTCCAACTTATTCGCGCAACAGGTCTGAGAAAATTAAAAATCAGCGAAAATATATATGATAGTAACAACAATTTAATAACCGATAAAATAAGTCGTCTTGATGGATGGGCTGAACGCGTCAGTTCCGATTCTCGAAAGCATGCCTGGAATGTTAGTCTCCAAGAGCCATCAGAGTTATACATACGGGATGCAATCTGATCTCTTAAACGTCGCAAAGCCACAGGCTCTGGTAATTTGCTTCCGGAATTATTTCACGATGATGGCGATATAATTTCGGGAGCGTTGAATAAACTTTTTCGTACTATATTGAATGAGGAGACTGTACCATTTGATTGGAACGAGTCGACCATTATTCTTATCTTCAAAAAAGGAAATCATAATTCGTGTGATAACCATCCTTGTATAAGTTTGACTCCGGTCGTGTCTAGGTTATTTTCATCGATTATCCAACGGCGTATTAGCGTTTCACGTGAATCACACACCAGAGAAGAACAGGCCGGATTCCGCTCCAGACGGTTTTAAAGATAACATTTTTACGTTAAGGCAAGTTTTTGAATAGAGACATTTATATCACCGTCCCACAATAGCCGTCTTTCTAGACTTCAAGGGTGCATTTGATTCGGTGGATCGCAATGTTTTTATTACATATTTTTTCGAAAAGCGGTCTGCCAACAAAATTTGTGAATATTATACGAGCTCACTACACAAATACTTCTGGTCGCATTAAGGTCTACAACGAATTAACGCATAACTTTACAACCAGCAGTGGTGTTCGTCAAGGTTGTCCACTTTCCCCATTTTTGTTTAATTTTGTAATCGATGCTATTATGAACAACACTCTCTCACACATTCAGGACGCTGGAGTTGAAGTTCTCCCGGGAGATAAACTAGTCGATCTTGACTATGCCGACGATATCGTACTATTATTCGATAATCAGCATGCTGCCCAGACCACCATAAATAGATTAGCAGACGTTGTTCCGTCTTTAGGTATGAAATTCGCACCCTCTAAATGTAAGATACTGTTACAGGATCACCCACCACTCACTCCAACGTTGCGACTGTAGAATGAAGATATTGACATAATCGATAGGTTTACATATCTTGGGAGCTCTATCAATAACGTAGGCAATATGTCCGACGAGGTGAGAATACGGATCGCGAAAGCTAGAGTAGCTTTCTCGAACTTTCGTCATTTATGGAGAAACGCGAATATTTAACTTTGTCTTAAAGGTCGTGTTTACAATGCGCAGTCTAACTATACGCTAGTGAAACTTGATGATCTGAGACGCTTACAGGCATTCGATCATCGTTGTTTGAGAAGTATAGCACATGTTGGTTACCACCAACGAATAACTAACGTTGATATCCGTAGACGTATTTTTGGTTTTGACAATAAGTGCTCGTCGTTAGAAAAAGAATTAAGGCTCCATCAACTTCGTTGGCACGGTCACGTTTTGCGTATGCCCAGTAGAGCTCTGTTCTCTCATCCAGCACCAAATTGGCGTAAGAAACAAGGTTGGCAGATTTTGACATAGCAGAAACTGTTGAAGTCACATACATCCAAATTGGGTAATATAGGACCCACCCGTCTGCCAGGGTAGGTCCACGTGCGCATCAGTTTTTGGGTAGAAACCCTTCGCCATATGGCATCGAATCGATATCAGTGGCAATCTTGCTACAGGTGCATAGTAGAATTATCTTCGTAACTTTCTTTTCTTACTAGAGCAACATTGGCTGCGAGATTTGGTTTGTTTATGACATGATACAGTGAAAGCCACAAGGAAGGTGATTTTCTGATGTTGGCTTGCACTAATGCTGATTTCGCCATAATAGTGTTGTGTACATGCTTAGTTTGTCTCACTTCTGTGAGTTACTTTGGTAAATATACTCTCTCTCTCTATCTCTCTTTTTCTCTCTATCGTAAATCTTACTAATAATTTGTGTCTAAATTATTATTTTTGTCGTTATTTATATTTTTCTCGCGTCTTATGGTGATATAGCAGTGAAATATGTTACTTTTGGCTTTTGGACGGCTGGGCATGATGATGATGATGCATCCATACATACACGCATACATACGTATATACATACCTACATCCGTACATAGATACATACAAAATTACGTGCACAAATACATAAACAAAAATACATAAAAACAAAGAGAGGATACTGATATATTGATTTGCGGTACTGTAGATTCTACTCGAGCATGGGCCCGTATGGAAGGAATACCACGATCTCACTCTGCAGTCAAATTTTCTAAACGCTGCTTCCTCAGCACGAACACGTCTCTGTGCTACTGATTATTGACATAGCAGACTATAGTATCTGGCTACAAAATGTTTGTCGACATGTCCTAATATGAACCTAATAAATAATAGATTGTATAATTATTTTGCGGCAAATATAAAATTAGCCTATGAAAACAGACAACAGTTGATGTTACCTCAATTTTTTGTTCAGCTAGTTTCTTCTCTCTTGACAGCCGGGCAATCTCTAACTGTAGGGTGGACAGAATTTCATTGTCAACACAACTAGCCACTGTTTCAACTAAAACGGGCTGCTGAACAGGAGAGCAATTTGATTTTTCGTGTTGTAGAACGTTGCTTGCAGACGCTGTTGGTTGAACTGTAATACAATGACTAGAAGTAGTAACTTGAGTGGTATTGGCAAGAGCATCAGGACTAAAAACTGTGCTTGGTTCCGATAACTTTGCTTGCACAACAGGGAGAGAAGCTGAGTCTTTTGACTTCACTATTAAAGAAGGATTGACTGTATGTGCATGTTTTTCATGGATTCCTGTTAATGTCGCACAAGAGCTGTCTAAATTGATTTCGACAGTGCTGCCACATTTCTCTGTTGTCGCATTAGAAGCAGCAATGCTGGTGTGCGCAAGCTTCTTCTTGTTCTTACGTCGAGAAGTGGCCGTTTCAGACGATGGCGTTGGCGACGAAACTTCAATATTTAGCGGCGCGTTAGATGCAGCGCTACTGTTAGCTGATTTATTATTAGTAACGGAATTAACCGCGGCAGAATCAGTCAAAGAATTAGGAAGAACGGTCGGTTTAGCGTTTCCTTGTGATACAGTTTTTGATGAACATCTGAAAATAAGGTAATATTTATAAAATAAAAAAAATATTTCAATGTAACATAGCGTCATATGAATTCCATTATTTATCATATGCTAAGTTGATCAATTTTACTTGAGTATTACGTTTTGATCCAGATGCAGTCATGATAGACTCAGCAAATTTATATAATATTCGATCCAGTGGTCAAAAGCCCATAAAAACTATGTAAATGACTTCAAAATTGCAGAGTAAAACGAACTCGAACGATATATATATATATATATATATATATATATATATATATATATATATATATATATATATATATATATATAGTCATTAAGCTAAACGTTGCTGAAAATTTATCAGTCAGATCGATTTTGTCCTCATCTCAGAACGCATCAAGCAATTGTGTATTAGGTATTGCATATTTAACAACAAATTTGTTAAAATAGTACCAGAAGGATAAACCAAATTCAGTACGAACGAAAGGTAAAATCTCATTTATACATCGTTTCATGCTTACTGACGACTGATCAAGAGGAGGCGGTACTATGCCCTATACCCATGACCTATTTGATCAAGATATGTTAAACGATACAGTCTCATGTACGAATGTGTAATAAAATATTAATGGATTTATAAGTCATCGAAAATCCGACTTCAGAGCCAACTCTACATATAGTATACAAAGAGCCAGAAAATGGTAACAGCATTATGATTTTCAAAATCCTGATTTAAGACATGGTACAAATAAGAAATTTCAAGATATGCTAAATTTCACACAGCTACTTCTGAACACCCGTAACTACAGCATAACAATACACTCTGGCATTGATTGATATCAGATATTACATGACAACATTCAATTAGTTATATATATTAGTTAGTGTTATATATCGTTTGTTGAATGTAACTAATATACATATACAATTGTACAATATGTACTTGCGTACCTAATAACGAATTAATTCAATAAGGACCAGAAGGATAAACCAAAGTCGACATGAACTAAGGGTATCATGTTATTCATCAAGTAGACCGGTTTCGTTCTTACAGGGCAATCTAAGTACTTTCCATATATATATATATATATATATATATATATATATATATATATATATATATATATATATATATATATCATTGGTATAACCAGTGGCTCTAGCCAGTCATATTCAAGATTTTAGCAAAGTGGTTAATATGATGTGATACAGTGAAAGCCGCAAGGAAGCTGTATTGCTTGTTGCCTTGACCTAACGCTAACTTGGCCATAAATGTGTTGTGGAGAGGTTTAGTTTGCCTCATTTCTGTGAATTATCCTGATAAATTTACTCATAGTAACTAGGTATTCTTTCTCTCTATCTATCTCTCGTAAATCTCACTAATAATTTGTCTAAAATATATACATATTAATGCGAAATCTATAATTTGGTACCATAACACTATTAATACTCAGTTTTAAATGGGTAGTGATGAAACTAGAGCAAACGTACACGAGCCAGAGGGTTAATTTCGGCTGTTGTAAGAAATAATAGACATCGAAACTTCATTTCATGTGCTCCGATTAAATGTTACTAGACCATGATAGTTTATCTAAGTCATCATCATCATCATATCCAGCCACACAAAAGTCAAGTGACTAATGTTTCACTGCCATATAACCATAAGGAGTGAAAAAAAGTGAATTTAGATAAATTATTATTGAGATTTACGAGAGAGGGAGAGGGGTAGAGAGAGAAGGAATGGTACGTGTCTCAAGACACACATTGATACATATGAGCCCGAAAATAGTTGGTTTATTCTTTGAATGAAATTTACAAATTCCCTATAAGAATCCATCCCATTGTAGCTAAACCGTCGCACAACTGCAAAACTACCGCGAGTCACACGCAATGACATCATCATCATCATCATCACCATCATCATCATCATCATCATCATCATCATGTACAAGCCATACAAAAGTCAAAGGTGACTAATGTTTCACTGCCATATAACCGTAAGGAGTAAAAAAAGGTATAAATGAATTTAGACAAATTATTAGTGAGATTTACGAAAGAGAGACAGAGAGACAGAGAGGCAGAGAGAGAAGGAATACCTAGCTACTATGAGTAAATTTTTCAGAATAACTCACAGAAATGAGGCAACCTCTCCACAACATCATTATGGCCAAGTTAGCATTCGGGCAAGGCGACATCAGCAATACAGCTTCCTTGCGGATTTCACTATATCACTTCATAAACAAACCAAACCTCGCAGCTAACTTTGCCCTACTAAGAAAAGAAAGTAATATATATATATATATATATATATATATATATATATATATATATATATATATATATATTGATTAAATGTACTTCTAGAAATATTAAAAACTCGAAGAGAAGGTCAATCGTCATACAATCAATGTATGTATATGGACAAATAAGATGATTAGTTAATTAGTAATTCCATAAAAATTGTCGGTAACACTTTGTTTCACGATTGTGAAAATTAAAAAGACTGCTAGTACATAGTATCCATACTTACACTTGATCGCCTATCACGGGTGAAGATAAACTCTCCAATTTACTGCGCAGACGAATAACCTCTTCACGCAAAACCTGCAATTGGTTAAAAAGTAGAATATCTAATCAAAATAGGAAACAAAATAACCATAGCTAAGCAAATTGAAACAATATTAAACACGCTGCCAACTATGTGTTGTATATATATATATATATATATATATATATATATATATATATATATATATATATATATATATATATATATATATATATCGAGGTAAAACCATTAAGGCATAGTTAACATACGTATTTTGTGTGAAATGCGTGATTCCACATGGCGCACTGAATGAGTCGCATGAACGGAAGCAAAATGATTCTAGGTTCATTATTCACTCATAGCAGTCTTGACTACTACCGAGGGGTTTCTCAATAGCGGTGAAACCACGAATTAGTAAATTGATTTTCTTTTAGGCCAATAATCATTGAAGGATAAATCCAATAGCCAGTGGCTGTATTCATTCATTCAGATTGCATTATTCTTACGATTTTTAAATAATTAATTGGTAGTAGCAAACTATTTTTATTAAAACTCCTACGTTAAAAAAGAAGCAAGCATAAAATAAAGAATTTTAACAATATTGTAAACAGTTTATAAAGTAAAATCGGACAATTCATATTTAACGACCCGTCGCTACACACATTTGTGAGTTTTACTAAAGAAATTAATACTTTGGTAGAAATAGCGACCGATATTTAAAAAAAATTGCATCTAACATGATACTACGTCGATTTATAGAATTAGGTCGATAAAATACAAAACGAAACTGACAGATGCATAAGCGGATAACGGTCTCATACATAATTTGCGACAGATTTGCCTATAATAATATGGCCAAAACTCAAAGCCTTTCAAATGAAGAACTTCTAAAGTGTGTATGACGGTAAATACTGCTCAGGTATTAACGTAGTCTCGCCAGTCACTTTTGTTCTACCTTTTCTAATACCAGGTGATGTTAGTCAGTTAGTAAACTATGGCCAAATTGCAAAATTTTAACAATTTAGCACTTGAAAACAAGCATACTAACGTTGGCAGTTATACAGGAAATGTCAAGCCGGTCATCAGGTAAGAAATTTTCATAGTTTCGAAACAAATAAATATAATAAGGCAAAACTAAAGAAGAAATCATTCACAAATCACTTGTATGACGAAGCCTAAATAGTCTAAGACATGTTCGTACATACATCAACAACGAAGAATTTTTTTCCTGTTATGATTTGTGATATAGTGAAGGATACCGACAAAGGTGTCAGAAATATTTCTGTTAAACAGAGGAATTGGGAACAATCCTGCGTTAGTTACAACACAGATCACGTAATTATGATATATACAGAATAGTAACAATTTGTTCATTTTAAGGAATAAATATGTCCATCATAAACTTATGAAAATCGAAGTGGTCAAAACGCATCGGTACGTAAAACTTCAATACAACAGGTAAGATATAGGTCAATAATTTAAAATAATGTTAATATTAAATGATACAGTAAACCCTAAGTTCTTATAATACATCTATTCACATTACAGAATATAAAACAATTTTGAAAAAAATCAGGCATAATATAAGACAGTTTAGGTTAAACAGTTACCTCGCATTCTAATTCCTTTGCTTGGAATTTGCACTGAAGCATCATGTCATTTGCAGTGGTTTTCTACAAAGAAACAAAAAGAAAAATTTTTAATATTAGGATGGATGAAATCTAGCAGATAAACATTTTGGCACAGAAATACTACTGAAAGTCAATACCGTCTAAAATAAAACGCAGTATTTGACGTCCAAGTTTTTCGTTTTATCAGTTTTGAATTTTTAACTTTGATTACAGTGACATCGTAGCAGTACAGTTATAAAAAATGTTCGATACTTTCTCTCTCCCCTACAACATTTTGCACAAAATATGAGATTATGTATACCGGTAATTTGAGATAGTTGCAATTATACTGAGGTAAGGATTGGTCTGCTAATAACAGATAGATGCGGATATATATATATATATATATATATATATATATATATATATAGTTGTTGAGTTTTCATGCGCTAGGAATATGCATATATTGAGTTCAGTTATTGAGAAAAATGATCTGTTTAGAACCATTGGTGAGTCAAAAATATAAAATATAAATAGAACGGTTTCGGAACGAGGTTACCACATTTGCGTAAATTTTCTATTGTGAGTGTTGGGCTGTGTATAGTGGCCTGATAATGGTGCTGGATAGAATGCACCGCCACGTAGCCAGTAAACAAAGAATGTTTAACACCACATTTACAATGAACGATGTCGAAATCTTCGGAAGAAAGGGACGAATACGCACCCGGCCTGATCGAAGAAAAACAAATGCATACTGGAAAATGGTGATCAATCGGATCTTTGTGAAAATGATAGTGCAAAGCAACAACCTACGTAGGCAACTCGCGGAAAATCATCAAATTAAGCTCGCACTGCGCCAAAATCCTTCAAAACAAAGTCAATGCCTACTGATGAGAAGCAAACAATCATTCAAAGTATGCGCCAATAGACTTCAAAATTCTCTTTAAGCAGACTGGCACTATCTCCGTGTTCTAAATTTACTAGGCACGTAGAGCGTAAAAATACATGCATAGATGTTAGGGCCTCACAACAAGAATATTTAGTCATCACCAATATAAGATCGGCAATTGGAAAAGACGTTCGCCAAAATGAAGCTAAAAGTTAAAGACAGTCGCGCAAGTTCTATTCGACTAAAATTTTAACAAACAACACGTGATGATTAAGTGAAAAATGATTAATTTAGCATCCCTTGAAAGCAATAGAAATTTGACTGCAAAAGAAGCATATAAACAATGAAAATTCGAACAATAAATTTTAAAATGAGACGAATGATCCCGGTATTATGTCAGATACTTATTTTTAGATTAAACAATCATTGATTACATCAAGGTTGCGAGCTAGATATAAGCACCGATTCCATTATATATACAACTGGTAGCATACGGTAATCATTGTACAAGTTAGCGAAGAAAATTCATCTGAGAGACCGGCATCGTTCTTACGGGGAACTCTTCAAGTATTATCTAGAATTTTTCCGCGGACAGAGTTCGATAATGTGTACGTCTACTTCTGAGTCTGTGACAATATCCACTGCGCTACCTATTTGCATGCAATACAATTTTCAGTTATATATTAACTTACGTTTGTTGGTTAGCGTTTCTTTCAAGTGGCGCCTATCTGGAATCTGATAACTCGCCACCCTTTATATAAACTCGTTTGGAATGCGATCCTTAATAAAATTCGTAGTATCATTTCCATGTAAAAAATAAAAAAAGACCGAATCCAAAAGCATTTGATTGAAAATAATGCAACGTAAGCCACTCATTAAATTTAATTCTTAACGTTTTACCAATCAAATTTTATTCATATACATATATTAGAAGAGAATAGGTGTGCAAAGAAGAACTGTTATATTTTGTGCTACCATACTTTAGCCGTGGATAGATTAAATCGCTGAGTGACATGCAATTTTCCGCATTTGTTACTTGATTTCAACTTTATATAGTTATTTATTAGCACTTTTATGACATCCACATTTCATTTTAAAGACGAAGGACGAAATAAGGTTAAAAATCTAGTCGAAATTTTGGGACAGACATACACAATCGAGCACACGCATGGCAAGAACGGAAGTTTTAGAGATAAAATTGTCTGCTGTAAATTGATACAAAATAAGACTAGGTAAACTAATGTCCTCAGTTACACCAAATGATCTTATCAACTAGTAAAATCAAAGGAACAGTGACGGACTCAGCATCATTATGATGATCAGCATACGCATCATCACCACCATCTCATAGAAGGAATTATTGCTGAAGCACAAAGCAAATTCATTGAGTGATGAGTTGAGCTAAAAGACTTAAAAATCCAGACAATGCTTAGTCTGCTAATTTATACAATTTCAAACTATATAATGATGACCAGTACACAAAACGCTGGTGTGAACAGCTGAATATGCAAACATGTCTGAAACAATTAAACTAGTCTGTGTTGTCTATGCACATGTCTTGATTTTTCAGTTTCCATTTCCCACATATAAGCATGCACATGCGTACAGGTAAGTTACCGTATATTTGTGTTTAAATTTCCAATAAGGAAAATGGCAAAACAATAGTCTCGTTTTAATGGCATTGGACAGCACTAATGCCCATGCAGAACAACCTCTTAGGTAAAAGAATGAAAATAATAATAATAATAATAATAATAATAATAATAATAGGCAAGAACTGCGGCTAAATTCGAGGTACTATTTCATTACAAATAGAGAGGCGTTCAATCATATGCGTGCATGAGCGTGATTATAGACTTGAAAATCAACATAACAAGTTATTGCCTTTTACACAACAATCACGTTCTAAACAAAATCGATAGTTAGCACATCAAGTGAAAATTAATCAATAGGTCGTAAATACTACATGTATAGCATGAACAACTCAATCACCATCATAACGGACAACAATACAAAAATCTTTAGTAATTGATGCTTAAATCCTATATAATAGAGGGGAAAACAATATTAATTTAAGAAAAAAATAAAATTTAAAAAAGAGTTATTTATGAAGAACATCTAGTTAATAGTAGTATATTCACCTAAATTATACACATAGCCAAAGCAAAATAACCTTCTAAACAACACAATTATTTATTATAATCAAGGTTGCGATCTTGATATTAGCACCTGACCCATTAATTACTTACATATGTCAGTATAAATTAAGAATAGTATAGTGTAGAAAGGGCAATTCATCCAGTAGACCGGTTTCGTCCTCAATGCGTACTCATCACGTACTGGCCAGAATTTTCCGCGAACAGGGCTCGAACCTAGGCACGTCTCTTTTGAAATCTGGCGCTCTAAGTGCTGGGCCACCCTGCCGCACACTACACTACACACAATTTTCAGTTATATACTAACTAATGTAAATTGGTTAGTCTATTTTTCCCTTAGGTGGAGCTTATATGACATCCATTTAGACAAAAAGTTCCAACTAACCATCCCCAATCTGTCATTACTGAACAGACACCACGCTACATGGGGAAGTGGTATTGAGATGAACATTTGTATAATTAAACGAACACTATTATAGCCACGTCAGCCATAAGGCAAGACAACGTCGACAATACAGCTACATTGCAGCTTTCACTATAATAAACCTAACCAAGCGTTACAGCTAACTCTGGCTAACTAAGAAAATAAAAATACGAAGTGAACTCTACAAGAAATCTGCAACAAGATCGCCACTGGGTTAGACTCGCTGCCAAATCGCGCAGTTTCCAACAACGAAATAGGATGTGCACGTGCGCCCCATTTTGGCAGAAGAATAGATCCTACACTACACAATTTGAATGTAGTTGACTTTAACTGTTTCTGCATTGTCAAAATCTATCTACCTTGTTTCTTACGCCAATCTGGCATTGGGTAAATTAAGAATATTTATCTGGGCGCTCGAACAGAAGTTGAATGTAAAACATTACCTCGCCAACGCAGCTGATGGAATCTTATTTGTTTGTATAACGAGGAGCACCTTCTGGCCGATTCGAAAATACGTCTAGGGGTGTCCACATTGTTTATCCGTTGTTGGTAACCCATGTATGTGATTTGCTCTAAAAACGGTGGACGAATGTCCGTAAGAATCGAAAAACATCCACTCTAAGGGACCAAGCAACAGTAGCGTACAAAATTGAACGTGGTGATACATTGCAGACAAGACCTTTAAAGCGAAATATTCACGTTTATCTACAAATGGCGAAGGTTGGAGAAAGGAACTTTAGCGTTCTCGATTATCATACTCATCTGTGATTCGCAATGAAGCATTATTAAGTAGGCATTTTACTAGACCCCATGTAACGGATGCTTCACGCAGATTGGTTCCGTTGATAGAATGGCGGAGGCCTAGCCGATCGATTAAAGTTTACACTTCGAAAAGTTGGTCAGGTCTCAAGCAATTTTTTGAAACACGTAGGCCAACATCAGCCAGTACAGTTCTGCATTTACTGTGTGGTTGGTAGTAACTTACGGGTTGATGCGAGATTTTATCTAAATTGTGCAGCAACTATTGCTTGGTGAAGCACTTAGATGGAAAAAAGATGGCTAACGAAAGTTTCATATACAGGCGTTTAAATTATCGGCTGTTTGTACAGAAGGTCAAGCAGATGCATATTGTTCTCCTAACCATTCTACACATTTGTATTCGGTTCCAGTAAACGGATGTTTGCATGAGCTACAGGTGGCCGCTTAACGCACAATTTCAAAGATCGTATGCAAAACCAGAGCTCATTAAGAACCCATCAGACGCCATCGATTTTAGAAAAGACAGTTACCTTTTTATTTCTAGAACGGCCATCATCAACAAATTATTACTTTTAATAAAGCTCTGACTAAGAATAATTAAAATAAACATAAATAGGCCGATATATGCGGGAGCTCCCAATTTCCTTTAAAATTAAGTTTACTGTGATTTCTCTTTCCAGTTACTGTGCTGTCAATGGCCTCAATAAAGATGCAGTACAATTAATATCAATGCACCAATTTTCAGCGGTAATCAATCGCCACTCATAAACGGAGTATGGAAATCATTGATTAAGCATGGACAAGCTGGCGGTCATGGGATATGAGTGAACTCCACTACCCAAAAGCTCTAAACGAAACTAATAGTACGGGCGAACAAACTACGGCTATTACACTGGATTCGTCCTCAACAAGCTTAAACAACTGCGGCCCTAATTACACATGCCAGCATGATTTTTTCTGCAAAACTAAACCGAGCGCCTCGAATTGTATAATTTTAATTCCAGATTAGCTCCCATATATAGGCACTGTGTACTGACAAAAACTGAAACATAGAAGCAAACTCGTTCAAGGCAACGAGGGAAGTAAGCCTCAGGCCAAGAATATACGTGATTACGAGTAATTAAAGGGATTTTATATAGAAGCTTTTTAAAAACGTTATCCTAAGAAATAGGCGCATACTAAGCAGAAATAAAAAAGATTTTGCTATACAAGCATTACTCGCCAGACTGAAGTAATATTTTAACATTTTCACGATATAAAATAGAACGAAAGAATAACACAACAAATATCTTCACGTTATTTTAAAATTATGCAATGAGTCGACTTTATGCTTATTTTATCAATTGATATTTAAAAGCACGATATACTCAAATATTAATATACCCGTCGGCTGACATGGTTGTTTGATGCACACTTGAAGTTATACATTCAGAATACTTCGTGTAGTTCTCATATCCAGGTGCATGGCTTGTCTGCTAGGCGCATACTAAGCAGAAATAAAAAAGATTTTGCTATACAAGCATTAATCGCTAGACTGAAGTAATATTTTCACGGTATGAAACATAAACGAAAGAATAACACACCAAATATTTTAACGTTATTTTAATTTTATGCAATAAGTCCACTTTATGCTTATTTTATCATCACGTGATATTTAATAGCACGGTATACTCAAATATTAATATACCCGTTGGCTGTCATGGTTATTTGATGCACACTTGAAGTTATAAATTCAGAATACTCCGCGTAGTTCTCATTTCCAGGTGCGTGGCATGTCTGCCTTTCTGATGAGGTCAATTTAATACTGTAGATCTGCGGGATACAACACGATGTGCAATATCCGATGAAGACTGAAGTATAATAGGTAATATAGATCTCTGACATTTCGAGACTGCAGTTCCGATCTCATCAGGAATGCCATAATACACTTTCACGCACAAATTTTCAAGTAATTGTATTCTTGTACGAATAAACATTCGAACACGTAACAGACAACAAAACGAAAAAATGGTCGAAATTCAATCTACCAATACAATAAGGAACCCCACACGCAGACGGACACATACCCTAAGCACTCTAAAACCAACCTGTAATTAACCTATAAAACTGAAAGTCAGACTGGTCGCCTCCCTCTCTGTAAAATCCATCTGGCTCGACTTATAATAATACTCGTCGCAATTTAAGACACCAACGTAAGTGCACCCTAAAAGTCGTTCACGAATCCTATTGAACCAGAATGGCTTAAGAAATGTAAGTGTTCGTGTCAGGTAATAGTCGCTGTTTGTTCCAACTTATTCGAGTAACAAGTCCGATAAAATTAAAAGTTAGCGAATATATAAATTATAATAAAAACCATCTAATAACCGATAAAATAAGTTAATTCCGATTGCCGAAAGCATGCCTGTGTCAGCAGTGTGAAATGTTAATCTCGAAGAACCATCAGAGTTATATATACGGGCAGCAATCTCTTAAAAGTGGCAAAACTGCAAACCATGGATTATTTAAGGATGGAGGCGATATAATTTCGGGAACGGTGACTAAACGTTTTGGTACTATATGAAATAAGGAGACCGAACCACTTAATTGGAATTATTCGGCCAACATGTCTGTCTTCAAAAATGGCAATCGTAATTGACTCTAGTCGTGTCTAGAATATTTGCTTCGTTTTGCGCTTCTCGTGTATCACACACTAGAGGAGAACAGACTGGATTCCGCTCAGGGCGAGTTTGAATAGATAATATTATTACGTTAAACCAAGTTCTTGAACAATAGCCGTCTTTCTATACTTAACAAATGCATTTGACTCAGTGGATCGAAATTTTTTATTCGATATTTTGTCGAAAAGCGATGTCTACAAAATTTGTAAATATAATACACGTTCTCTACACAAAACCTCGGGTAGCATTGATGTCTACAACGAATTAACACATAATTTTACATCCGGTAGTGACGTGCGCCGAAGCTACTCACTTTCCATTTTTTGTAATTCTGTACTCCATGCTAAAGAAAACATTCTTCCACACGTTCAGGATGCAGATGCTGAAGATCTCCCGGGCGGTATAATAGGCCATTTTGACTATGCAGACGATATCATACAATTATTCGACAATCGAGATACTGCTCAGGCCACCACCAATATGTTTGATGAGGTGGATATGAGAATCGCGAAAGCTAGACGTGAGTAGTTTGCTCTGCCTACAATGTATCTGTACGCGCAGTTTTATAAGTTAGTGAGACTTGGCCCCTTAGACTTTTACGGGCATTCAATCATAGTTGAATGAGAAGCAAAGCAAAAGTTGGTCATGAACAACGAATAAACAACGTTTACATCCGTAAATATATTTTTGGATCTGCCAATAAGTGCTCCTCGTTAGAAAAACAAATAAGGCTCCATCCACTTCGTTGGTTCTGTCACGCTTTGCATGTGCCCTTAATTCGATTTCTCAGTAAAGCTGTTCTCTCATCAAATGCCACATTGACGTGAGAAGCAAGATGGGTAGATTTTGACATGGCATCATCATCATCATCATCATCATTTCCAGCCACACAAAAGTCAAGTGACTAATGTTTCACTGCCATATAACCATAAGGAGTGAAAAAAAGTGAATTTAGATAAATTATTATTGAGATTGACGAGAGAGGGAGAGGGGTAGAGAGAGAATGAAAACCTTGCTACTAAGAGTAAATTTATCAGGATAACTCACAGAAATGAGGCAAACTAAACCTCTCCACAACACCATTATGGCCAAGTTAGAATTCGGGCAAGGCGACATCAGCAGCACAGCTTCCTTGTGGATTTCACCGTATCACGTCATAAACAAACCGAACCTCGCAGCTAACTTTGCCCTACTAAGAAAAGAAAGTTACGAAGATGATTCTACTATACATCTGCAACAAGATCGCCACTGAGCTCGATTCGCTGCCATATCGCTAAGGGTTTCTAACCAAGAACTGTGATGTGCACGAGGACCCCATCCCGGCAGACGAGTGGATCCTATACTACCCAATTTGGATGTAAGTGACTTTAATTGTTTCTGCCATGTCAAAATCTGCCCACCTTGTTTCTTACGCCAATTTGGTGCTGGATGAGAGAACAGAGCTCTATTGGGCAATCGGAATGAGGGCATACGCAAAACGTGACCGAACCAACGAAGTTGATGGAGCCTTATTTGCATTTCTAGCGAGGAGCACTTATTGTCAGATCCAAAAATACGTCTACGGATGTCAACGTTAGTTATTCGTTGTTGGTAACCAACATGTGCTATACTTCTCAAACAACGATGATCGAATTTCTGTAAGTTTCACTAGCGTATAGTAAGACTGCGCGTACAGATGCATTGTAAACACGACCTTTAAGGCAAAGTGAAATATTCGCGTTTCTCCATAAATGACGAAGGTTCGAGAAAGCTACTCTAGCTTTCGCGATCCGTATTCTCACCTCGTCGGACATATTGCCGACGTTATTGATAGAGCTCCCAAGATAAGTAAACCTGTCGACTATGTCAAGATCTTCATTCTGCAGTCGCAACGTTGGAGTGAGTGGTGGGTGATCCTGTAACAGTATCTTACATTTAGAGGGTGCGAATTTCATACCGAAAGACGGAACAACGTTTGATAATCTATTTAAGGTGGTCTGGGCAGCATGCTGATTGTCGAATAATAGTACGATATCGTCCGCATAGTCAAGATCGACTAGTTTATCTCCCGGGAGAACTTCAACTCCAGCGTCCTGAATGTGTGAGAGAGTGTTGTTCATAATAGCATCGATTACAAAATTAAACAAAAATTGGGGAAAGTGGACAACATTGACGAACACCACTGCTGGTTGTAAAGTTATGCGTTAATTCGTTGTAAACCTTAACGCGACCAGAAGTATTTGTGTAGAGAGCTCGTATAATATTAACAAATTTAGTGGGCACACCGCTTTTCGACAAGATATGGAATAAAACATTGCGATCCACCGAATCAAATGCACCCTTGAAGTCTAGAATGACGACTATTGTGGGACGGTCACATAAATGTTTCTGTTCGAGAACTTGCCTTAACGTAAAAATATTATCTATACAACCTCGTCCTGCGCGGAATCCGGCCTGTTCTTATCCTGTTTGTGATTCACGTGGAGCGCTAAGACGACGTAGGATAATCGAAGCAAATAACCTTGATACGACCGGAGTCAAACTTATACCACGATGTTTATCGTGGTATTGCCTTTTTTGAAGATGGGAATGATGGTCGACTCATTCCAGTCAAGTGGTACGGTTTCCTCATTCCATATAGAATGAAAAAGTTTGGTCAACGCTCCTGAAATTATATCGTCACCATCCTTAAACAATCCCGGAAGCAGATCATCGGGGCCGGCGGCTTTGCGGCGCTTAAGAGATAGGATTGCATCGCGTACTTCTAACTCGGATGGTTCTGTGGGACTAACATTCCACACTGTTGATGCAGACATGCTTTCGGGAAGCGGAACTGACGCGGGTGGCCAAGAAAATTGATCTCTAAAGTGTTCAGCCCACCTGTCAAGACGACTTATTTTATCGGTTATTAATTCGTTGTTACTATCATTTATAGTTTCGCTAACTTTTAACTTTCTCGGACCTGTTGTGCGTATAAGTTGGAACAAACAGCGATTGTTACCTGACGCGAAAGCTACTTCCATTTCTTCAGCCTTTCTGCTCCAAAAGTTTTCGAGATCGCCTTTTAGACTGCGCTTAAGTTGGCGTCTTATATTGCGACGGGTATTATTATGAGTCGAGCCAGGTGGAATTTGGCGCCTTATTTCGAATATCTCCATAGATTTTACAGAGAGCCAGTGATTATTTCTACGGGGGCCTGCTATGCCACATACAGTAGTACCTGCATTGTGCATAGTGGAACTTATCTTGGACCAAAGTATATTCGGATTTTCGCTATTCAGACCAGTTAGATTAGCCTTAAGAATATTTTCAGAGTTTTGTCGGATGGACGGTTGTTCGAGTTTGCTCACATCGATTTGGGGTTTATTCTTAATTAATTTCCCGGAAAATTTTAGAGAAAATCTACAACGGATAAGTGCATGGTCCGAGTCGACATAAGTGTTCCAAAAAGAGCGACAATCCTGGATGCAACCACGCCATCTATAACTAATTGCTACATGATCTATTTGAGTCCACCGTTGTCCGGGTGCTGGAGGACGCCATGTAGCACAACGTTTAACACTACGTCTGAAATTTGTACTACTTAAATATAGTCTATGTTCAGCGAGCTATCCACAAGCCGTTCACCATTATCGTTGCGAGTCGAGCTTAGAGTGTATCTTCAACCTAAATGAAATTCTGTGTTGCTTAAGCGACCAACTTGAGCATTCATGTCACCCATAACCAGGACTATATCCGAACTTCGTGCTTTACTTAGTAAGGAGCTTAATTCGGAGTAAAAAGCGTCCTTGCTTTCTTCTGTGCTGCAATCGGTAGGAGCATATGCAGATAGAACGAAGAGGCAACGATGACAACGGTTTTTTGCTTTGATTTTAGTAGATGTATTTAAACGTGCCGCACACAATCGACTATTTAAAGGGATCCAGAATCAGTTCAGGTTAATTACGTCCAAATTTGGTAGAATAGGTCTCAGTCGTCTGCCAGGACAGGGTCCACTTTCAAATTATAGTTCTCGGTTAGAAACCCTGTGCGAAATGGCATCGAATCGAGCATAGTAGCGATCTTGCTGCAGATTTCAAGCTAGCTGCGATGTTTGATTTTGTTTGTGACGTGATACAGTAAAACTAACAAGGAAGCTGTATTGCTGATGTTGCCTTGCCTTAAACCTGACTTGGCAATAATGGTGTTGTTTAGAGAATTAGTTTGCCTCATGTCATAGTAACTAGGTACTCTCTCTCTCTCTCATAAATATCACTAATAATTTTTATGCCTAATTTATTATTTTTGTCGTTTCTTTGTTTCGCTTATTATGGCTATATGCCAGTGAAAAATTATTTACTATTTGTTTTTGTATGGCTATGTATGACGAAACACAGGATATATACAAAAATTTTTAGTTGTTGAGTGTTCACGAAATAAATCGGTCATTATCGATTTCGTTAACAAATGTTTTCCCTTTCTAGAAAAAACACTATTATATTTGAAAACAATGGAAGTTATAAAGATATATATATATATATATATATATATATATATATATATATGTGTGTGTGTGTGTTTCGCAACATTGTATGAATGAATAACTGCAGGTTAATATTAAAGACATTCATTAATTACTTTCTCCGCACAAACGGCTGGTGAAATGCACAAAGTTGAGCTAACCTAAAACATTGTTCACCAGACACAGCCGTATGTAAATTGCTTTTTTCACAAATGAGATGTCTGTATTCTTTCAGAACAAAAGTCATTCAAGGCTCGTAGATCCTCAGATCTGGAATATGTGAATACAAATAACCAAAAAGTTAGATATTTAAAAGAATTAGTTTAATAACTAGGCGCATACTACGCAGAAATAAGAGGACAGATTTTGTTCTACAGACATTAATTATTAAAATGAAGCACGACTTTCAAGTATTTTCCAAAAAATAGTTTCATTTTAAGGCGTTATGAAATGAGCCTACTTTTGTGCTTATTTGATAATAATGAATATTATAAGTGAATAGAGTTTCGATAAACAATAAGATAAACGCCGACACACTCTTACTTTATGCTGCGAATTAGAAGATACCTCGTCGTTGCTAGCTGATAACAAAGTTGTGGTAGTCTTTGATACATTTGTGTCGGAAGGTATTGCCGACTGAGGAGCAGCCAAGACCTCTTTTGGGGCCTCCAAGTTTACGTTCGCGGAGCTAGCTGATAATTTTCTTTGCGGTGGACCATTTTTGTATTGGCTTTGACTCGAAGGCGACGGATGATCACTTTGATGCTAAATTTGGTTTAAAACAAGGTTTGAACAAATTAAGATACATTTGTCAAGATGGGCAATGTTGTTTGAATATTTTTCTACAACCCGAATTTCAGGCATTCTCCATTGCGATAAGTACCAGAAACATGATATTGAGGTCTATTTCCCATAACTAGACGAGTGCCTATAATTTCAACTGCGTTGTATTATTTAACATACGTCTTTTAAAGCTTTTACTACAGAAGTAAAGTCAATAAGAGCCCACAAAATCAAACTGCAATTATTCATAAAGATAGAAATCTTAGTCCGACAACACATAAATGTATTTATCAAGGCCTATTTTGAAACATACCATCATCATTATCAGCATGCACAGCCATACAAAAGCCAAAAGTGACTAATGTTTCACTGCAATATAACTAAAGTCGTTCATGTTTATATTTGGACTGTAGAAGAATACGAGGTCGCCCATTCCTAGTGCGATTTCGAAACATATAATCATTTGATATGTACTTATACCGGTACGCAAATGCATATATTTTGAAACATATATGCATTTACACACTGGTTGTGGGAAGTCTATTAACATATTAATTCATACGCTACTATGAGGGTAAATGAATGACAGTATTAGGGAATGTTGCAATTAGATTAAATGATGCGTTACAGGATACTAAGAAGTGGATACAAACCCTCTTACTAAAACCAACAATATGCTTGTCCATGTAATGTTAAAAAATAAACAATATTCTAGTGAATGTCGGTAGTTTTGCTATGTTGTATGACGAGTGGTTTAATACATGCTCGCAAACTTGGTACCACAACCCTTGCAATCAATTATTGTTTAATTGTATTGCTTATATATTTGTTTGTGGCAAAAGCTGCAATCAGTTAATGTTCGTGACTGCATAGAAATTATTATAATCAAGTTTGCGGTCTTGATATAAGCACCTGACCCATTAATTACTTACATATGTCAGTATAAACTAAGAATTGTATAGTGTAGAAAAGGCAATTCATCCAGTAGACCGGTTTCGTCCTTAGGAACTCATCATGTACTGGCCAGAATTTGCCGCGGACAGGACTCAAACCTGGGCACGTTTGCTTCGGAATCTGGTGCTCTAACCACTGAGCCATCCTGCCGCATAGAAATTGTGCGAGACTACTAGAGGTGAGAGTCGCATATATATTTTTTCTTTCCATATATAAGCAATGCGGTTTAATCCTCGCTAGTCAGTTTTCCGTCGTACTCTGATGATGATCATGAAAGGTCGAAACGCGTCAGTGCGTGCGACTGGCGGTATTTTGCTGTTGTTCGATGACCGGTTAAATACAATGAGACTGGTGTTTACTTCAAGCTTCCAAATTTGACTTTAAAGAATTGTTACCACCACCCGCGCAATCAATTATTGTTTAATCCAATATTAAAATTCGCTATCGTCAGCTCGCGAACCTTTAGTAACATAACTCGTATGCCCACAGAAGTTACGTCTTAAATGCATTGGTGTATTTAAAAAATGTTTCCATACGACTTCCAAGTACCTATTTCATTAATTAATTAGGCATAATGACGGTAGTTTTGCTATGTTGTTCGACAAATAGTTAAACGTAAAGGGATTGGTGTTTACTTTAAACTTGAAAACTTAATTGAAAGAATCACTACCACTACCTGCCCAGTCATTGATTGTTTAATTGTATAATTGATAATAGTTGAAGTTTTTCCAATATAACCAATCAGTTAAATCATTCAGCAAATAACTTACTAAGTAAAAATCGAAAATATTTTCGAGAACGATAGACAACAAAGTTATGCTGTAGTAAAATTATTTAGGCAAAATGATACTAATGTGATGATGCAAAATGTTTAAACAAAGAAAATTTCATTTCACTACAAACTACCTAGTTATATGCATAAACGAACACAGACAGTATCAAATAATAAAATGCAAGGTGTAAAACAGAAATATAACAGCACGGTAGTCACCGAGACTAGCCATGACCCAATTATGTGATAGTAACCACTACAACCGCAAATTTTCACTCGCAATGTTACACGCTGGTTAGATGACCGTTTAACGCTTGTACTGTATTCTAAATATGTTTGTTAATGTGAAAAGAGATAATATGAGAGAAAAAGAGATAAAGAGAGAACGATTAATAGAACCGCAAAATAGACTATAACAAACACGGACTACAATTAATCTGCATACGAAATCAGACATGACAGCTCAGACTGCACATTGTCAAATAAAACACAAAGTGTTATGCAATGTTGGCAAAAGCTCATTATCATTAGAAGTATGATACACTGAGAAGTGATAGATGGCTGATAAAATACACCCCAGTATCGACAGGTGACACACAAAAGAATACATACAAGCAGAACGAAATAACTGAACAACCACTTAGAAATTAAACTTGTCAACAGCTAAGTTTTATTTATATAGTAGAACGCTGGCAATTAGGTCACTGAAGAATCACTCAATTGTAGAGTGACGCCTGTAATGGAACACCAAATAAACAAGAGACCAGCATCATTTTCAAGGCACGGCCAGAATAAAATTATGCGTAATGAAAACGTTTAATTTCACACACTGCAACCAGTTTTCTTTATAGAAACAAACTTAATTGGCATATGTAGCTGCTAATGTGCCGAATTCACTCATAAATTGTTCACAATAACTAATGTGAAGCCTTCTGAAGCAAATGTCGCTAAGCATGAATAACCTGAGCGAAAATACTATATCAAAGAGCTTATCCATGCTTACACTTTCGTGATAACAGAAAAAACCATAAACGAAAGAATCAGATTTCTGAAACATCAATTAACTCCAGATGAAAGAACCGACGACGCCTTAAATTAAAAGTAAATCAACTGAAAAAAATTTAAATACTCAATAGACGTAAATAAAATTTAACAAATTTAAATTGCATCCAGGGTGTTCATTTGATTATGGGGGTGGAAACTATTCTGAATCGGTTTTACTTCTAGTTTTTGTTTTGGCAAATTAGTAAGTGTATATGCGTAGTTGTCTTTGTGTGTCTGTTTACATGTAAAGGTCTTCCTCACTGTGTTGCTAAGTGATGTCTGAGATCTGGTCATTAATGGATTGATGGGTTGAGAGCTAATCAACTTTTGGCATTGGCTGTTACGTGTACGAATGTTATTTTCTCGAGTGTTGTCTTTCGTTTCGCTTTGTCCCTCAATTTTGTTCTGTCAAATTGGTAAGAGCGCAGTGTTAAAGGTCCATATTTACCTGATTCTCGGGTTGCGTTCCGAGTAGTATGCATCCGCTGTCCTGATTTTGCCATATATTGCGATCACCGGGTATGGAGATCTGTTTCAATTGAAAGCACATCACACACATAATTGACAATCAATGTCAATTGAAATTTCTGTCGCCATACTTTCAGCTATCTTTTCCTCTACAATTTGTTGAGTCTGGTTGAGGGGGTGTTTAGCCCTGCCTGGATGCCAGTAAATTGTTGTCGGATTTTGTGATTCGTGGCCAGTCGATTAGAAATGATCAAAATTTTTGAATGTTTAGGCCAGGTGTTTGTTGTTTTATATAAAGAGCTTTATAAATACATAATAATTTACTTTTCTTTGTAGAATTGATAAATTGGCCAAATTGACTGGGTGTCAAGTTTCCAGTATATGATCGGAAAAAGCTGATTTTCCTGACGGTACAAAGCCTTTCTAAATCAATTTCTGCAGTAAGTGATGCAGGATTCTGTTGATCAATTTCTTCTTTGTACGCCCAACATATATGCTACCACAGAAACATGAGAATTTGTAGACTGTATGATTTTGTAAGAATTGATAATTGAACTTTGATATCCAACCTCATGAATCTCTGTGTGCTAAATGTGATAACTGAGAAAATTATCCTTAGTTATTCTATTTATCCTCCAACACGTCGCCTCTAAATGGTAAGTTTAGGAAAACCTGCTTGGCGGTATCCTCTGATATTGACATCAATGAACCGCTCTGGGTAGTTTTTCATTAGCAATTTTTTTTCTCATGAAGCCCAGTTCTTCCTCAATCTTGTGTTCAGAGCAGATATTCCCGATTCTGGTTGCTAGGTTAAATAAGTTTCTTTTGTGAGATTTTGGCACTCTGCTGTTGTAGTGAATGTATTGCCCGGTTAAAGTGGATATTCTATGCATTGCCAGTTTCTGATCACCATTATTTTTCGAGTGAGTTGGACGTCAGGGAGATAAAACTATTGTCTTTCTCTACCTCGAGAGTGAATTTCATGTCTCCATTGGCTTGCTTGAGAATTTCAGATGAGTCTGCTGCGTTTAAGATAAACAATAATATATCATCTACATACCTCTGGTGAAGTGTGCAATGGTCAACTATACAGTTTAGGCTCGTTTATTCAAGGTGATGCATGTATGCATCTGCAATGAGGGGTGCAATGCAGCTTCCTATAGCTACCCTATTGATCTGAAGGTAATGCTTCTCACTAAATGTAAATTGCACGTTTTTTCATGCTAATATAAGGTCTTTGATATCATTGGTGTCTATAGGAAAATCTTGAAACGCATTTTTAATCAGGTCACACAAGAATGTCGTTGTCTTATCCAGAGGAATGTTGGTAAATAAAGATGAGAAATCAAGCAAGACCATTTTATCTGCTAGCTAGAAATAATCCCTGATAGTGTTTGTGTTTTTGATATTTAGTAATGGTTGAAGTAGTTTGCAGAGAATCTTAGCTAGTTTATGTTGCGCTGCATTGCTTATTGACATAATGGGCCCATCGGAGGAGCTTCTTAGCCTGTCAAGGTTTTATGTGTTTTTATTTTCCCGTACAATCTTGCGGTGTTTGTTTCGACGGGTTATGCCTTTTAGATTTCTTCTATAGGTTTTGATCTAATATCGAAATCAGCCATCGATGATAAAACGCGTGTTTTCATCTATATCAGAATTTCATTTATTCTTTATTTGATTTTTGTTGACTAATCTTTCTGATTGTTGTCTGGTTTGAATTTCGATTAATAATTTAGAATCACGTTTTTGGACTCTCTATAAGCGTCGGCTTTAAGTATAACAACTCCTGATCCTTACTAATCAGTCCAAACAAGAACTGGAAGTAAAACCGAGTCAGACTAGTTGTCACACACAATCAAATGAAAGGTATATAAATGAGAGGTTGTAAAGTGAAGTTTAGTAGTCTCGAAATAACTGGCCATTATCCATTTTGTCATTTTGGTTTTTCTTCTTAATAAGCAATATAGTGTGAAATATTCGAAGGCAATGGATATAACACACACACACAAATATTGTATTGCCTATCCGGTAAAGATGGCATTGCAATTGCTAGTATAGTTATATACAATGAGCCGTGTACGTTCGCCGATAAGGATAGTGGTCCTATTATGATATTAGATACGTCTATGCTAGTTGGCAGTCAGCTTTTAATTTCTGAAAGTTTTCTTTACGAAAACGTTGACGGGATAGGGCTTATCTTTTTTTAGCAGCAAGATTAACTGCAAAGAATAATTACTTTTATGATCTTAGTTCGTTATGTTCAAGATCCTGACGAATTTTGTGACGTTTCGTTCATTGTAGCAATAATTTTATTCCTATCAATCTTGGACCAATGAAATTGTATATCATGTGAGTGAAATTGCTGTATGTTGGGAGCCCGCTGTTGTTCTTTAATAGCAACTGCCCTATATATTGCCATGTCACATGATCATAGTTGGCGCAGGCGCTGACAACAATTACTCTCAATAAAGGTTGCGATATCGATATAAACATTTGACCAATTATTTACATACACTTGTCAGTATAAACTAAGCATTGTATAGTGTAGAAAACGCAATTTATCCAGTATACGGATTTCGTTCTTACTGGGAACTCTTCGCATACTGTCCAAAATTTCGTGCGAATAGGTTTGTTTCGGAATCCGTTGCTCTAACAACAAAGCCATTCTTACGCACGGTTTACTTAATGAATTGCCTTTTCTACACCATACAATTCTTAGTTTACTCTGCAAAAATGTATATACATAATGGGTCAGGAGTTTAAATCTATTTCGGATAACAAGAAATTTGATTAACAATAACTAATGTATAACTTGTGAAACACAGACACACAGCTACTGTTCTCAAGACGGAAAAAACAGATACAATTGAAATACCTAACAATTGCATGCGCTTATCATATTTTATGCATGTTAGGCGCTCGAAGATCTTTCGCTGCTTATCAAAACATAAATGCAGTGGGTTATAATGCATGTGAGACAACAAAATATGAGCCGCATATTCTGCATATAAATTGTGGTTTGATCCTTAAATTTTATGAATGCGAATTAGTGGAAATTCGTTAACTAAGTTTATCTTGACCTACCAAGAATAATTTACGCATAAATATTCAATTAAACGAACATTGGTTGCGCGGGTGATGATAACAATTATTATAATCAAGGTTTCGGTATTGATATAAACACCTGACCCATTAATTACTTACATGTCAGTATAAACTAAGAATTGTATAGTGTAAAAAAGGCAGTTCATCCAGTAGACCGGTTTCGTTCTTATTGTGAACTCATCATGTACTGGCCAGAATTTGCCGCGGACATGACTCGAACCTGGGCACGTCTGTTTCGGAATCTGGTGCTTTATTCAATTCTAATTTGCATCCCTTACTGCCATAATTACATCAAAAACAAACCACGATACGAAAATAGTTCTTATGCTTAAAAGGTAGAATTAACGCGAGCCTAACAAAAGTGATAATACATTTTTGTGTTTACGTCAAGCTCGCAATCTCGATTTAAATACAATTTTTATTCTAACTTTATATTACATTTTGATACAACACAATTCCCATGATTTCACCTTTAACAGCGCGACCAGCAAAAACGAGTCCGACTAAATGACTGCTGCCATCATTGATGCTCCAACAATATCAACCAATTTAACAATGAACAAAGCTACGTCTGACATGAATAGATACAATATCAATAATATATTTAAACCCAATAGTATATACTTCATTTCAACTACTACAGGCACAATTTTCGTTACCATAATAACTACCACCACAGTTACCTGGAACATCATTAATCCTGCCATTAAGCAATCCAATATTAAAATTCGCCATTGTCAGCTCGCAAACCTTTAGTAGCATGACTCGTATGTCCCCAAAATATACGTCGTAAATTAAAAATGAGCACATCTGCTTAAATCTGATATTGTGAGCATTGCACTGTGTGTGTGAACAGAGGCCTGATGATGATATGGGCAATGTCATATCGAAACCTCGCCCGTCAAGGAAGATAAGATCGTACCTCATTTACAGTGGTTAGAATAAACGATGTGGAAGCCCTCAGAAGAAAGTGACGAATCCGAACCCAAGCATTTCAGAAATAAAATGAAATTTATTTGAACATGTACCATCGTTACTTTTATTTTATTAAAAAATAAATAATTAGAACTGAATATTTTTGGCTGCTCAAATCCATCTTTGAAACAAGCTTTTAACTAAGACTTGTCAATTTCTATGGAGCAACGAAGGATACCGATAACACAACAATTGACACTCATCGTGCATTAGTCAAAAACCAGATCATGTAACATACACCATTCGATATTCACCCATTTATGTGATTTTGAACATTATAATTAAGCTCATATTTTTCAGCTTCATGTTTTAAACCACTAATTTTAATATAGCCTATTCCTAATTCGCAAGAAGCTTCACTGTTTTTTATGGCCTACGTATGATCTCATATTTTGATGTCCAGAAATATTTTTTAAAATTGTCTAATGGTAGGTTACAAGAGAAAGCAAAATTATTAATCAATAATGTAACTGATAAAGGTGAATTTGACCCGGAAAATGATAACACTGTCACAGTATCCACGGTTTTCTATTGCAAAGATCCGATTGGTCCCCATTTCCAAGTACGCCTTGAGATCATCTTCAAGGAGGCTTGGTTCTGATTCGTCCTCTCGCTCCGAAGGCTTACAAGTCATTTCCATTGGTTAGTAATAATGATATGGAAGCCTTCGAAGTACAAGGCCACATTGAAGACAAACTCAAGGTGTACTCGTAAAAGGAGATCAATCGGATCTCTGTAAAACTAATAGTGCAAATCTGCCACCCGCGAAAGAAAATGGTGGATTCTCTAAACATGACGATGGCATTGCGATATTCAATACAAAGCGTTAAAATGATAAAACTATCCTACAGAGAGAGAGAGAGAGACACGAACAGCGTATGAATAATTGACACATTTTTTCAACATTCAAAATGTTGAAGTGCCCGTGTTATAGAATACAATAAAGCTCACATTAATCAATTAGCTCCATTTGATTAAGATTTTTGATAAACGTAAATTAGATAAAATTGATAATTTGCGAGTTTTAATGTGGTTATCATGTGTAAAACTCTACCGTTACCTAACATAGAAATTTGTTAGATGCTTTCTTAATGATCGTTCGTTAATATTGAAAGTTTGTATAGTAATGATTAGGCGCATTATTGAGATGATGAGCATATACATGTCTTTTACCGATTCTACCTTGAATTAAACATTAAATAGATAAATTCCTGACGTGCCAATGGGACAAGCATTGCCCGTTTCAGAAACACATATCTTCATGCATTTATTGCACAATTTTTTTTATGTACGACGAAATCAAATAAAGTGGATCGGATTTCTTACAAAATAGACGGTGACTATATTGAACGATAATTGATTACGCAGGTGGTGGTACAAATTTTATAAATCAAGTTGGCTAACTTGAAGTAAAAACCAACCCCATTGTATTAAACCAGTCGTCCAACAACCTAGCAAAACTACTGCCAGTGCGGCGTTGTACAAACGCCACTCTCCTTAAAGAAGCTTTGTTTAAAAACAAACCACACAATTGAACGGGTAAATTCAAGTTTGACGTCCATTTCCGGAAAACCTAACGTTATGAGGAAAACGTATTTAGATAGCCGTTCATTCGTCGTTTTAACTTGCTTAGGAAAGAAATAATGTTTATTTCTTTCTGTTTAGGGACGCTGAGCACAATGCGTACGTTGGTGAAACGAGGAATACATCCCGACGGTAATCGTTTCACTCAAAACATACGAACATACGTGTCCTAATTGCTAGAATAAAAAAAAACAAAGACAGAACACAACTACAAGACAATGCACTATGTTTGTGTATCTATGAGGTTGTTTCTTCGACATGAACATGTAACAATGCTTATATAGTGCAATATCAAAGAAGGACACTAAACCATTCACTTACCAAAATAGATAGTTAGCAATTTAAGTGCTTGCACGAAGAACAGATCACACGGACTAGATAACAAACGAACAAAGAAGCAAATAAGCACACAAAGAAATTCTGTAATTTACTTCAACCACACAGAACAATCCTTTGGCTTTAATTGCCCATCCTGGTTATTATTCAGTATTCCAACAAGGCTGTAGCTTTTTACATTTGCATGAGTTTCGTGATGAAACGCACAATTATACCAACGCATATAGACAGGCTCGAGGTGCAAAAAAGTTGAAACCATTAAGCACGAAGAGTAAGAGAAATGTACGCACACCACGCATTATTGGTCAAACTGTATATGGTGTAATGAATGAATATAGAAAAAACCAGCAATTAAATGCAAAATAAGATGGACGTGTTAATAAACACTGTCACGTACTGTACAATATTAAACAAGTTATAAATAACAAAACATTTTCTTAATAAGAATTAAGTATAAAATAAATTAATGAGAAAGAGAGAGAGAGAGAGCGATAGGAAGCAGCATTACAATTAGCGCGGATGCAGAGAATGGAGTATATTAAACTTCGCAAGGCCCATCCCTTCAGTCGTGGTCTAATAAGAGGTTTGATACTGTTTGTAACGGAGAGCTAATATATGAAATTTTGTATTAGGTGTTGCGCACCTAGTAACAAATTAGTTCAAATATGACCAGAAGGATAAATCAGACAGCATGAATGGAATTTATAATCTCGTGCACATTCGGTTCGTGATTACTGGCGACTTATTAGTAGGAGCCGGTATTACGCCCTTTATCAACTATATATTTTGGTGAGGAATGTGGGGAAATAGGACTGTACAATCTACTAGACGATTATGTAAACCTGCAGTAGTGAAGCTAACATCATATAATCATGTTATTATAAACACAATATTGCAGCTTATAGCAAAGGCAATTCAACCGGTTGACAGGTTTGGATCTTATTGAGAACTCTTCAAGTACTGTGGTACAAGTGGAGCATTGATTAGTCACAGACCCCGAAGCAACTGTTCTTAGGTTCATATTCTGTCCGCGGCATGTTACGGATAGTAATTGAATAGTTCCCAATAAGGTCGAAAACGGTATATTGGATTATTTGCATGCGCCACCTGACACTTTATGGAGTTAAAACTGAAAATATGCGTTAAAGTTTAAATAAATATAATTTCCTCACATAGCATATGTATTTTATAGTGACATATCGAGAGTGCTTAACAAGAGCTTCAGGTATTAAAAGATTTCAAATAGCCTCCGCTTGACCGAAAGACTAACTGGAAAACCTATGTTGGTATATGCCTTTAAATTGTATGTAGTATGCGACACGGATAGTGCAGCGGTTAGTCACAGATTTCGAAAAAAAGTGACTATGTCCAAAACCTGTCCGCAGCAAATTCTGGACGAAACTGGTATACTGGATGAAATTCCTATGCTACCTAAATGCAATATTAAGTTTGCACTGACTAGATACATACAATCAAAATCCCGCCATCATATACATATATATATATATATATATATATATATATATATATATATATATATATATATATATATATATATATGAGGGTGTGATAATTAAAGAAAATGTTATTAGTAGTTGGTATTTGAATATTTGTGACCAGAAAGATAAACCAAAAAGGCAGCATGAACGGAAAAATAATCCCATGCACACTATTTGTGCTTACTGGAGTGATTTATTAGTAGAGTTTGTATGACGCTCTTTAACCACTATATATTCTGGAGAGGAACGGGATAATAGGGTGGTGCGACATTCCTCACCCAAATATATAATGGTTGAAGAGCGTAATACTGGCTCCTACCTTGATGAGTCGCCAATAAGCACGAAACGAATGTGCATGAATGTGTCTTCGGTTTATTATTCTGGTCAATCCGAACTAATTTTGTTTACTAGGCTCGCAACACTTAATATATACTAACATTTTCTATACTTGAAGCACACCCTCATATATATATATATATATATATATATATATATTTGGTGGTGATACATTCTCCGTAACTAACAGTACTTAACTGTTATAAAGAAAATGTTGACATATGTATCTGTGCAACGATAGACATCGAATACTCCTATGTCAATACAGTTTTGTTAATTTGCTATTATAGTCCTAATCACCGAAAACTTTAAAAATTCGTAGCAAAACAGAATATGAATTTGGCCTTCTAAGAAAGTAACCCAACCACCGCAATCGACGTCCCCTAACTAAATTCGATGGTGTGGATAGTAAGAAATGTATAGAAATGTTTAACGAAAATTTCTCGAGTGGCCTTATCACAAGCAAAGAAAGAAAAATATTGTAATATGTTAAATTATAAATTAGTTTTCTTCAACAAAATTTCAAAAAAGTTAGAGACTATGTCAATTAAAAATAAAGCTTAAAAGTTTTGAACCACGCTTGAAATGTGTTTTTTATGTAATTTGTAATAGGCATAGCATGGCCGTGAAACGGGCAACTGATGCCAACTGACGAAATATCACCTAGAGACAACATCAATTTCGCAAGGCCAATTACAAATTCGTATGTACTTCAATTGAAAAAAAAGAATATAGTATTCCTTATTGGTTTCCAACACGTAAAGTAGTATAATAATTGCAGACATACGATAATCTTTTTCGGTATTGATCCGCACGTGCGTATGCAGACTTATAAAAAATTTGCGCAGAAAGGTCACGTATGCTAGCTCACATTGACAAGTCAGCATCTATCAATTCTGTTTCTAACTACTGCACACAAGTTTTAAAAAGTCTGATGGATAGCTGCATTGTAAACAAAACAAGCCAAGTCAAACTCATGTCACACGGCACTAGCCATGCAAACCTGCAGTCCAATTGGATTCGATCAATATTGAAAAACACGCAAAGCATCAATAAATTGATAGTTTATGACTTAGACCATCAATGCTAAGAACCATCCACCTGAATGATCTATTGCAAAACCTTACGATTTGTTAAAACAATTCTTTTCACGAAATGATTCTTACTTTCCTTGTAATTTTAGTTGAGAAATAAAACATTAAAGTGTATATTTATTTTAAAGCAGATATGTACAGCACACTTAAGAAAGCCATTTTTTGTTCGCCTGAACTCAAATCGACGGCAATATCTGGTACTTTATATAGACAAAGTTTTCCAAAGCAAGGGGGATAATGTTGGATTAAACACACATTATACAAAAAGGAGGAAGCTGGAAACATACAAGAAGAGACACGCAAAAACGCGCGCGCACACACACAAACATTTACCAGTTTATATTAAAAATATTTAACATTTCGTTTTTTAGCCGAAAATTAGGCATTTTACACACATCAGTCTCAGCTATGAAAATCACTTAGAAATCCGCCTGATGCATACTTGGCATTGTAGATCTGTCAGTTCCCGTAGATTAACCATATATTAGGATGCTACTTATTCTGATCCTTGAAACCTGAGGAACACAAGATATTTTCAATATATAGACGTTTCGATACATCAAACGTGTATTCTTGTAGACCTTCGTGATAACAGTGAAGTACACAAATCGCTTTCTCCGTGTACACGATTGGTCAAATGAATAAAGTTGAGCTCATCCGAGTAAGTTTAGATAAGACTTAAACATGCACATATGCACACAGACGCCAATAATCTTACATAAAAAGATAATTTTGCTAACCCTAGTAACAAAGTGGTATAAATAGGAACAAAAGGACATGCCAGACGGCGTAACCGAAAGATATTATCTCATGTACACATGAATTCTTGAGTTTACTGACGATTCAATACCTGACAAAAAACGAAATTAGTAATATTTCGTCACAAAAATCAATATATGATTATTAAAAATTTCTATGAATTATTTCTTGATAGCTGATGTCGATCGAAGCCAAGATATAAAGCTTTGCAAGAGTAGCGAGCGTCCAAAATGAATGTTATTTCAATATTTTTCAACCATTGCGGTCCATGTAAAAACATCATAGTGCTGACTGTAGCATACTCTGTATGGTACTTTTTGGACTAATTTGATACAAAGTACGCGTTACCCAATATATATATATATATATATATATATATATATATATATATATATTGATATTAGTTTAATTTCACCATTTTTTAAATGTATATAACATATATATAATATATATATAATAATATATATAATATATATATATAATATATATAATAATAATATAATATAATATATATATATATAAATATAATATATATATATATAATAACATATATATATATATATATATATATACTCCTGTTTGAATGATGATCATTTTGCTTTACATGGCATTTCAACAATTTGGTAACGTATGAAATTGATATTAGTAGAGGCTTGAAGTGTTCCCGTCTATTATCTTGCAGGTTCAGTTTCTAAAGGTTTTCTATTACTTCAAAGACCAAAATAAATCATAAAATTAAAAAATACTTACACTGTCTATGGTTGATGGAGCAACAGAAGAGGATTGCGAAGGTTCACTCTTTGATTTTTTCTTATTTTCAACTGTTGACGACGTGAGTTTCGGCACATTAGCCGGCTGCTTCAGTTCTGTTGTTGAAGTGGAGTCAGAAACAAATTCTTTTTTTACATGGACAATCTCATTATTGGTAATTGTATGAGGATTTTGAGCAGTTTTGTCTAATTTTGTAGATGCAGACAAAGGAACTGTTTTTAAAAAATTGCAAATAAAGGTAAATATATACACTTTATGATAAATGAGCATAAATCTTGAATAATTCGCCACGTTTAAATTAATTATTTTAACCTACGTCTGACGCACTTTGACCACCAATGATCATCCTCAAAGCACAACGGAAAACAGATTAGCAGTGATCAAATCACAATGTACATATAAGGAAAGCATAATTAGATATGTACATCTCTAGTGGTCTCGCATTCATTTTACTTGACGGGTAATATTGGCTGCACAGTCCTTGTTCAGTCACGACCACCTACACTTTGCAGCTTTCGCCACATTTATATAAATTATACATTGAAACAGCCACTGATTGCACTGGTGATGTTAACAATTATTTAAATCAAGTTTGCGAGCTTGATAGAAACGTCAATCCCATCAAATGTAACCATCAGTACAGCAAAGTAAAACTACCATCAGTCACACGTACCGACACGCTTCTACATTTTCTGATGATTATCAGAACCTTGCCGGGTCATAAAGGGACACAGCCATCATCCCGTTTTATGTGAAGCCTCGAGTTCTTTGTAGCTACACAGTAGCACTTAGTGTTAAATGAAGACGTGCCAGACGCGTATGGCAGATTTCGGCTGCCGGTCAGAAATTGCTTATCATCCTCGGTTGACAGTCTATCTAAGAGAGGTAAAACACCGAATGCAAACCATCCCTGCTAGGAATGGATGACCCGGTGTGTTTTTACAGACCACATTTAACCATTAACAATACAAACTATAATGAATCAATACTAGTCAACCTTCGCGCAAGATAAAGTGGATCGCTTTATCTGCTGAGTCGTGCAGGGCGTATAAGCAAAATCAGGCTACTGCAGACACGTTCGTCTCCGATTCTGCCTCTTTTCCTTCCCCTTCCTCTTCTCAATCTAACAATAACGCTCTTTCAGAAACTATGAATTTAGTTGGTGTTGATCATGTCACTTAGCCCAATATCTGATTGCCAAATAACGAAAATCGCTCAAGTAGACTAACATCCATTAAACCTCGGTTAGGTTTTAACATAGGCGCATTTAATGTGCGAACATTAAAACATCATGGACAACAAGAAGTTCTTGAACGTGCGTTGGATAAATTAGAGATCGACGTATGTTGCTTATCCGAAACCATAATGAAGGATCCTACCGACGTTACAGAACTGGGTGCGCCATCCTTATTGGCTTCGAACCTATGGTTTCACGGAGTTTTCTCAAGCCGGTAAATGGGGCGTTGGTATTGTTCTTAACTCACGATCGGCAGCTCGTCTAACTGGATAGATCCCTGTAAACTGCCGACTTTGTGCAACACGCCTACATACTTCGATTAAAATAAGTGCCAAAACAATTAATGAACGTTGCCTTTTCGTTGTATCTGCATATGCTTCTGCCGATTGCAGCAAGGACACTTTTTACGTCGAGCTAAGCTCTTTACTAAGTAGAACACGAAGTTCTGATGTGGTCGTCGCTAAGGGGAGAAATGAATCTCAAGTTTGGCGCTTAAATAACGCCGAATTTCATTTACGTGGAAGATACACTTTGAACTTCTTGCGCAACGATAATGGTGAACGGCTTTTGGATATCTGCATCATCATCATCATGTCCAGCCACACAAAAGTCAAGTGACTAATGTTTGCACTACCATATAGCCATAAGGGTGAAACGTATATAAGTGAATTTAGACAAATTATTAGTGAGATTTGCGAAAGGGAGAGAGAGGCAAAGAGAGAATGAAAACCTTGCTACTATGAGTAAATTTATCAGGATAACTCACAGAAATGAGGCAAACTAAACCTCCACAACACCATTATGGCCAAGTTAGCATTCGGGCAAGGCGACATCAGCAACACAGCTTCCTTGCGGATATCACCGTATCACGTCATAAACAAACCGAACCTCGTAGCTAACTTTGCCCTACTAAGAAAAGAAGGTTACGAAGATGATTCTACTATACATCTGCAACAAGATCGCCACTGAGCTCGATTCGCTGCCATATCAGCAAGGGTCTAACCAGCACCAGGATGCGCACGAGTATCGGCAGACGAGTGATCCACTAACTAATTTAAATTTTAATTACGTCACCTGTTTGTTGCGTTGATGAGAGAACTTGGTCAGAGTTTAGGGCATACGAAACAGCCAACGTTATTCCTATTCAATCCAGTCGGATGTCAACGGTAGTTATTCGTTCATTATAACCAACATACTTCTCAACGATGATCGAATGTTGCACCAGATCATCAATCCTTAAGAGGACAGCTCAGGGGCGTAGGTGCGTACAGATGCATTGTAAACACGACCTTTAAGGCAAAGTGAAATATTCGTGTTTCTCCATACGAAGGTTCGAAAGCACTTGGGTTTCGCGATCCAGCCCTCATCTCTGTCGGACATAAGGCTCATGCTATTCATATAGGAGGCTATAAACTCCGTCGACTATGCCCTCATTCTGCACGCACGCTGGAGTGAGGGTGACATACACAGTGGTCTTCAGATTTTCTTGAGGTAGTGACATAGGAAAGATACGGGAACAATGTCTGCTAATCTATTTGGCGGTGGTCTAGGCGGCATGCTGACGTCGGCATAGTCAAGATCGACTAGTTATCTCCGGGAGAACTTCAACTCCAACAACCTGAAATGCGCGGGAGTAATTATAATAAGCAATGATTACGGTACCTCAAACAAAAATGGGAAAGCACACTTGATGAACACCACTGTTGGCTGTAGTTATGCGTTAATTTCGTCAGAATCTTTAGTGCGACCAGAAGTATTTTGTAGTGAGTTTCCCTCGTGAGTAATATTCCATGTCTTTTGTTAGAGACCGCTTTTCGAAAAATATGTAATAAAATATTAGATCCACCGAATTAAATGCACCTTAGTCTAGAAGATGGCTATTGTGGGATGGTGATATAAATGTTCCTGTGTGAGAACTTGGCTCTAACGTAAAAATATTATCTATAAGAATCTGGAACTTGCGCGGAATTCGGTTTCAAATTTGTTTGGGATTCTTGAGGAAAAGCCAAGATCGACGTAGGATAATCGGAAGCAAAATAACCTTGATAACGATCGGAGTTCGTCCTTATACTCACATATTAGTCAGACGAATTACGATTAAAGATAATAATGGTCGACTTCCAGTCAGCAGGTGGTTTCATTCCATATGTAGTAGTGAAAAAGCTTGGAGTCGTATCGCGTTCTGAAATTAGACGTTTAAACAATCCTGAAAGTGAGAGTCATACGGTGGTTTGGCGCAGTGCTTAAAGAGATAGGGGGATTGTATCGTGTACTTCTAACTCGGATGGTTTTTCAGACTAATATTCCACACTGTTGATGGTATGCTTGAGGTGTAAACCGGACGCGGGCGGCTACAGTACCGATCTCAGTGTTCAGCCCACCTGTCAAGACGACTTTATTTTATCGGTCATTAATTTTTTGTTACTTGAATATTTATAGTTTCGCTAACTTTAACTTCGGACCTGTTGTGCGTATGTTGGAACAAACAGCGACTACCTGACGCAGTTACCTATTTCTTCAGCCTTCTGCTCCAAAGTTTTCGAGATCGCCTTAGACTGGTGCTTTAAGTTGGCGTCTTATATTGCGACGGTACATATGAGTCGAGCCAGGTGGAATGTGACGCCTTATTTCGAGTATCTCCATAGATTTTACAGAGAGCCAGTGATTATTTCTACGGGGGCCTGCTATGCCGCATACAGTAGTACCTGCATTGTGCATAGTGGAACTTATCTTGGACCAAAGTATATTCGGATTTTCGTCATTCAGACCAGTTAGATTAGCCTTTAGAATATTTTCATAGTTTTGTCGGATGGACGGTTGTTCGAGTTTGCCTACATCAATTTGGGGTTTATTCTTAATTATTTTCCCGGAAAATTTTAGAGCAAATCTACAACGGATAAGTGCATGGACGGTTGTTCGAGTTTGCCTACATCAATTTGAGGTTTATTCTTAATTATTTTCCCGGAAAATTTTAGAGCAAATCTACAACGGATAAGTGCATGGTTCCAAAAAGAGCGACAATCCTGGATGCAACCACGCCATCTATAACTAATTGCTACATGATCTATTTGAGTCCACCTTTGTCCGGGTGCTGGATATCTGCGCTGAACATAGAAAATATTTAAGTACTACAAACTTCGAGTGTAGTGTTAAACGTTATGCTACATGGCGTCCTCCAGCACCCGAACAACGGTGAACTCAATTAGATCATGTAGCCATAAGTTATAGATGGCGTGGTTGCATCCAGGATTGTCGTTCTTTTTGGAATACTTATGTCGACTCGGACCATGCACTTATCCGTTGTAGATTTGCACTGAAAGAATAAGCCCCAAATTGATGTAGACAAACTCTAACAACAGTCTAACAGTCTAATCTAACTGATCTGGATGGCGATAATCCGAATATACTTTGGTCCAAGATAAGTTCCACTATGCACAATGCAGGTACTACTGTATGTGGCATAGCAGGCCCCCGTAGAAATAATCACTGGCTCTCTGTAAAATCTATGGAGATACTCGAAATAAGGCGCCAAATTCCACCTGGCTCGACTCATAATAATACCCGTCGCAATATAAGACGCCAACTTAAGCGCAGTCTAAAAGGCGATCTCGAAAACTTTTGGAACAGAAAGGCTGAAGAAATGGAAGTAGCTTTCGCGTCAGGTAATAGTCGCTGTTTGTTCCAACTTATCCGCGCAACAGGTCCGAGAAAGTTAAAAGTTAGCGAAACTATAAATGATAGTAACAACGAATTAATAACCGATAAAATAAGTCGTCTTGACAGGTGGGCTGAACACTTTAGAGATCAATTTTCTTGGCCACCCGCGTCAGTTCCGATTCCCGAAAGCATGTCTGCATCAACAGTGTGGAATGTTAGTCCCGAAGAACCATCCGAGTTAGAAGTACGCGATGCAATCCTATCTCTTAAGCGCCGCAAAGCCGCAGGCCCCGATGATTTACTTCCGGGATTGTTTAAGGATGGTGGCGATATAATTTCAGGAGCGTTGACCAAACTTTTTCATACTATATGGAATGAGGAAACCGTACCACTTGACTGGAATGAGTCGACCATCATTCCCATCTTCAAAAAAGGCAATCGTAATTCGTGCGATAACCATCGTGGTATAAGTTTGACTCCGGTCGTATCAAGGTTATTTGCTTCGATTATCCTACGTCGTCTTAGCGCTTCACGTGAATCACATACAAGAGAAGAACAGGCCGGATTCCGCGCAGGACGAGGTTGTATAGATAATATTTTTACGTTAAGGCAAGTTCTCGAACAGAGACATTTATATCACCGTCCCACAATAGCCGTCTTTCTAGACTTCAAGGGTGCATTTGATTCGGTGGATCGCAATGTTTTATTCCATATCTTGTCGAAAAGCGGTGTGCCCACAAAATTTGTTAATATTATACGAGCTCTCTACACAAATACTTCTGGTCGCGTTAAGGTCTACAACGAATTAACGCATAACTTTACAACCAGCAGTGGTGTTCGTCAAGGTTGTCCACTTTCCCCATTTTTGTTTAATTTTGTAATCGATGCTATTATGAACAACACTCTCCCACACATTCAGGACGCTGGAGTTGAAGTTCTCCCGGGAGATAAACTAGTCGATCTTGACTATGCGGACGATATCGTACTATTATTCGACAATCAGCATGCTGCCCAGACCACCTTAAATAGATTAACAGACGTTGTTCCGTCTTTCGGTATGAAATTCGCACCCTCTAAATGTAAGATACTGTTACAGGATCACCCACCACTCACTCCAACGTTGCGACTGCAGAATGAAGATCTTGACATAGTCGACAGGTTTACATATCTTGGGAGCTCTATCAATAACGTAGGCAATATGTCCGACGAGGTGAGAATACGGATCGCGAAAGCTAGAGTAGCTTTCTCGAACCTTCGTCATTTATGGAGAAACGCCAATATTTCACTTTGCCTTAAAGGTCGTGTTTACAATGCATCTGTACGCGCAGTCTTACTATACGCTAGTGAAACTTGGCCTCTTAGAGTTGATGATCTGAGACGCTTACAGGCATTCGATCATCGTTGTTTGAGAAGTATAGCACATGTTGGTTACCAACAACGAATAACTAACGTTGACATCCGTAGACGTATTTTTGGATCTGACAATAAGTGCTCGTCGTTAGAAAAACAAATAAGGCTCCATCAACTTCGTTGGCTCGGTCACGTTTTGCGTATGCCCTCATTTCGATTGCCCAATAGAGCTCTGTTCTCTCATCCAGCACCAAATTGGCGTAAGAAACAAGGTGGGCAGATTTTGACATGGCAGAAACAATTAAAGTCACTTACATCCAAATTGGGTAGTATAGGACCCACTCGTCTGCCGGGATGGGGTCCTCGTGCGCATCACAGTTCTTGGTTAGAAACCCTTAGCGATATGGCAGCGAATCGAGCTCAGTGGCGATCTTGTTGCAGATGTATAGTAGAATCATCTTCGTAACTTTCTTTTCTTAGTAGGGCAAAGTTAGCTGCGAGGTTCGGTTTGTTTATGACGTGATACGGTGAAATCCGCAAGGAAGCTGTGTTGCTGATGTCGCCTTGCCCGAATGCTAACTTGGCCATAATGGTGTTGTGGAGAGGTTTAGTTTGCCTCATTTCTGTGAGTTATCCTGATAAATTTACTCATAGTAGCAAGGTATTCCTTCTCTCTCTACCCCCTCTCTCTCTCGTAAATCTCAATAATAATTTGTCTAAATTCACTTATATACTTTTTTTCACTCCTTATGGTTATATGGCAGTGAAACATTAGTCACTTGACTTTTGTGTGGCTGGAACATGATGATGATGATGACATACATACATACATACATACATACTTTCTCTCTCTCTCTTTCTATATATATATATATATATATATATATATATATATATATATATCGAGATTCGGGGAAAGAAAGAAAAGAAACAAAGTGATGGTTTAAAATGATCAAAGTAAAATAATTCAAAATCCGACTCTTTAAGAGAAGTTTTTTTGCTTATTAAGAAATTTTAAGGGTTGTGTGCGGTAATTCAACACACGAAACTTGAATACAAGGGCATAATCCAAATCCCAAATGCCACGAGATATTCACATTTTGTGTAATTCTGATTTTGTTCAAACTGTTAGTATTATTGGATTTTTATTATACTTTTTTATTTTTTCAGCATTGTGATTACCATTTCATTTTCTTTTACATTTTAACTATTTGAAAATAATTGCGTTATACCATAGTTCATTATTTTGGAGTTATTTAAAAGACTTCTCTACGAGAACTCGTACCGGAGATGATATGCGAACGCTGGATCTTCACTTCATAGGTACCGCAAAATATCTGTTGATCAGCAGATTCAAAATATTTCAGGCAACGTAGTGAATAAAGCAACAATGTCATAATGATTTGTCTATCCTTTAAATTAGTGAGGATGGACCAACTGAAGAAGGCTGCGATAAAGGCAGCCGAAAAATTTTGTTAAAGAAAGAAAACTACTGTAACAATATAAACTGAGTTAGTCGAAATGCAGATCAGGTAATTTCAAAAAATCCAGTTTCGCAAAAAAACTTTCGATTTACTAATGACATTACTTTGATTGAATCTCCCACAGACGCTGTGAGCTGCTTTCTTCAGAGCCGCGTTCTTTATAATCGACGAATAAAAAACTATACACAAATTGTCGCAAAATTGATACTAATAACAAATTAAATTGAATACAACCAAAGGGATATGCCACGGACAACAGGAGCAAAAGAAATTATTTTGTTCATATTACCCATTCGACGTGCAAAGATAAAAAGAAATTTTACCAGACTTACTACCAATCTCTTTCTAATATTTTCAATTATCTACAAGTGAATATATATATATATATATATATATATAAACTTATATTTATGTTCACTTGTAGACACTTGAGAAAATTAGAAAGAATTGGTTAATGAAATGAAAATCAACAGACAATTTAACCGTGGAGAGAGAGTGAAATGAAGAAACAACCAGTCAATTGAGCCGATAACAAAACTGACGGTTGTGGGACAATTGATAGCAATCGTAGGTCGGTAAAATCTTGATTCTTTTACCTTTCCAGGAGCACATCTTTTATTTTTAACTGATTGATGGGTTTTCACTGGTCCCGTGATACTGAAACCGTCCTTACATTGCTTGCCCGGAAATGATTTTTTAATAATGATTTGGCGTATTTTAAGGACGGCTTCAGTGGCACGGAACCAGTAAGAACTTATCAGGCAATTAAAAATAGCTGTGAAACTGGAAATGTAAAGGAATCAAGATTTTACCGACAAACCAATGCTATCGTATATCCGGCAACTGTCAATTGTGTTATTCGCTCGTACGATGACAGCCCTAGCACAATTGCAAATTCTTTTTAAAGAATATATAGAAACCAATCAATTGCTTGCATAATCTCCAGTTCAGGATCAATTCCCGAACATGCTTTTTCTGCTTGCATATATCAGGCTGCGGTTTGATTATTCTCAGAGCTTTAAACGTGGCTAACTTATTTCTGTTGAAGCATTTAGTAATTATCTTAAAGACTACTTCATTAGAACATACGTACGATATTTCAAATACATTTTACGCAATTGAAAACTTGTATTCAACATTTAATTTGTAACTGACCTATAATTTTTTTAATGTTCTGCTATTCTAGTAATTAATCGTCTGATAATGATTTTAGGTGTCTTGCCTAATGGTAAATAATGAAAAGAAGACTACATTGCGCTTCGAAAACATTATGTATTTAGTCAACAAATGTAAGAAATATTTTTATAATTAAACGAACATTGGTTGCGCGGGTGGCGATAACAATTATTATAATCAAGGTTGCGATCTTGATATAAACACCTGACCCATTAATTACTTACATATGTCAGTATAAACTAAGAATTGTATAGTGTAGAAAAGGCCATTCGTCCAGTAGACCGGTTTCGTCCTTATTGGGAACTCATCATGTACTGGCCAGAATTTGCCGCGGACAGGATACGAACCTGGGCACGTCTGCTTCGGAATCTGGTGCTCTAACCACTGAGCTATCCTGCCGCACACTACACTACACACAATTTTCAGTTATATACTAACTAATGTAACTTGGTTAGTCAATTTTTCCTTTAGGTGGAGCTCATATGACATCCATTTAGACACAAAGTTCCAACTAACCATGCCCAATCTGTCATTACTGAACAGACACCACATTACATGGGGAAGTGGTATTGAAATGAACATTTATATAATTAAACGAACATTGGTTGCGCGGGTAGTGATAACAATTATTATAATCAAGGTTGTGGTCTTGATATAAACACCTGACCCATTAATTACTTACATATGTCAGTATAAACTAAGAATTGTATTATTATTATTATTATTATTATTATATTATTATTATTATTATTATTATTATTATTATTATTAGTATTATTATTATTAACAAGAAACCGGTCTACGTCTAATTAAAACCTAACTCTGTCAATGTCTAAGAGGAATTGTGCTGTTTTAACAGCCTCATTAATTATCCCATTTTTTGGTGATTCCTCAATTTGCAAAGCTGTAATCAGACCGCGATTAAGCATTTACACCTGATTCTCATAAAGATTTACTAAAGAAAGATTTACCACTTGATTAGTTACAGCAGGAGAAGTCTTAACTGCGGTCTGTCTACAGATGCCCTTATTTCCTAACTTTCTGTCATGTCTGATCTCAACCTTTTTAATCTCTCTATTACATGCGTTATTATTAAATTCCTCTAAGCATTTTAAGACATCCGCGAGCAAAAAGGAAAATAACATAGATCTCATTTTAGTTTTCTCTCTAATTAGTTCATATTTGTGTTTTTTCTCAACTGCTAATCGATGTATTCATTATGTTCAAAGTCAGGTCATGTTTAAGAGATCTACTTTTAGCATTAAAAAAACATTAAAACATTTAGGAATTGGAAAATGTTATATATATATATATATATATATATATATATATATATATTCATGTGTTTGTTTTTGTGTTTGTATGTGTGCATGTATTTATGTATGTATGTAATTAAGTAGGTATGTTGTATATTTCATGTATGTATATATGTATGTATGTATGTATGCATGTATGTATGTATGTATGTATGTATGTATGTATGTATGTTATGTATGTATGTATGTATGTATGTATGTATGTATGTATGTATGTATGTATGTATGTATGTATGTATGTATGTATGTATGTATGTATGTATGTATGTATGTATGTATGTATGTATGTATGTATGTATGTATGTATGTATGTATGTATGTATGTATGTATTTATGTATGTATGTATGTATGTATGTATGTATGTACGTATGTACGTATGTATGTATTTATTTATTTATGTATTTATGTATGTATGTATGTATGTATTTGTGTGTATGTATGTATGTATGTATGTATGTATTTATGTATGTATGCGCGTATGTATGTATGTGTGCATGTATGTATGTATGTATGTATGTATTTATGTGTGTATGTATGTATATATGTATATATGTATGTCTGTATTTATGTATTTATATATGTATGTTTGTATGTATATGTTTGTATGTATTAATGTATTTTTTTATAAGCCAGACTTTGTCTAAGTTAGCATGTGCAATTGATCTACAAGACTGAATTTTATAATTAATGGGTACTCTAATAATGTATCACTCAATTTTTTTTGCGCTTTTAGTCATTTGTTAACAAAAGTAGCGGTGTTTTGAAGAAAACAGAATGTCTCAGATTATCAATGCCGCGTTTTGCGTACGCGGGTAATAGCTGTACACGGGCAGTTACACAAAGATCCGATTTGTCACTATTTCCAATTTTGTTTTGTCTTTGATCGGGTTGACTCATTTTTACTTCAATTGGAAATGCGGTTCTATCACATCTTTGTTTACTGGCGACGTTTCGGTGCCTACTTTCCAGCACCATCATCAGGCAACACAACACTGATCACAATAGCAGATTTAAGCAAATGTGGTAACCTCGTTCCAAAACCATTCTATTTATATATATTTGACTCAACACTATTTTAATCATAGAAATTGGAATGAAAATAGGCATTCTTAAATCCATGATATTAAGAAGTCTTAGAATAGTGGATATAGAAAATAGAGATAAGGAAATGAGGAGATTAAAAGAAATATTCAAACTAAATAGCTATCCGTCAAGTATAATAGATAGATTAATAGATGAGATGTTACAGAGATTTAACAATAATATAATAAACAAAGTAAAGAAGGAAACGGAACCGGATAAGCACAAAATTATGGTATTACCTGATTCTAAATTGAGCAGGAAAATTAGAATAATAGCAGCTAAATACAATATTAAAACAGTTTTAAGACAATCGCTTACTATAGGCAATAAACTACCTAACCAAAAAGAAAGAGTAGAACCCCTCGAGACATCAGGAGTATATGCGATACCTTGCAAAGAATGTAATCTCAGGTATATAGGCGAAACCATGCGACCTATAAAGGTTCGTAGAGGTGAACATAAGACAGCCTGCAAATATGGACACATTCAAAGATCAGACCTAGCTAGGCATTCGAAGGAAACGGGTCATGAAATAGACTGGGAAGGATGTAAACGCATCGCGTTATGCAACCGCAACAGATTAACTAGACTAATTAGAGAGTCAATTGAAATAAAATCAGGAAAAGGTGTAATGAATGTAACATCGGTAGAAAAATCATTGGGCCCAATATTTAATGAAGCATTTTCTATGGTCAGAAAACGTGAGGCTGCGGAACATGAATTAAGTGGGAACCTAAGTAAAAAACCTCGCTTATAGAAAACTGGTTGCGAATGATCTGTACCAATATCAATTTCCTATATACTTATTTTTCTCAATAAAAATGTTCCAAAAGACGGTATACCGATTTAGCAAGGGTTAGTAGATAGAACATTAGATAAGACACATTTGACTTACATTGTCGCTTATATTTTCTATATTTATGTAAGGTAGGAATATCTTAATAAATGTATAATACGTTAGTCATAGAGAAGATATTCATGGTTAATAGCTACCATGTATCCTTTTAAGAGGAAACCAAAATGTGATAGATAGACGGATATATAGATAGGCCTATGGGTAGATTGATAGGTTTATTCTATACACATAATATATATATATATATATATATATATATGACTCACACTGTTGCTTATATTTATATATATATGTTTTTATACATATTTATATGTATTTTATATATTTATATAAGGTGTGAATAAATAAATATACAATTTGATTAATTGGTAAATAAAAAAAACAGTAAGAAAAGAATAAAATAATAATTTGAAATATGCAAACGTATATATATATATATATATATATATATATATATATATATATATATATAAATATATATAGGATTAGGGATGTTGGTCTCATACTGTTGCTTATATTCATATATATGTTTTTATACATATTGACATGTATTTTATATATTGATATAAGGTGTGACTAACGTAATAAATAAATATATAATAAGAATAGAAATTATTCATATTTAATAATTATCAATGGTCCTTTTTCTCTCTCTCTCTTTATATTATATATATATATATATATATATATATATATATATATATATATAGGTTTTACGATATTATATCTAGATATATATGTAATGAAGTATTTTAGTCATATCAGCAAATATTCTTATGCAATTATTTCCAATAGTTGATTAACTTCGCATTGTGCTTACGATTAGTTTTTTGAAAAACGTTAGTTGTCCAGGCTATCTCTATCTTTCTCTCTTTAATCGTTCACCTAAGCGTCGATATAACATTCACTCTCCATCCATCTACGTTACTTGCTGCTCCATATTTGAACTAGTTTGTTGCTATGTGCGCAATACCTCACACACCATTGTATACATTAGAGTTCCCGGCTTTAAATAAAATACAGTATATGATAGTCAAGGTTTTAGTTTTAGCATTTTTAAATTTTGATTACCGTGACATAGTAGCAATACAGTTATAACAAATAACAAAAGGTTCGATACTGTCTCTCTCCCCTAAAATATTCTGCATACGAGATGAGATGAGGTATAGGTGAGGTAATGATTGGTCTGCTAATTATAAAAAGTTATATATTGAGTTTAGTTACTGAGACAAATTCTATGATTAAAATAGTGTTGAGTCAAATATATATAAATAGAATGGTTTTGGAACGAGGTTACCACATTTGCTTAAATCTGCTATTGTGATCAGTGTTGTGTTGCCTGATGATGGTGCTGGAAAGTAGGCACCGAAACGTCGCCAGTAAACAAAGATGTGATAGAACCGCATTTCCAATTGAAGTAAACATGAGTCAACCCGATCAAAGACAAAACAAAATTGGAAATAGTGACAAATCGGATCTTTGTGTAACTGCCCGTGTACAGCTATTACCCGCATACGCAAAACGCGGCATTGATAACCTGAATGCTTACACACCGCAAAATACTGAGTTTAAAACCTATTTAAGAATGTCTCAGATTTTGTGAAAGAGAAAGCCACAACAAACTTTTACATTATCATCTACTCAACCATTTTATCTCGTATTTTAGTAACAATGTGGCGCATAACCATATTAGTTACGGTCTGACAAACGTTGAGCCCACGTTGGTCGTACTAGCATCTTGCCGATATTAAGGAGATTCCTCTTCTATTACGTCGACGGCTATCATTATGTGTTTTGCTACAAAGTTTCTATAACTTTGTTCACATTGATACCAGTCACCATGTTTCACAAATGATACTCCGATAAGCCACATAAATTTGCCTCTAATTATGCTACATTTTTTAAATATTTTGATTATCGATTAAGATTTCCTTAAAAATTCAAAAATTCATAATCGAATCACTATTTTCAACAATCAGGAACGTTTTGAATCCTCTTATACATTATTTACCTATAAGGTTTATGGCTTTCATTTTTCATATATCTGCCCAATGTTTGATGAGAGCTTATTTCAACATGTTTTACAAGCCTGAAGTCTTCATAATTCATAGTTCAACTCAATTTAGCCTAGTTTATGCATACCAGGATACCAGGGACGGATGAATAGATAGCGTACGTTTGAAAAAATGAACTTTAATATTTTTATACAAACTTTTATAAGTGTTTTCCTATTTCCTAATAAAACTTCCATGAATGAGGCTAAGGTCAACGAAATAAAACTCGGAAAACGTTTTAGAAAACAAGTCATAGGTGATTTAGGGTTACGCTAACCACGTAGTAGCTGATTATTTTTATTTGCTATAGTGGTCACTTGACCAGGCTGCACCGTAACACAACCAAAACAAGATTCGCATTAATAGGCAAAACTCTGTGGAATTGTAGCGATAAAAAGGATTTATTAAAGGCCTGGCTTATTCGGCATTATTTTTGCAGGCTTTTCTGAAGCCTGAAGAGCGGAAGATCTGCATTTGCGTTTGTGTACGCATGAATTGGTTTTGTTAAGCGTAGGCAGTATTGTGAAGGCTTAATATGCGCATTACCTTTTTATTACCGTCTATTTGTATGCGTAGGAGACACGGAGTACTTCCACCCTTATTGCCCGATGACCATCTCGAACAGGAAAAGATTGACAGAGCAGTGGCTGAGCGACTTGCTGCCGTTGGTGTCAGCGACAACGAATACCGACGTGCAGCGGATTCTGGTTCATCATCCTCTGGTAAGAAGACATCCAACAGGCAACTCGCGTTAGCGGCACCTCTTGACAACACAAAAGAATTACCAGGTTTAGATCGGCTGCAGAGAAATGTTAACATTTTGAGTAATGACGAAATCGACTCAAATCGAGGAGTTTTTCTGACTGAGGTCAGTTGCTCTTCACATTAAACAATTTGGCTATTATGCTTAATTAAAGCAACCAACAGATTCAACAATAGAATTAGAAGCCATTATCTAATTATACGTAATTGTGATAATGTATTATCTGTAAAATTATGGTTTCCGTTTAATGGATACGAAATAATAGTTTAGGCGATAAATTGTTCTCGTAACTCTATAAATCATTGAACTTAAACGAATGAGTAATATAAATCGTTACACAGATTTATGGTATTCGTTTTTGCATAACCCCACTGAATAATTTAAAATTTATTGTGGTCGATTTATTTCATGAATACTTAACACATTTATATATCTTCAAGAATAAAATTCTTCAGTTTTGATTTAATTAAGTGAATAAGTATGCGGATTAGCTGGAGCAGCGGGTGTTGAGTTTGGCTGCAATTCCTTTTTGTTGTGAAATTAATGCCACCTTTAAATCGTGGTGGTTTAGCACGGATTATACATTGTGTTTTGTTGTGGTTATAATTCTCAATTTTGATAAAATTTAGTATATCTTGACATCCATTGTGTTGGTACCATGTACCGACTCGGCAATCCTAGTTTTGGTATCAGATGACGACCTAAAAACCATATTATTAATACAATTTACTGGCGCGGTATATATTATATGCCGTGAGTTGGCTTTGAAGTCGCATTGTCGACGACTTTATATGAAGATAGCTCCAATATTTCTACTATACACCTTCGTATAGGAGACTGTATCGTACAATTGTCACACATTCCTCACCAAAATATAAAGTGTGTATATGGCGTAATACCGGCTCCTACTGATGAGTCGCCATTAAGCACGAAACGAATGTGCACATGAGAATATACCTTCAGTTCATTCCGACTTTGTTTTATCCTTCTGATCATATTTGAAATAATTTGTTACTATGTGCGCAACACCTAATGCACAATTGCATATATATTGGCTCTCAGCAAAAAATAGTATCTAACTGTTAGATATTTATTTAAATGGTGTCATGAATACCGCCAAATTTGATAACTGATATCGATCAAGTCTAGACTGGATTGATTTGCTGGTGTAACAAGTGTCAGAAATTGTTGTATTTCTCAATTTTGGTTAACTTTAGCATGCATTGAAGCTATTGTTTTGTTACCATGCATTGACTCGGCAACCATACTGTTGGTACCATTTACCTCTTCGGCAACCATATTGTTGGTATCAGATACCGACTCAACATGTATAGTGTTGGTAACTTGTATAGGCTCTGTATACATATTATCTATAGTGAGTTGGCTTTGAAGTCACTTACTAGTTACTTTATTTTAAGTTTGTACCTACTACTGAGTTAATACACATGCGTGTGGGAGTTTGCGCTGTTCAAATGTTCAAAATTTCTCGAAAAAATGTATAATGGATTTAAGGTATAGTGTCGGCTCCTACTGATGAATCGCCAGTGAGCACAAAACGCATGTTTACATGAAATTATACCTAAATTAACGCTGAATTCGTCATGTCCTTGTGGTCCTTTTTGACCTCACCTGGTGAATTCAATTTATGGTCTACCTTGAACGAGAAAGAAATCGTGTATTGAAGCATAAATTTATTATAAAGCGGGTATAAACAGCACTATTTTTAAAAATGCCATTTTGCAACATAATTCAACTTGATTGAAACATCTTGAGTTTTGTTTACAAAATTTTGAAAAGCAGAAGAGATTAAGTTTTAGTTAATACATACGTTATAAAATAACGAAGAGGAAGTAAGAGATATATGCTCACACACACATACACGCGCGCACAAACACACACACAAGAAATTCACCAGTTTATATTCAATTAACGTAAAAAGCTCTTTTGCTTATTTAGCTGCGACTTAATAATTTTGTAAATAACACCCTCCATTCTTGTTTTAAAAATTATCTTGAAATTCATATGATTTGAAATTTAAATTTTACGATTAGCGGGTTCTGTTTTTATGAATGCGTCCTTACATATATACTTGTTGTGTTTATCATAAAATACTGTTGATTGTTCTTCTTTAGTAATCGTCCAGTCCGAACTACGAAGCACAGGTTTTGTATTTGGAATCTGGGAAATCACTCATTTTTTATTCGTCGACTAATTATTCCAGATTGTGCGTCCACTTCTAAAAGTAGTCTAAAATATACCGGTCTTTGGCTAATAACTTCTTTTTTTTATTATAATCAAGGTTGCGGTCTTGATATAAACACCTGACCCATTAATTACTTACATATTTCAGTATAAACTAAGAATTGTATAGTGTAGAAAAGGCAATTCATCCAGTAGACCGGTTTCGTCCTTATTGGGAACTCATCATGTACTGGCCAGAATTTGCCGCGGACAGGATACGAACCTGGGCACGTCTGCTTCGGAATCTGGTGCTCTAACCACTGAGCCATCCTGCCACACACTACACTGCACACAATTTTCAGTTATATACTAACTAATGTAACTTGGTTAGTCTATTTTTCCATTAGGTGGAGCTCATATGGCATCCATTTAGACCCAAAGTTCCAATTCTGTTATTTTAAATAAAAGAGGTCGTGTTTGTGTTTAGTTATGAATTCAACTTATATGTTTTCGTGTGTGTGTGTGTGTGTGTGTGTGCTTTTTTTGGATGAGGGTATAGGATCCCCAATGTTTTTCAAAATATAACAAGAGATAATGTATCTCTTCATTTGATCGATTTTGTTTTCGCCAATCTCTCGCTTTTTTTACAACTGTATTTCCTCTCTATGTTTACTGTAATGTAGCCATTTTCTTTAGTATTGCTAGTGTGACCCTTATGTGCAACGTATGGTGTCAATGTTGTACTGTTAATTGCGTTTTTAGTTGAGCAGTTGCGTGTTTCGATAATGATAATAATAATGTCCTTTTTGTAGCTGCTTTTACTGGTGAATAATTGAAGATGCTGATTCACAGGAAATTCGGATTTGTCGCGATACTAGAATATAGTTTCTGTTTTTGCTGATTCGTTGTGAGTACAGTATATTATCATTTTGATTTATCTGTTGGCAATGTAGGATGGGCGCTGCTTTTCTATCAGGTTTCATTATATATATATATATATATATATATATATATATATATATATATATATATATAGTAACTTTTAAGACATTGCTTTGTGTAGAAAAGACAGATTTGTTAAGCTTGTGGTGTTCCGTGTTTTAAAATATGCTAAAACATTGTTCATTTTCCTGTCGGTGCTAGACTGTTTCGAATATACCCTAAGTAAATGCTGCTAGATTCTTTTTTCTCGGTTGACTTTTATTAAGTTTAATATGTGTGCTCCCGGGTTTACGTATAATATCGTAAGCTATGATGAATTTTAACAAAGGTAGCAATAGATCTTCGGTAGCCAACTTCATGAGCCTCTATGTATTAAATAAGCTGCTTTACTTCAGGCTGTTACTTCGCCTGTAAACAGTATCTTTAGGAAGACATTTCGTTATTAATATATTCTGTTACACGTATCCGACGTGTTAGAAATTAGACGTCGACAATATATAGGCATGTATATTTCCTTTTCTTAAATCGGGCATTTTTTCCATATACAGTTTTTAAGTGTATCACTTCGTATTGGTCAGGTATTTATAAATTTGCTATGAAAGGAAATTTGGGAAACCACATTTCAAATCTACGATTATGTTTAAATTTCATTTAAATAGTTATGCATGGCAGAATTAACAATGCCTAAGTAAATAAAATATGTTAATGCTCGCGAACGTAGCGTTACACGAATAGTTTTGCTCACCCTTTTAATTAAATCTAATTAAATATCAAAATATCTCAATTTCACAAATTTGATACTTACCAATTCTTATGTATAGAAATGCGTACACTAGCGAAAATTGCATTTTTGAACAAAATAGCTATCTAAAAAATGTTAATTCGCCATTTTAACTTGATATCAAACATTAATTTATAATATACCTGATTTTCGGATTGCGTACCGAATTATTTGAATCCAATGTCATCATGATTTCATCATATATTTCGGCCTCCGTATATGGAGGCCATTTTCATCCTCCACAAATGACAATCAGTATGTCAAGTGGAAAATTTTAGTTTCAACTGCCCCATTTATACTTGCTGTTATCTCTCTTAAGCATCACTTGTTTTTTACTAGGTTAGTGTATATCAAATTGGTTTGTGTGTTTCTCTGTATGTGTACACTCTTCGAAATGAGGTTACAGTGATTTTCCACTTGACATACTGATTGTCATTTGTGGATGATGAGTTTGCCATTGAAAAATGCCTCCATATTCGGAGGCCGAAATATATGGAGAAATCATGATGACAGTGGATTCAAACAATTCGGTACGCAATCCGAAAATCAAGTAAATAATCTATTACCTGTCGCGCAACATGTTTCTTTTAAAGATTAATTTATAATATTACAGCTTTTATTAATAAAAAACAATTTACATTAAAATTTACTACAAAAAATTATTTGGAACCCTCAGTACATCGAGAAATCGTATGGAAGGGCTACAAACTATGACCAACTGAAGAGTATCACAGATAATGAGTAAAACTGGCTCTGATCCTACAAAAATCAATAGTTGTCAAATATTTTCAGCTGATAGATCACTGTGTTTGGTTATAAATATTTTTGGTCACTCAATTTACTATAACAAGAAAAATCAAAGTAACACATTCAGTCTCAGCCTAAATTATTATAAACAAGGTTGCCGTCTTGATATAAGCACCAGACCCATTAAGCACAAACATTTTGTCAGTATAAACTAAGAATTGTATAGTGTAGAAAAGGAAATTCATCCAGTTGACCGGTTTCGTCCTTATTGGGAACTCATCACATACTGGCCAGATTTTGCCGCGAACAGCCTAAATTGTTAGATATGTATACAAAGAAAATTCCAGCCGGTGTTTAACAAGACAAATACTGAAATACGTCAAAATAAACGGATTTTTTCTAACAAACTACACGTATGCTAAATGTGAAAAATTTATAATGAAGGTATTATTTCTCTCAGTGTCTAGCGAAATAAACAGCACTATGACATGTGACTTTTTGGATATTCAAAAAAACAAACAAACGGAATTAGTTGGATTTCATTCTCTACCTCTTACATACTCTAGTAAAAGATTTGTCAGTTGATTGTTCCCAATTAATATAAAAGTCTAAAGTAATCCCGATTGAAATTGTGCTTATAAATTAATAAAATTTAAAGGTAAGATAGGTGGTTCTTTAAATCGTATTTGTATACGTATCCACAGTACCCTTCCCATGTGCAGATATAAAAATTAATTTCATCGGGTTTAAGAACCGTTTCTTTTCAATTTTCTCCTCCAATATCTACAAATTAATATATATATATATATATATATATATATATATATATATATATATATATATATATGAAGGCTAAACAAACATAAAGTTTAAACCAAGACAGAGTGAGATATAAGGGAATGGTCGATCATTTACGTACTTCACTTCAATCGCAGTCGCAATGTTCTAACATGCTCCTTCAGATGGCATAAATCAGACTGCAGTTTGCTTATCCATTTCTGTTTTTGCGATTATTAATTATTTCAAAGGCCACATCTGGAGAACAAACCTGTGAGTTTTCTTCGATATGTTGTGCAATTACTTTCACCACTAGATTTTAAACAGATGCTTATGTTGCAATATTTTCTTATTCTTGTAATTAACCGTATGTTTAATCGGCCTACGTAAGTTGTTCGACAACTTCCGCATGCATATTAAAAAATAATGTTTGAGGTCGACGTTAACATTAATCGACTGTCTATTGTAAGAGTTTTAAAAAATGCAAGCCATATTGATAAAGTTATGAACGTGTTGTTTATAGAGAGCTGGTAATTGAAAATTAGCATCTAACTTGATGAACCACTCTGTGTCATAGCAATTACTATTGTTATGCTTGCTTTTTTATTAATTATCTTAGAATCTAGATTTGTTGTCGTTAGCCTGGATTCTGTTTTTACTTCAGTATGTCCAAGCTTAATGTCTATAGTGCAAGTGGTTGTCATTTTTTTCGCCCAATCCATCAAAATATTAGATTTACATTTGAAAACGAGGAGAACGCCACTCTAGCTTTTCTTGGTGCGTTGCTCAAACGTAAAACCGATAGTATTTAGCGCAGATTAGTTTAACATAAGAAAACATGGACAGCGCAATATTTGCATTTTAACAGTTACTGCCTATTGAAATGGAAAAATGGCTTCGTTAAGACACTGTTTCATATTTCATTACGCACATGTTCGCAGACTGTTTTCAGACTGATTTGGATTTTGTGCATAAAATTAGTATTATTAAGGGCAACTCACGAAAATTTAAAGCTAGGTATAAACCTGATGATTTAATAAAATCCGGTTTTAAATATTTGTACTGTTGATAATAAACCTTTGTATATTCACTTACACTATAACAGTGAAGATGTAATAAATCACGTAAGTCATATATCGTGTTCCGTTTTGGCTTTTACATATTTTGTATTTGTCTTAGTTGTGACAAAATCCAGCACCAAACTTCATCTGTCTAGTGTGAAAAATAAGATTCCACTGTAGTCTGCATTTTACCTATAATTGTAATTGTTCCTTTGGACAATCATTTATGAGCGGGTGCACTAGAAGATTGATTTCATGCTTGTCGGAGCACATACCATCCTGGCTGCTGCAGAATTAGATTGGTGTTGCACGTACGTATATAACGAAATCTTTCATGTCATGTAAACTTTGCAACATGCTAAGAAACCCCTTCTTCTATCATTGTTTTGTTTTCCTTTGTTTATATCTCCAGTAAATTTATTTTAAAAGATGGAGCGAAAGCGCTACTGTGTAAATTTAAATTCGATTTTAAATTTATATATAACCGTACTGCTGTCATTCAAATTTATTTCAAAAATACTTCCCAAAACATTTTATGGCTGGTCTATAAGGACCGATCTAATTTGTCTTCTTAGAACTTGTAGCCTTAAGCGATGCCAGATAGGCTTCACCTGAAGGAAGGGCTAAATCAAAATAATTTCTTATTTGATTGAAATTTGTGTGTAATGTGCATCAGGGGTGACGGAGTGTTATATTTACTAAATTTATAAGTAAACGTGTCCCAGTTTGAGCCTCAGTCACAGCAATTTTTTTTCAAGTACTTAACGAGATCCCAAAAAAGACGAAACCGGTCTTCTTAATTAATTTCCTTTCCTAATTTGTGTCATGTTTGAATATATATATTTTTTAAAAATTTATTTACTTACTAATAAGAGTTTTGACGGGATTTATTTACAGTAGTTTGAAAAATAAAATTGACATCAGTTTGCAAATTTAATTCATTTTTCAAACGAATGTTTGTTGGCACTTGAACATTTCAGAGCAATTCTTTATTTCAATATCACTTACATATTTGGCATGGTGTCTGTCCCATAATAATGGTTATTAACATGATAGTTGAAACTCTAGGCTAAAATTATAATTAATATATATATCTAAGAAATACACGTAATGACTTGGACCCCTTCCATGTATACAAATCTTAATTACACGGTCGTCAATCTGATTTACGCAAACAGAAAATGTCGCTACTTTGTGAAGTTACGCAAGAAAAGCAAAACTTCGCTTAAATATATTGAATACATTTTCTACTTTGTTCAATATTTATTTCAATAGGACAATATATATATATATATATATATTATGTATATAATAAAAAGAACATTGGTTGTGCGGGCAGTGATAATAGTTATTTATTTAAATCAAGGTTGTGATCTGATTAAAAGCACCAGCGCCATTTTCTGCATACATATGTTACTATAAACCAAGCAATGTATAATGTAGACAAGGTAATTCATCCCGTAGACTGGTTTTGTCCTTATTAAGAACTCATCACATACTGACCAGAATTTTCCGCGGACAAGACTCGAACTTGGGAACATCGGATTTGGCATCTGTTACTCTGACCACTGAGTTATCGTGCGACAAAGTCATTTAAATTATATATATATATATATATATATATATATATATATATATATATATGGTTGATAATAAAATCACATATTAGTTATTTATTGCTTTAATTAGTCAGGCTTCATTGATCGATGCTATTTTTTCTTCTCGATTTACTTGTTTCTAAAGTGCACATATGCTTTCTTAAGGCTTTAGCTGGCGAATTTGATCCTGGACGTATGCAGCCACAATCAGTTGCTTCGCGCGAATTGGTGTCTTCTGTTGACGCAGAAAATAGTGATGACCGTGAAAGCTCAACTTCGTTTGAACTTCCAAGTGAAGAACATAGTCTACATGAAATTGAGTGGGGCATTGATGTTGAAAAGCTGCCGAATAGTAATTTTCCTTTAATATTTCTTGACTTTTAGCTTATTTATTATTTCATATTGTTGGTAACGATTTTGTATACCTTATTGTTGATTTCTAAATACCTATCAGTGCATTTCACAAATTATTACTTAAATTCCACTTTTATTTATTGGAAACCGAACAGTGCTGCTGTTCCTCTGCGTAAGTTTCTAATTGTTCGTATCATTTCTGACCAAAAATATACAAAATGACATTTTGTAGACTCTGCTATAAAATGCATATTTAGCACAAATAGCAATTCTTATCAAATTAATTGAAATACGTCCCTTAAGAAATGGACAAAATATAAATGTCTAAATAAGTATGACTATGTCCTAGAAACAAAGTTGAAATTATAAATAAAAGAAACATATAGTGATCTTTTCGTTAATGGCTTTGATTTAATATATTATTATTAAATGAGTTCACTTTAATATATGATTTTTATCTAAATTATTAGAACATATTATTGGCGTTATAAATATTTCAAAGTGATATTTTCAATACTGCCATTTTATATAGGAAAACCGGCTTTGTTATATGACACAATAATACTTTTACGAATTGTTATGGTGCTCTGAATACCAGCACATTTATTTATTGAAAATAAAGTAGTGAGCTTGAGATGAACATCAATCCCATGATAGTTATCTTCAACATTAACTAAGCAAAGTATAAGATAGCAAAGGCAAAATTCTGGATATTAATTGAAGGCAAATCATCCAGTAGATCGGTTTGGATTTTATTGAGAACTCTTGAAGTACTGTCCAAAAGTTACCGTGGACAGAACTCGAACCTTGGCACGTGTGCTTCGAAGTTTAAACTCTAACCACTGAACCTCCCTGCCGCTAGTTACACACAATTTTCAATTATATACTAAATCATGTTCCCAATGTCAACAAAATTGATTTAATGAATGAACAGTTGTTGCTATTTTACACAATGCTTGGATTATACTGACAAATATCTATATATATATATATATATATATATATATATATATATATATATATAATGGGATTGGTGTTTATCTCAAGCTCACAGCCTTGATTAAATTACGGTTATCACGATGTGCACGTCACATACGGTTATCTCAGACAATTTCCTAACGAATAATTTAAAAGATGCCGTATTTGTAAAATCATACTTGTGTAGCAATAGTAAATGTTTATTAAACGATGGTATCTTAAGATATACAGATTCCTCTAATTTTTTTTACATTGGTCATTCTGCACCAAAATTTCGATAATTATTTTTGTCTTAAAATGAAAAAAGTTTGTGTTTTTATATACTATTTAAAAGGAATTGTTTTTTGTGTAATATTGTCTTTGTTTAAACTATTACAATTGATTGCAATTGTAGTTAGTAAAATTTTGATTATTTTATATTTCCCGGTGTATAGCTTGTTCTTTTAATTAATTGATGGTTTTTCATTGGTCCCGTGACTCAGAAACCGACCTTACACTACTTTTCCGGATTTTTTTTGGATTTTGTATTTTATATTTCCCGGTGCATAGCTTGTTCTTTTAATTAATTGATGGTTTTTCATTGGTCCCGTGACTCAGAAACCGACCTTACACTACTTTTCCGGATTTTTTTTGGATTTTGTATTTTATTTGAAATCAGGGAATGCATACCTTGTAACATGTTAGTTCAAATAGGACCAGCTGAAATGCAAAAGTCGACGTGAACAAAAGTTATAATCTCATGTACACATCCTTTTATGGATTCCTGGTCACTCATCATTAGGAACAGGCACTACGCCTAAAAAACACTAAAGATTTAGCTAATCCGTTTGGGGTAGTTTGTCGACGTCCTCTTCCATACGTATGACTACATTATAAAAATTCTTTTTCAGTGAGACATTAAAGCCAATTCGAAATTTAATATATTTACCTCATCTGGAAATGTTTAAAGCAACTTGATTTTGTAGATAGGTTTAGTCTCGCAAAAATTAAGGATAACAACTTTTGTGTGCACCTCCTACTCCAGCAATGTCTTATAATATGACCTTGATCATCATCCAATGTCCCACTTTCCTGATAATCATGATAAAATTCAATAAACCGTACAATAGTCATAAATTCGTATTTGTGGAGAATTAACATATATGCTATTAGGTATGGGTTATCGTATACCTAGTAACATTTTAGTTAAAATAGAAACAGAACAAAATGCTACCCAGCGTAAAAAACAGTTAATGGTTCATGTACTCATGCGTTTCGTGTTGATTAATTTTGTATTGCAAGATTTTCTACATATTCAGACTCCAGCAAAGTTTCCTTTATTCATCCTTTTATCATTTTAAGTACTTGACGATATGTGGTTAATTTCTCTATTCTGTACAATTATGTCTGAAAATAGATATTTTTAAATTAAAAATGTGCCTTAAATTTTCAAATTTTTGTGTACTTCTTATTTGAAGCAATGCAGGGCTGTGTAGAAGAGTTAAAGCGAACCTTGAGACATCCAAATTTGCTGAAAACTTTTATGCCACACACTGGCACAAGTCTGCACGGGTATGTTCACGACGCCCAATTTTCGTCAGGACCAAACAAGAGCTACAAAATTACTCAAGCTATGGTTTGTTTTATGTAGGGCATTTTTTGTAGAATATCGATTTTTCATTGGAAAAATTATAAAAATATTAGAACATTGGTGAAATAAGGTGTGAAAAGCACATATTAATTTACTTCAAATGCAATTCGTAAACAAACCGTTTATCTGAAATTGCTTCTTATTTTGGCCATCAATTAATTATGCTTTACCAGTTGAAGTGATGTTGTTGCCACTCTATCTGCTTGTTGACAAGACCTATTTGATCGAACGTCTTTTTAAATCCTCGTTGAAGCTGAGCAAAAATTTTTGCTAAAGAAAATAGTACGAACTTATACACATTTTACGTTCATTAAAATGTCTGTATATATAGTTTTTACGATCTAATCCTTGGTTGTTGGGTAATGTTGTTTACTCATTGGTCAATTTTATAAATTAAAATGACTTAGACGCTAAAAAATGAAAAGCAATTTTTAATGTTTGTTAAATTACATTTATAATTACGCAGAACATTAATTTAATTTATTTATTTAACATCTAAATATAATTATTACATTTTATCGCCTTACCTACAAGTTTACTTGGCTGTAATTGTTTCAGTATAGGTCTAGGTTGCCTCATTTCTGTGTTATCTGGGTAGATAAACTCATATTAACAAGATCCTCCTCCTCATACATTACTCTCCATTATTTTTTTCTAAATTACTATTTTTTTAATTATTATTACTTTAATTTTTTATTTAATAAATTTTTTTCTTTAATTTTATTTGATTTATTCATATTTTTTTAATTTCTATGTCAGGGAAGCATTAGCTACTAACGTGTGCTGTCTTGCTGATGATGATTATGATGATGATGATGATGATGATGATAATTATGATGATTACAATTTTGTACACTCCAGTCGACGTACTTATCGACACTCATAATTGGACTGCTTTTCGGCTACTCTAAAAGTAGACGAAATTATATTCAATTGGAATAATTTTAGACTAAGAAACTAACAAATTATCAAAACTAGAATAAGAGGGATTAAGACGGAGACGGCCTTGATACACATAGATCACTCTTGAGAGACTTATTTGATGGAATTCTTATCATTATTTGCTCATTATATTTCATCAAATTTATCTTGTTCAAATTTCTGGAATGGAAATTCACAATTTCTAAATTTAAATTTTGAAGGCCATTCTTCAAAAATACTAATTTTTACCTACACAGTTAAATAATTTTTGAATAGTTGCACATGTACGATTTTGACAAATATTGGAAAAATTATTTTTTTCGACGACATTGAGAGATTTCAACGGAAACGCAAATCAACTGTCCTAAGGCAATTACAAAAGAAGTTGACCGCAAATCATCCTGTCAGATAATTTTCAATTCATTTTGAAACGTGTTCGTACGCTAACTTACGATTAACGATATAACGAGATCAGTAAATATTCAAGATATAAATTTTTTTCAACACCTCAAAATGATATGTACTTCAAATGAACAAAGTGTTTAGTCCAATTGCTGCACGATTTGCGTGCTTAATATCAACCGTCAGTTTCACATACTTATACGATGTCGTACGACTAGTTAGATGCAATCGAATTGGTATTTATATCAGTTTTGCAAACTAGATTCGAATAATTTTTATCACCATCCGTGCAAGCAATGATTGTCTGATTGACAAACTCAATCTCACTCATTCACACACGCACATATATATATATATATATATATATATATATATATATATATGTATATATATATATTGTCAATATAAACTAAATATAGCATAATATCGGAAGTCTACTTTTTCCAGTAGACAGGTTTCGTCAATATTGGGCACTGATTCAGTGTTTGCCAGAATTGCTATGGTTTGACTTTGGACCGGGCGACCTGTCCTGCAACTCACCCACTATTAAATCAAAGCCACGCATTGTATGCAATTTTTAAATTATTTATCAATTTAGGAATTTTGATCAGTCGTTTATTCAGATAGATCCTATATGATATCGCTTTCATTCTAAATTTCCAAAGAGCCATTATTAAACCCACACACACACACACACATTCACATATATATATATATATATATATATATATATATATATATATATATTAATAATTATATGTATTTTCATGTACAAATGAGTGTAATATTAACTGTTGTACTTGTCGTAGACTTTATATGATGTTAGCTTCACTAATGCAGGTTTACACATTCGTTTAGGAGATTGTACCGTCCTATTATTCCACATTCTTCTACCAAATATATAGTGGTTAAAGGGCGTAATACCGGCTCCTACTGATGAGTCTCCAGTAAGCACGAAACGAATGTGCATGAGATTATACTTTCCGTTCATGCCGCTTTTGGTTTATCCTTCTGGTCACAACTGAACTAATTTGTTACTAGGTTCGCAACACCTAATACATACTTGCATATATATTAGCTCTTCGCAACAAACAGTATTTAACTGTTGCACTTGTTTGTGTAACAGAAAATACAATTGATCACAGTTAATTTGATATTAGTAGAAGTGAAAGCCAAAGGTCTCTCAGAGAGAAAAATAAATTTAATCGTCACTAATCATACATTCGTTTGTGCGTCGATAAAAACAAAAGTAGGTGGAAACCCCTCATTGTTGAGAAACTTTTTTGATTTTTATACACAGTAAAGCTGATTGAGATAAAGGATTGGCATTGCCGCCACCTCTTAAATCTTTTTTGCCATGAAAATATATTGACTAAGATTGTCTTGATTCAATGTGATAGGTAAAGATCAGTAATCACACAAACCAGACTTGCTTGAAGAGCTAAACTCAAACAGTTATTAACTTAAAGCTAATTGAAAATAGTGGGTCACTGAATGTAAGAAAATAAAAAATAACATTTCCAAAGTATACACTATTTCATTATATATAGTTTGCGTAGTTTAGTTAGACATCAGCCCCATTTTATTCACCCAGTGGCACGATATATATATATATATATATATATATATATATATATATATAGAATAACATGTGTCGCACATTCTGACGCGTTTTATACTTTTGTGGTAATTATCTAAGCACAGTAGCAAACTAACTGACGCGTATGCAACGGAAGTGCAGATATAAGACAAGTAAACTCAGATCTTCGATTTATGCAATCCCAAATTTGTGCTGGTGCAACAATATTAGAGCTCCCTCTGGCATAGACCGTAGGAATTGTGATAAAATGAAAATTATTTTCCAGCGGGGTTTGCTCCATCAGCTGGTAAATTTGACAGCGAGTAGTTATTTCCTGAGCTCTATTATTCTTAGAGCATAAATGTGACTTACTAGTCATCTCATGCGAGGGAGACATGATAATTAGCAATAATCAATAAAATTCAGTTTGGATGGAGGCAAACAAGTTATAATCGACCTCTTAACTAAGAATATATATATATATATATATATATATATATATATATATATATATATATATATATATAAGAAATCATAAAGATGTTCGCTTATTCACTTATATACTTTCAGAACATTCCTACTCACTTTGAATAAGATGTGATTCATTTAATTATTTTTTTATTGTTTAGAAATAGAGAAAGACAACGGAAGATATTTTTCTAGAAGAAAACGAGGGAATATTTTGATTACCTGATCTGTGTTGTATCTAACACTGGCCGAATTCTCGTTGTTTCGTTTCGTGAAGATATTTCGACATCCTTTGGCGTATGCTTTCTTCAGTTTACCAATCATCACAATTTTTTAAAAGTACACAAATGTGACACGCAACTATCTAGTTAAATGTGATAACTGATATCGATCAAGGCCAGAGTGTATGGATTTACTGGAGTAACAGGTATTCAGAAATTGTTGTAATTCTCAATTTCGGTGAAATTTAGCATAAATTGATATCCATCAGGTTGGTATCATGTACCGACTCGGAAACCATAGTGTTAGTACCATGTACCTTTACGGTACAATAATGTTGGTTTCGGTTACTAACACAATAGCCATAGTGTTAGTATCCTTTACAGACTCGGTATATATATTATATAGTGTGAGTTAGCGTTGAAGTCGCATTGTCGTAGACTTTATATGATGTTAGCTTCACTATTGCAGGTTTACACATTCGTCTAGGAGATTGTACCGTCCTATTATTCCACATTCTTCTACCGAATATATAGTGGTTAAATGGCGTAATACCGGCTCCTACTGATGAGTCGCCAGTAAGCACGAAACGAATGTGCATGAGATTATACTTTCCGTTCATGCTGCCTTTGGTTTATCCTTCTGGTCACAACTGAACTAATTTGTTACTAGGTTGGCAACACGCATATATGTTAGTTCTTCGCAAAAAACAGCATTTAACTGTAATATCTAGTTAAATGTTCGACTAAATTAGAAATGGTATGGCTAAAGAAATATCGCGCATAGTTCACTAGTCTTTTTGTAAAACATGATATAAATGGTGATTTCTAGAAGGCAGCCGCCTATGACTGCCGAAATTTTATCAAATTCTTCAACTGGAATTCGGCCTGTGTTTGTCCCAACACAAGTCGGGTAATTTTGATAAATCCAGTTTCGCAAATTTTTCAAACTCTTAAGGAATATTCTGATTTCAAAGTTATTATTCCAGAAAATAAACAAATGATCTTATGGAAAAGATTAACTCTATTCTACTTTTATGCTTCAAAGGCGGGATTGCGTTTTAATGTTTATTTCGAAAAAATACCCCATCCCTGGGAGTGAAAAACATAGACAGATTACCAAAATTGAACATCCTACTCTCATCGAACAAAGAGAATAAATTTAAACTATTTTTGATTGAGCGTTTGATTCTAAAAGTGGCCACCTCTCGCGCAATAAATGATTGATTAATTATAGATATTTTATATTCGCGTGTAGAAACCCGCATACATCTTATACTTGTGATTACATAGAAATTATATAGCCAATAATTTCTATCAAGTACAACGTATACAAGACTACTAGGGAAGAGTGTCGCATCTCTGATATTTACATCCTTTAAATATGAGTTGAAGTTTGAGTTTCGTTATTCCGTTTTCCATCGTACTCATTATATGATCATTGAAGGTCAAAACTCGCCATTATGTGCAGCTGTCATTAGTAAAGCTATTTTATGCGACTTTTAGTTAACATGGAATTGGTGTTTATCTGTAGACTACAAACTTTTTTTAAGCTAGAGTGTTGGTAACATTTACAGACTCAGTATATATATTATATATTGTGAGTTACCGTTGAAGTTGCATTTTCGAGACTTTATTTGAGTTTAGCTTCACTTCTGTAAGTTTACATAATCGTCTAGGAGATTGTAGCGTTGTAGTTTCCCACATTCCTCACCCAATCATCTAGTGAGTAATGACTGCAATACCGGCTCCTAATGATGAGTCGCCAGTAAGCACGAAATGAATGTGCACGAGATTATACTTTCCGTTCGTACTGTCTTTGTTATATACTTCTGGTCATGATTGAATTAATTTGTTACTAGGTGCACAACACCTAATACATAGTTGCATATATATATATATATATATATGGGTTGTGTATTGTTTCTGTGATTCATCAAAAATCAGATATGTAAACATTTTAAAGAAAGCAAAAAATTTGAGCTTCTATTCATTAAAACACAAAAATCAACATGAACATCTTTTCGACTACTTTAGTAGAAATAACCGAAATTCTAACAATCATTGGTTGCGTGCGTGGTTATAACGATTATATAAATCAAGTTTTCGAGCTTGTTATAAACACCAATCCCACTGTATCCAACCCGTCGCTCGTTAGTTATGCGAATGGTTCGATAGAATGGGTTTGGTTTTTATATCCAGCTTGCCAACTTGATTTGAATAACCTAAATTCTATTATTTCTATTACTATAGACTCTCATTTACTTTTTAAACTAGATGATTGCGTCTGCGATTTGACACAAATAATCTAATATTTAAAAAAAATCAATATTTCATTTAAGAGAACTTAGCAAAAAATTAGTTCATACAAAACGTTCTAGATCAGAAATCATAGCTATTTTAAGTATTTTATGTATACTTTTAGTATAACCCATATAATGAAATGTTGGGCTATAACCACTTATCAGCAGAACATTTTCAAATCCTATCTAGGTAAATGCATGTTTCATTAATCTGGCCTGCCAAATTCAGCTGAAGGATAGACAAGACTGTTCATAACTGGAATGAACGAGTGTTTGAGACTACGTATGCTTTTGAAGCTGACTAGTATATGCACGCCTTAGCTTGCACATCATATTAGTATAACCTCACAAAATGGTTTCAAAAAAGTATTTCTCACTCCTATTACATACACTTGTGATTTAAACAATTGCAGCCAGACTTATGTTTGCAGAAATATTGATAAAAGTGCTTTAGGCCTAGGATAAGTGCCATGTGGTGATAATACATTGTTAGAAAATGCCATATTCTAATCATTCACTACGTTTTAATGTTTGTTTCTGTTTTCATTTATAAAATCGCGTGAATTTCCATTTGTATATTTTTGATGACAGAACTTGGAAGAATTTTTTGAAGTCTGTTTAAATATAGTATAATATATATTAAATTCTATACTGTATCATTTTAAAGAAATGACGCTTATATTTCATATAATCTATTCGGTTATTTTAGATGCCCTGGAGAAAAGGTCTAGCATCAGTTCACACAGATGCGCATTCAAACGTTGAAAATCACAAGAAGGATCCTCTTTCGCATATCATTGTTGAGCGAGACATGGTTCAGGTAAACGTCTGATTCTTCGCTAATCAAATTGATTGTTTAAATCAAGTTTGCAAGCGTGATATAGACACCAATCCCATTTTATTTAAACAAACGCAAAACGTATCTATATAACCGTCAGTTATTCGACGACTGGTTAAATACAATAGGATTAGTGTTTACTTCACCCTCGCAAACTTGATCATAATAAATATTACCACCACCCGCGCAATCATATGCATATATATATATATATATATATATATATATATATATATATATATTATATATATATATTGTTCGTGCCTACATAGAAATTGTGCAGCCGAAATTTCAATTCAAGTAAAATTTATTCGAGATTACTAGAGGTGAAAGCCGCTTATCTTATTTTGCTTTTAATATATATGCATTGCTGTTTGATCCTTCCTAGTCGGTTTTCCGTCTCATTCTGAAGATGATTATGGAAGGTCGAAATGCGTCAGTACGTTTGACTGATGGTATTTTTTCTATGTTGTTCAATGCCTGGTTAGATACAATGGTATTGATGTCTTTACCAAACACGTAAACATATTTTAAAGAGTTGCTATCACCTCCCGCGCAATCAATGATCGCTTAATCAAATTGATGTTAGCGTACTACAAAGATGTTAACTGTATGTAAAAATAACTGATTGCGCGGATTGTGTTAGCAATTCTTTAAATAAAGTTTGCGAGCTTGAAGTAAACACCAATCACATTTATTTAACCATTCGTCGAACAACATAGGAAAACTGCTGCCAGCCGCAACCCACTGATGCATTTCAAACTTACATTATCGTCATCAGAGTACGACGGCAAACTGACAAGCGAGGATCAAACCACATTGAATATATATGGAAATCAAAGTAAGATAAGCGGCTCTCCCCTCTAGCGGTCTCGCATACATTGAACTTGACTGGAAATGTCGGCTGCACAATTTTAAGAATTGTTACCACCACACGCGCAATCAATTATTGTTAAATTGTACGACAGCAAACTGACTTGCGTCGATTAAACTGCATTGCATATATATGGAAGAAAATTAGATATGCGGCTGTCACCTCTAGTAGTTATGCATACAATGTACGTGACTGGATTAATTATTACTTAATTGTATTGTCTTTATATATATATATATATATATATATATATATATATATATATATATATACTATATATAGGCCTGTGGCGAAAGCTACAAACAGTTAATGTTTGTGACTGCATTGAAACTGTGCAGCCGACATTTCCAGTTACGTACAATGTATGCAAGACTTACTGAGGTGAGAGTCGCATATCTATTTTTGCTTTCCAAATATATGCAACGCGGTTTGATCCTCGCTAGTCAGTTTGCCGTCGTACTCTGAGGATGATCATGGAAGGTCGAAACGCGTCAGTGCGTGCGACTGGCGGTTTTTTTATTAATTGTCTAAATGTTGAACTACTCAGTGATGCATCACCGGTTCAAGGCATCCTGACACTCATCACCTGGCAGATGACTTAATTCAAATTAAAATTTCATGATACACGAATTAAGTGAAGCATTTTCTAATCCATTCTTTTTGTATTGTCTATCAGTATCCTGGATTGCATAATATTGCCAGGATATGTAACACATATTTACCGTCCTATTTGTCCACATTCTTCACCCAAATATATTGTGAGTAAATGGCGTAATAACGGCTCCTATTGATGAGTCGCCAGTAAGCACGGAACCAATGCTCACGAGATTCTACTTTCCGTCCATGCTACCTTTGGTTTATCCTACTGGTCATAATTGAAATATTTTGTTACTACATGCGCAACATCTAAGGCACAATTGAATATATATATTAGTTCCGCGCCACAAAATTATCTATATGTAGCACATTATTTGGTCACGAATTATGTAAGACACCCGATTAAAATAAGAAAACGTTATTTCGTAATATTCTGGCATACATGGAGTTTTGCTTCAAGCATCACCTCAAGCGGTTCCTTTGTTGTCTTTTGAAACATTTCTGTTCAATTTTAAGCCGAGGAAGTATTTACATTGACAGGAATGAAAACGACACTTATATTAAGCAAAAATGGAGCCATCGGACTGAGATTGTTCAATTTGCTTTATAAATTTGTTTATTATTTCTTCTTTATTCTGAAGATATTTTGGGTTCAGTTACCTTGATAAGGAGTCAAGATTTTTTTAAACATCGGGATGGGCGTGAATCGACAAGGAGCAACAAGTACGCATCGTCAGATACGAAAATTCAACGAATAGGAGTTGATTTAGTTTTTGCACGCTCAAATATTGTCTTGTGGAAAATGCACTTTTATACAACACAAGTAAGAATGCCGACTATTCGGCAGATCCCATCTTGACTGAAATAAAATACATTTGAAAGAGCTACGAGAATAAGTTAGAGACCCGATTGTGGCTGGTTTTGGCATAAAGTAAAATTTAATTAACTGCTCCTTATCTGCTGAAATATTAAAACTAAAAAGAGGGTTTATAGGCTCTATAACATGGACAGCGACTATGCAGCTTCAGCAAATTCAGATATATTAATTACTTCTATTATAAAACTACAAAGCGTACGTTATGAAATACATAATCATGCACGCACAGGCGCACACAATATCAACCTTCGTAAAGTCAGTTTATGCATACACACATCCATCATTTTATTTCAGAAAGCATTTAGCATCTAACAGATTATGCAACACGTAATTCTGTTATTTTATTTCTTCTCTTGCTTTGAATAAAATAAGGCGTTGCAGCTATTAAATGCGTTATTCCTATCGCAATCGGAAACTGTTCGTTTACCGAATACAATTTTATTTTATTTATTATTTACTTGTGTATACGTATGTACACGTATTTTTTCTCTAAATTCGCAATTTAAATTTTGTGCAAAATTGACTCCAGCTATTGTTGTGAAATAGTAATTTTTATCAATTAATACTTTTTGTATTGAAGTATAACCTTATTAGGATGCGAATTATTACACAACAGATAGAATAAGTCAGTTCCCTTTTAGCCAAATCTTATCTTGAATACAATTTCAGGTATTTTAAAAAGCGGATTTAGATTTACAAAGATTATAAAGTTAGAAAATCCTCAAGCATTAAGTAAAAGAGAGAAAAAAGTGTAAATCGCACACATAAAAGAACATTTCATCAGTTTTTAGTCAATTCATGTACAAATTGCTTTTCCTTATATTCCTAATAAAGGATTCTGCATTTTATTTATTCTGCAATACGCGTTTCCTTTTCATATCTGGCTTTGAAATCCACCTGAAAAGTAGACGAGATTAGTTTGATCTCTCTACACAATGTATTTGTTATGCTGGAAGCGTTCACCACTCTACCAGCCATTTTTTTCTAAAGTATTCTTTGATTCGCTTCTTTAATAATCGGCTGGTCCTACCCACATAGCGCACCATGAAGCTATTTCATGTTTATTAATAATAGAATATTGAACAGTTCGATTGCAGGATGTGTATTATTAACTCTTATATTTGGCAGGTGTTTCATTATATAAACAAACGTCATTTTTGTGTAATCCATTCAAATAATCACTGATTCTTTAATTCTTAGATCGAATATTGCGGATCATGTATTTATTCAACATTAAGGAGTCACTTATAATAGTCAAGATGAGATCTGACGAAAAGCTGACATTTCTGAACTTCATTGTATCACACACACTGCATAGACATGCTTTTGCGATAATGTTTACATATAACAGAAATAAATTAGCTGGCATAACGGATTTTCAATATTTGCTGAAATAAAAATAATACGGGCTATCGTTTCTTTGGTTATTGTTCAAATGTGTTTTTCTTTATAATGTATTACTACTTCGGAAATATCCGGCTCGATGCGCGCTTGCATTACTTACTAATTATAACGAAAAGCTCAACGAAAACACAAAGTAATTTTGTCAACATATTGCATTTTTTGTTAAATGCGTTATATCATTATCTGATCTGTATTGCGACTCATACAAGACTATTCCCAGTCCATTCTTTTATCGGAAATAGTTTAAAGGAGTTTTTCGGTGCCCTTATGAATCGATAGCTTACCATGAGCCTTAGAAACGTTAATAATGCAATTGTTTTATTTAATTTAATAGTTCCATTCGTACTTCTGTTTGAGTAGTTTCATAGTAGCTAACTGACGTTTCATTGGATAGACACGCGTCACGTATTTGTTTGTGTTTAGAACTGCGGTGTACAGCCAACCAAGTGAAACTACAGTGTCAGTATTTTAATTTACTCTTTACATGCTTTAGAATATTTTTTTCATATTTACCATGGGATAAAACGAAAAGAGGAATTCCTCATGAATGATGGAGGCGAGCAAGGTAAATTAGATACACCTATAATAAAATAACGTCAATGTAGGTGATAAAAATTAAAGAAAACAAATAATGCAAATGTAAAATTCCAATCAAACCAGTCGATTTATACTTATTATGGTCTAATTTCATAACAGCTACTGTCATTTCGTATGATTGGTAATTAATCTGTTAAATACAATTTCATATACATGTACATTCCTCTAAGTGGCACTGCACCCTCCAGATATTAATTGCTCCTTTTCTTGCATCAGACTAGTTGTTTGGTCTTGCTATTTGAAATAAAGAAAAACAAGAGTGAGCTCAATATTTAGGGGGCGCAAAGAAAACAATCATATTAGAGTAAATTATCATAAATTTAGGAAAATAAGAAGATTAATTAAGATTTGAAGTAAAATAACTCAAGATCAGACAATAAAATTGTGAAAATTATTTAATGGCAGTGTCAGCATTCAATATCCTTAATATTTTAATGAAGCTAACTTCCTTTCTTATCATTAGTTGATGATGTTTTTCAAATTGAACCTAGCGATTATTTCGTGACTGTTTCATTCATAATATCATCACCTGATTTTACCTTAATAGATATACTAATCAATCTTGTCATTCTGTTACGATTAAACAATGATTGATTATGCGGGAAGTGGTAAAATTACTTTAAATCAAGTTTGCGATCTTGAAGTAAAAAACAAACCCAATTTACTTCAGGCTCGCAAACTTGATTGAAATAATTGTTACCAACACCCGCGCAATCAGTGATTGTTTAATTTTACTATCAATGTATATGTTGCGAAAGCTGCAAAAGTTAATGCAGCCGAAATTTCTAGTCAAGTACAATATATGTGAGACTACTAGAGTTGAGAGCCGCAAATCTTACTTGCCTTTAGGTAGTATATATATATATATATATATATATATATATATATATATACATATACTATATATATATATATATATATATATATATATATATATATATATATATATATGCATGCATTGCGGATTGATCCCCGCTAGTCATTTTGCCGTAATACTCTGATGATGATCATGGAAGGTCGAAATGCGTTTGTACATATAACTTACGGTAGTTTTGCTGTTTTTCGACGACTGGTTAAATACAATGCGATTAGTGTTTGCTTCAAGCTCGCAAACTTGATTTAAAGAATTTTAAACGACGATATATCGCATTCGAGTTAATTGTTTGTCCAGTCTCCACTGTAAGACGGCAAGATCAGATCTCCTGACATGTACATACTTCTATTCAATTCTGTATTTCCCCCTTACCTTGAATAAGCGCATCGATTCACCAACATTCATGGGACTATAGCAGAGGATAATTAATTCAATATAATTGAAAAACGATACAAGAACATTTTAGAGACTGTCCATTATCTTGAGCAGTAGACGCCTTAACCAGAAATTAAATTCGAGCCCATAGAAACAGGAATATGTGAAATACCATGGAAATACTGTAGTCTCGTTTATGTTCCTCAAACTATGGTTCATCAACTACTTAAAATATAATCCTTCAAAATTTTCTCCTTAAAATGTTATCTTATTGCACCTTTTAATGTAAGATTCATATTAATTTTAACGCTTATTTATGGACGTTTATCGAAATTATCCATTTTCCTAAGAATGCTGACTCATTTATTAGATAATTTTCATTTCATTTTGATTAATCATCATTTATTTTACCTAATATCTTATTGATCATCTGCCTGAAATTATCCTTTTCTTTGCCACTTCATTTAACTATTGATCTCACACTTGTATTACTTTATTTCAAATGCTAGAAATAAAACATCTAATCGGACGCATGCAAAGGAAAAATTAAACTCTAGTAACTACAATTGCACTAAGATTGATTAACATGTTTGTGAACTTTTGTTTAACTGAATACTTACCAATTTTAAGTGCACTATATACACCCACATACATGCATATGTGCGACAGGCACCTATTTAATGAACAATAAACTGGCTATTATGTGAATACCTAGACAGAAGTATAATCGAAACGGTTAAATGAAATATCACACTTGCGTTATTAGTTTGTTATTAAGGCGTATAGAATGTGGACTGATAAAGGATACTTTACCTGATTATCGGGTTGCGATCCGATTTGTTTGCATTCGCTGTCTTCCTGATTTATCCAGAGTTTTAGATCTCCGGATATGGAGATCTTTTTCAATGGAAAGCACATCACCTACTAAGGTGACAATCAATAAGTTGCAAATTCTTTATGAAAGGTGTCAGGTAATGAACAATGTACCCAAAATTTAACCATGTTTTTTATTTTAAGTTAATCCATTTTCATCCATTAGTAGTGCCCTTTCGTACATAAAATGATTATTGAAGTTTAAATTTTTTTATGAAAATAGGCTTATAAAGCACTGTTGGAAAGGCCGTATTTTTTCTGATAAACAACTTTTTTAATTATCTGGCTCTTTATATATATATATATATATATATATATATATATATATATATATATTAATGTGTGTGTGTGTGTGTGTGTGTATATATACGGCACGGCCTTATTTTTATTACAACTCTTATGGGTACTTTCTAGGGACACTTTTATTCTCGTACGTAATGAACAATATTTACAGTTTGAGAGTCAAGCTTATTGTTGTTCATAATGCTAAAGTAGCAATAGTCTTTATTTTTGTTAATTATGCTATTTTTCATCGACCTGTCTTTTTCGTTTTAGCTCTTAACATTTACTCGTTAACTAATTGTGACTGTGTGCGGGTATGTTGGTATTGAATGTGCTTTAATACTTGGAGAACAAGGAGTTAAGTGTTTTGAATTACTGCGTTTGCCCTTGAATTAAAGCTACATAATAATATCTGGATAGATATTTTGTCGGAGAACTGTTGCCTGTTTGTATTTGTCTTATCACAAACCTGTGGGCCACAAAATGGCGCCCGATGAAAAAATATAATTTTTCAGATAATAAAATTTCCTATGTGTCAAAGTTTTAATTTCTGTTCATGATCCATTAATTTATGTGGTGTTTAATAATAAATTATCAAAGAGCTGCCTTTAATAAGAAACAATTATTTGAACGTAATTTCCAAAACAGTTTTAAGATGTGGATAACTTTCTACTTACATTATTTTTGTGCATAAATATTTAAAATCTTTTTTTTGTGAATTGATATAAATTACGGTAATTTTTCAGAGAAAGTTTACTGTTGATCATGTTTAAAATTATCGCGTTCATTTAATAAACATTGTAATTTTTTCCAGTGAACTAGTCAATAATTTTTTGCTTTTAACCTTTGATTGAACACCTAGTACTTCGAATTTTGGTGATATTTTTTGGTGAAAAAAACGTCGCAATTTTCAAGTGCGATATGCTAGGTTTATCACATAGTTAATAAGTTAATTATTACATACTTTTGACAGAGTTTAAGAATTTTCAGTGTCCGTTGACGAGTGTACTGTTTAACCTCACTGAAATAATTCAGAACCGTAGAATGAAGGCTTCCGGGATGCCATCGCATCTTCCGTACCGTCTCCGCCAGTCATCGCAACAACCATCCGGTCCCTTGCCAGCATCAAACCATATGCAGCATCCGAGACTTAATAACAGTGTCACCAAAATCATGTACATTAATCAGCCTACTGGAAACCAACATGTCGCTCAAAGCCGCATAAGTGTGCCTCAGCGGACAGCACTAATATTTGGTGTATATTGGAACACAGAGCTAAAAATTGCTTAAGAACGCGTCAAGATTGTACCATGTGTGAATTTCCACGGTGGTCCACATGCTGTTTACCCAAGTATATAGCTCAGACTCATAGACAGGTATTTACAGAAGAAGTAAGGCCGTCACGTATTATTTTGCCAATCAACAAATCGCGTGGTTAATGGTTGCTAACGATCCACTCTCGCAAGTCGCGTTTTTGTTAATACAGTTACTTCAAAATGTACATATAGAGGCCGTCAACGGCCAGTCAACAAAAACACATGACTGGGGGAATTTCAGAATTTAATTTGGCCTACGTCGTATAATTCTATGGACGTTTTTTGTCGCAGATGTGGCATTTTATATTTTAGGTCAAGAATTCATGCCGGATTATGGGTTGATAAGTCAAAGATACTTTTCTACAATCAGTTACGAATTTATGTTTTTGTACCTTTTTTGGTAGTGACGATCGTCTGTTTTATTCATTCAATTGCAATGACTCGATCGTATCTGCTAATCTACGAGTAAGTGAGATTTTCAACCGTTTTCCGAAGATCACGAATATTAAAGTATCAGATCCTAACTGTAAGCTAGAACACATACGCGGCAGCATATACCAATTAAAGGCCCGCCAGTCTATGTCAGAGCTCGACCGTTCACTCAGCAAAGTTACAGGCTAAAAAGGTCTATTTTGATCAGAACCTGAAGGACAGCATTATTTGACCAAGTAATAATACATGCTAATTGCCGATCCACATGCAAGCAACACGTTGTTCATTGGAAATAATGTGGTGATTATCGACCATGCAACAAAGCTACAGTTCTGGAATGTTATCCGATTAATAATACAAAAGATATTATTAATGAATTAGTTCAGCGCAAATGTTTCACAGCGCATAATCTGAAATCAGCGTAACATGAAATTCCATTCGATTTTTGTAAGAATCGCAAAAACAGCTGTCATTACCCATTTTTGATTATTTAAATGTACGGGAATGCACTTTTGCCTGTGCATTGCGCTACAGACATTTCAAAAATTTATGAATGAATTATTGTGGATATTTCCACATTCCTATTTTTACATCAATGATGTGATCATAGCCTTGGATAATTTTGAACATCATTTAACGGGCATTTAAGAAACCCCCGCTCTTATTGATCAGTTTAGTCTTGGTTTAAACCTGGGATAGTGTATATGGGCAAACAACAAGTGAACTGCCAAGGGTACTCAGTGAGACATGGCATTATAAATGCTCTATAAGACAAGGTCGAGACTATCAGAAAGTTTCTCGCGCCGGTAAATAAAAAAGAATTACGTCGTACTGTAATTATTACATGTCCTTTATTCCAATGATGACGCAACCACATGCAAGGCTTACAAGACATCTGCAAGAGCTGAAGTTGCCTAAGTCCAACTCGCATCTGCGCTGGGACTAAACCGACCAGGTAATGTTTGAAAAAATAAAAGGTCTGCTCGCGCAATATACTACATTACATGCTGTACAGCCAAATGATCAATTGGAACTCTCCGCCAATGCATCTGATGTAGCCCTGCACGCTACAAAACAAAACGAGGTCAATGATGAAGTGCACACCATTGCATTTTATTACAGAACGTTGAAATCCGCAGAATAAATTAATGTTTGGCAATGGAAAAAGAACGTTTAGATCTGCATGACTCCTACCTTCACTTTGAACGATATCTCTTGTGCCATTTCTTCGAAGTGACAATCGACAATCTTTCGCTTGTGGAGGCTTTACAGAAGGTTTTACAAAATTATTCAAAAAAGTAAATCGGAAGATTATCCACCTCAGGGAGTTTAACTTTAGTATCCGTCATGTGAAAGACAAGCATAATGAGATGACTGTTTTTTTATCTCTTACTTTTACACTATTTAACATTATCTATGTTGTCAATCTTGCTCCAAATTTTGCGGATGGCAGCATTGTACCTCTTTCTGAACTAAATTGACTCATAATGGATACAGTCTATTGTGTGTATACATAGACATTCATGGATAGATTGTCCATTTTTATTGAACGAATTAATTCATTTGCCTGAATAAATGTTTTATACCGGATTTAACAAGCAACTTTTTTTCCTTATTGGTTATTACGCCAATCATATCCAGGTCTGCCCGAGAAGTTTGTACCGGTTTACACCTGGTGCAGTCCATTTTATTACCAGCACACTATTGAGACGGTAAACTCCGTGAAACTGGACAGAAACTATATTGGAGAAGCCATAAAATGTTATCAATTAATGGAAGACCACAATTTTTCAAATAACGTTTTTTTTCGGAAAAGTAATATATATGCGGTTATTTATTAGGTTTTGCGCACCTAGAAACGAATTTTTTCAAATATGATCAGAGGGATAAGCCAATGTCAGCATGAACGGAAAGTATAATCTCATGTTCACATTCATTTCGTGCTTATTGGCGACTCATCAGTAGAAGCCCATATTACGTTCTGTACCCACTATATATTTGAGTGAGGAATGTGAGACATTTGGACGCTACAAATGTCCAACATCCTTTTTCGTTTTCTCCTCAAATATCTACATATGTAGATATATATTCCTTTGAAAAACAAGGTAAACCAATATTAAACTAAGTACATTATTAGCTTAGCGCTTTTACAGCTCAGAGATATTTATACATTGCTTACCATTATTAAGTGTTTAAATATTATAATTTCACTATTATGTAGGCTTTGAACATTGAACAGGAAGAGAAAAAGTCGAAAGTGATACCACGTGTACAGTTGTCGGTATACAGACCACCGAAACGTCGACATGTACGCAAAACTATTGATAGCGTAACAAAAAAGCAAGAACAGTTAACTGATGGTAAGTAAATAGGCTCGGTTTTAAAACGCTTAATGTTACTAAATCATAAGCAGAGGAAAAGTTGTGTTACGCGTGCCTTATCGTTGAGATAATATATCAATACGATTTGTCATTAGAATGGTGTTCTCTGTAGCAAAACTTTATTTTTTAGACAAATCCTCATAACAAATCTATCATGAGGCCTTATTCAATATCAAAGAATGCATTTATTATTTTGCATTTTAATTCTGGGTGGGCTTTATAACAGGAAATCGTGCAGTTAATCATGGAAGAACATACTGAAAAATGAATTTAGGATATATATATGCGGTTGAATTTCTTAGACGTTAAACGGATCTGATCAGCCTAGCTGTTACAGGTATTTGTATCAACACATTGTTACCACAGTTCAGAATAAAGCATCAAGATTAAGTATGTTTTTGCTGATTGAACAATTAAATAACTGCAATAATTTTACACACAAATACAAAACTTGGTACTAAAATACTGCTAAATCAATTGAAATTGTCATAGCTGCGGCAGGATTGCTCAGTGTTTAAAGAACCAGATTCCGAAGCAGATGTGCCCAGGTTCGAGTCCTGTCCGCAGACAATTCTTGAGAGTACGTGATAAGGACAGAATCGGCCTATTTGATGAACATCCTTTTCTACACTTCAAAATGCTTAGTTTATATTCACAAATGTATGTAGATAATGGGCCAGGTTTGTATGTCAAGTAGTAGCAGTCATACGTAATCTTTGTGGACAGGTAATGCGTGCATATCTGTGATCGCGTTTCCTGATATAGATCTAGTTTTTGAATTCCCGTTCTTAAAGCGATAACTAATTGTCTCAGCATGGTATGAGTTTGACATCAGATTTGGATATTTTGTTTCGATATTTAATCTGTTGGTTTAAATTCTCGTGTCCTCAGAAGTATTTTTCATCCATCTTAAAATGAAATAACACATATACCAATCTGCAATCCAACGAACAAGATTTAAGTTTCAACTGATTAATTCCTTAGTGAAAACATCTTCAAGACTTCTTTTATACACTGCCCCGAAGAAAATTAGTTCAAGTAAATGCGTCGATTAACGCCATCAGGAATACCTGAATTAGTAAAATTAACAATAAATATGAACTAAAATAGACGTACTGTGAGGCAATTAGCCTAGAATACATTTTTACATAATTCTTTTTAATAATAAATACCATTATGATCTATCTGTATTCGAAAAATTATTTAATCATATGCTCATGTATAAAAAATAGCCTTCTATGCTGTTAAAGTATTAACATGCCTTTCTTTGCACTTCATTTTGATAAATTTGTTACTTTGGAGAAATAAAAAAATTCACAAGTAAGAAATAGTGAAGCAATAGATTTTGATGCGATAACATGTACTGAAAATCAAGTTGACATATCATGTTTGCTCTACACTGGTTTTTAGGCATACTTGATATTTTATGTCTGCATTTCTTACTGCAGCTCTCATAGCTTGGAGTACGATGTACTCTGGACATAGACACTTGAGGTTTACTCGATACTGTAGACCAATAGACTTGAACATCTGCGGCACATTCATGTTTGTTCGGTATTGGTACGTGATAGGCACTTGGCATTGTAGATCTGTCAATCCACAAAAATCTTCATCACATCCTGGAGCACAAAGTGTTCTGCCAATTGACACATGAGGTATACTCGCTAATGTAGACCTATAGACTTGAACACTTGTGGCATAGCCATGTTTGATTGGCACTGGTGTATAAAGGGCACTTGGTATTGTAGATCTGTCAGTTCTCGTGTCTCCCTCTGATCATCGAGTAAGACGTCTTCTGTCCATTGCTGCATAGTATAGTTTATACTGTAGACTATATATATATATATATATATATATATATATATATCTTATCTATCTTATGTTATGTGAGGCAAACAATTACTAACTGCCTTAATTTTAGTCGTAGCCAAACTTTATATATATATATATATATATATATATATATATATATATATATATGATTACGTACTAGTATGGAAATATTAATAATTTGTCTAGTGGTGTTTCGCACGCACTCGACTGTCTAAATGCGTAAAATTGAGTTCATCTACATCAGTGATGGTCAGACAAACCTATACGTACACAACATTATATATATATATATGAAATTTAATGGCAGTATTTTTAACATATATTTCCAGTATAAATTAAATATCGTTTATGGTTGCCAAGGCAATTCATCAATTAGACCGGTTTAGTTCATATTGGGAACTCATCAAGTGCTTCCCAGTATTTCCGCCACCAGGACTCGAAACTGGTCATATATACTTCTGAATCTAACTCTCAGCTCAAATAACACATATTTTTCTGTTATGTATAAACTTATTTTTGGTTAACCTTTCCGCTAATTGAAAATTATTTGGCATCTTTTAAGACTTGAAGTTCTACCTAACCACCCATTATCTGTCATCATAAAACAGATTAAACGACATCGATTTATTTGTACATCCTATAAATTTATATATATATATATATATATATATATATATATATAACTATATATGTGTGTGTGTGTGTGTGTGTAAACAACATTTATATATATGTATATATATATATATATATATATATGTATATATGAAAACAGAATGAGTCAAACTATTTTCATGTTAATGCTGCGGTAGTTCTCTAATTTCTTTTAGGTGTATTTGTTTAGCAATATTTATAGTAGAACCAGCCATACTCATTCCCATTCATTTTCAGTGATACACTATACATTTGTTTAAATCAAGTTTGCGAGCTTGAAGTAAACACTAATCCCATTGTATTTAGCCAGTCGTCGAACAACATAACAAAACTACTGCCAGTCGCAACGCACTGACGCGTTTCGACCTTCCATGATCATCATCAGAGTACGACGGCAAACTGACTAGCGAGGATCATACCACATTGAATATATATGGAAATCAAATTTAAATATGCGGCTCTCACCTCTAGCAGTCTCACATAAATTGAACTTGACTGGAAATGTCGGCTGCACAATTTCTATGCAGTCACGAACATTAACTGTTTGCAGCTTTCGCCACATATACATATATAGACAATACAATTGAAAAATAATTGATTGCGCGGGTGGTGGTAACAATTATTTAAATCAAGTTTGCGAGCTTGAAGTAAACACCAATTCCATTGTATTCAACCAGTCGTCGAACAACATAACAAAACTACTGCCAGTCGCAATGCACTGACACGTTTCGACCTTCCATGATCATCATCTGAGTACGACGGAAAACTTATTAGCGAGGATCAAACCGCATTGCGTATATATGGAGAGCAAAATTAGATTTGCGGCTCTCACCTCTAGTAGTCTTGCATACATTTAAGGGGCTGGAAATGTCGGCTGCACAATTTCTAGTAGTCTCGCATACATTGTACTTGACTGGAAAGTCACGTACAATGTATAGTTAAATACTGGTTATATATAATTGGATTAGTGTTTACTTCAACCTCGCAAACTTCATTTAAGGAATTGTTACCACGACCCGCCGCTGCAATCATTCCGGCCGTTTTAAATAATTGTCTGCTCTCTATATATATATATATATATATATATATATATATATATACTCTCTGCTCAACACCATATATATATGCATGCTGTGCTGCGCATGTGTGTGTTTGGCGAAAGCTACAAGCAGCTAATGTTCGTGACCGCATATAAATTGTGCAGCCGACATTTACAGTCACGTACAATGTATGCAAGACTACTAGGTGTGAGAGCCACATATCTAATTTTGCTTTTCATATATATGCAATGCGGTTTGATCCTCGCTCGTCAGTTTTCCGTCGTACTTTGATGATGAACATGGAAGGTCGTAACGCGTCAGCGCGTTGAGACGGGCGGTAGTTTAATTAAGTTCTTCAACCACTGGTTAAATAAAATGGGACTGGTGTTTACTTCAAGATGGCAAACTTGATTTAAATTAGTAAAATATTATGTTGTTTTAACTTTTGAACGTTTAATCCGAATACGTCTTGTCCTATATAAACGTTTTGTATGTTATAACAATTTTGCGACTTTGCTTTATTAATAAATGAGCAATTCGTTAAATTGACTTTGTGTCCTGTTTTAAACATTTGCTCCGAAATGGCCAATATACCTTACGGTAAATTTTGCTGGATCCTGTTGCTAAATTCTTTTTAGCACATTCAACATATATGAGTCGCACAGAAGTTTAATTTTGTAAACAGCAAAGGATTTGTAGAATATTGACAATTGATCTATGACATCTAGCCTCATGATTCTCTGTGTGCTAAAGAGCATGTTAGCTTTCGCATCAGTGATTAGATTTATCCACTGTGGTAGGTCGCCTGGAAATGGTTAGTTTAGGAAGATATTTGTATGGTATCTTCCGTAATACAAATCTGACATTCTCGAAATTAACCGGCAAATATCCCGAATAAACACACTTTCAATTATCAAATTTATTTTCGTTGTCTAAAAATATACTCTCTAATATATATTTGTTTAACTCTTTTGCATGCGAAATCGTCCTATATATCACACACTTTGGTGGTTCCTTAAAATGAACAAAATTATAATCTGAGCGATTGAACTTCACTAAAACGTAATCGGTGCATATTCATGCGTGATAAAACTGTTTTTATATACTCATTGTCATCTTTTAAAACGAGATAATCTAATTGTGTATTTTTCTGAAGTATAAAATAGCAATTCGTTGAAATCTATGATTTGTATTAAAATCTTTTTGTTCAAAACTTATCAACTGTCAATGAAGAAATTTTATACTTTTTAATACATGTTGGTTTGTTAAATAATAACTAACTAATACTTGCTTAAAACTTTACAAGATGAACGTTTACGTAATCTAATGCCTGAGATAAAGAACAACTACAGCGGTCCAGAGAAACTCTTCCAAAATGTAAGTTAATTTGGTAATTTAAACTGACATGTACATTAATTAAATTTAAATTAAAAATAGTGCTTCACTATTTTTCAAGTTACAGGCCGTTAACAATTCAAATTGTATATCATAACGTGTAAGCTCTTAATTTGTTACTATGTAACCTTGCATTGTCATTGAGAATAAATACAGTTTTAAAATAAAGCGCGCGCATGGGTAAAATACAGAGTTGAACCTTCCTGAACAAGACCGTGTTATCCCACATTATAGTTATAACATGTGTTGAGGCGCCTAACCTATTCGTGTCTGTAAGCCCCATAGATGCCAGATCGCTGGAAGTCCTAAAATTCACAGTAGAGTCTGATAGGCTTATATTATTGCTTGCGTCACTTAAGTTCAAGTCCGCTATGTCCTGCACTAACCTACTTGTGTCCTCAAATTTAATATCGGTATCCATGAATATATGAGATAGCAATTAAATCGATACCCACTGTTAGGCAATCGGAAAGTGAAAGTCGGAAGCTGTTCCGCACAGTAATTAATCTAGAAAGATGTAAAAACTTGAACCAAAGATGCAATAAAATATACTTGTTCCTAGGCTCCTGTTCCTTTCTGTTTTATATTAGAACAAAAAGGCAATTGATGGAGCAATATATTTGATGATGAAATAATCGTTTAATCAAGAAATTGTGAAAGTGCAGCAGACCAAAATTTACAATACCAGACACAGAGCGAGATACTCGAAAACTGAAAATAGCGCACAATTTAAAATCAAGTATTTAAACAAAGAATGTTCTGGAAAATAAAAAGAAAAAATTCTTTTTAAATAAAATTCGTTACAATCAGCTATGGTGGTTTAAATTTATCAGTCAGTGTTATTTTACATAAGGCGGAGGATTTAACATCCTCTACACATGTATGCAGTTTTAGTGTGGTGTGGCACAATGAACAACTATCTTCCGTTTATAAAAGATAGTGCCATTCTAAATAGGAGAAATTTTTTTGAGAAATAAATTCCGTTGGTAGCCACAGTAACAAATAATTAATCCTTTATAAACCACGCTCGGTGAATAATTAATAGGCAAAACGAATAATTAGATGTCATACATCTAGAATACAAGTGGCATGAACTAATAAATTCAATTTATCGTCCACTAGAAAACATAAATCATACATGCATATGAAATTATCATTTATATATATATATATATATATATATATATAAATTCAAAAAAATTGGTGATGTTCAACGCTTTCTGGGCTAGGCTATGATTTTGGTGTTTATGATTTATACTGTTTGTGGAGGAGAACAAATATATATACAATTGGGTATTGGGCGTTGCGCACCTAGTACCAAATTAGTTCAAATATGACCAGAAAGATAAACCAAATTCAGCATGAACGAAGGGTATAATCTCATGAAAAAGGACGAAACTGGTCTACTGGATGAATTGCCTTTTCTACACTACACAATTCTTAGTTTATACTGACATATGTAAGTAATATGTTAATATTTCAATTATTTCATAGGACTATTAAATTTTTAAAAAATATAGATTGCGTGCCGTAAATTTGTCCAATTAACTTTTGATATTTTACATTTTCAAATTTATTATTCGTTTCAAGAAGTGTGTCCATTTAGCATTTAGGTTGTTTTCATTTGGTAATTTACGGTTTATTTTCCGTTGACCAGGAACAGAATTTCAAGCTAACACGTCAATATATTTTAATGTAAAAATGCACTCTCAAACACGAATATATAGTTTGCTTATTTTGTCGATATTTTAGATCTCGTGGGCATACGAATCAATGCGTAATGAAACATTCCAAAAAGCCTTGCAGCGCGTTGAGGCGGATATACCATATCTAGCTGATCAAGTACACACCCATGTGACGTCATCCGTGCAAATGGTACAGGCAGCTGGATTATTGGAGGCGGCTAAAACAAAAGACACGGAGTATGATCTAAACATGACTTGCGACAATCACTTCCAAACCTTCGGCGCTCCACTCGCTGAGAAAATTGTTAGTAATGCAGTTTCAGCTGTAAATGGTCTTATTCAAGAGGTCGACCATCAATAATTCATTTGCCTTCATCAAAATAATATTGATTGGTTTTAACCAAAAAAATGTTTTACCTAATTGTTTATGCATTCCGTGTGGATAACATTCTTTATCTCGTATGGCTGTCAGACATAAGCTCACCATTTAAAAAAACGTATTACCATTGAAAATGCTTTTAATCAATTGCATAGGCGTTAGAATTATTGATTATTTTAAACTGTTTGTACAGCTTTGGGGAGTATTCAAGTTTTAAACATGTTATAATAATTATAGACATATATAGATCACAAGGGTTTCAGCAGCTCACATTTTCTCTACATTATATATATATATATATATATATATATATATATATATATATATATATATATATATATATATATATATAGACACCAAGTTCCAAGCATGATTTCGTTCCTAACTGAACCTCCCTATAATTAGTATTTACTGTGCCACTAATTTTGTTCATCAACTATTCTGTTTCTTTTTCTGTTTTAAAGGTATTTTTATCTTATTATAACCAAGGTTGCGGTCTTGATATAAGCACCTGACCCATTAATTACTTACATATGTCAGTATAAGTATAGTGTAGAAACGGCAATTCCTCCAGTAGACCGGTTTCGTCCTTATTGGGAACTCATCGTTTACTAGCCAGAAATTAATGCGAACAGAGCTCGAACCTGAGCACGTCTGCTACGGAATCTGGTGCTCTAACCACTGAGCCACCCTGCAGCACACTAACTAATGTAACACCACATTCCATGGAGAACTGGCATTGAAATGAACATTTATATAATTAAACGAACATTGGCTGTGCTGTGGGAATTACAATTACTATAATTTATATTGCGCTATTTGTAAAAATTCCTGACCCATTAAGTACATATATTTTTCAGTAAAATCTAATTTTCGTTTATTATTATGTCGGGGAATATTTTCAGTTATATACTAACTAATATAACTTAGCTAGTTACACCCTGTACAGCAGGATGACTCAGTGGTTAGAGCACCAGATTCCAAAGCTGACATGCCCAGGTTCGAGCCCTGTCCGCGGCAATTTCTGGCCAGTACATGATGAGCTCCCGATAAGGACGAAACCGGTCTACTGGATGAATTTCTTTTTCTACACTATACAATTCTTAGCTTATACTGACATATGTAAGTAATTAATGGGTCAGGTGCTTATATCAAGACCGCAACCCTGATTATAATATGTGTTATCACAGCCCGCGCAAACATGCTCGTTTAATTATATGTGTTTGTGTCTTGGCTGATTTTAGTACAGTTGTACTAACTTATGCAAAAGCAAACACATAACTTATTAATCACTACTGTGACCCCTAATTACATCATTCCTTGTGGTAAGAATAAAGCAATTATCTTGAATCGTGCAAGTATAAATGAAAATCAGTCAATTCAGTTTTATTTTTATGAACGAATACGTGAATTTAAGTATATTAAAATAAATGATTCATAAGTTTAGACACATTCACACGAACATATATGACTCACGCTTATTTAGGAAAGCGTCAGTAATTACCTGATATGTGTATTGACAAATGCAGTACTGATTCCAGTTGTTTTCTTTATCCAATATATTTCGGCTGCCTTTTTCTGGCACCTTCTTCAGTTTGCTCATCCTCACCAGTTTTACAAAACAAACGAATGAAGCGTCAATAATTGCTATTAAACTAGCCAGTCATAATTATTAAAAAAAGCCATTTAAGCGTAATTGTTCAGTTGTTTTATTATTTGATTATATTTGATGTAATGAGAATAATTGAGAAATACGTTCAGAAAGGATTATTGAAATATTCAGATGAAAAAACGTGGACAGTGAACGAAATAAACTTGTTCGATAAAACAAGGAACAGATTATAGTGCAACATCCTGCAGCTTAAAAAATTATTTTGAACAATATCTACGTATAAATGATTCTTCTAATGTAATGAAAATGAATAAATGTTACTATGGTCTAAAAGAGCAATTAATATGGAAATTAGCTAACATTTCATTTTTGAAACTATGTTTAAAAGTGCGTTATTCCTAAATATTTTAGATTTCAAGTTACATTTCAATTAATTGCTTAGTGTGTATCTCTTGAACGTGGTCTTTATTTAAATATTGTGAAATTGCCAGTTTGTGATTTAGAAAAACCTTTAATTTGATTGATTATGCAGAAAACAAAAATAATATCTATGATACTTTAGTTTTTTTGCACATCGATTATTTTAAATTTGAAGAGAATTTAATCGATAGAGCGCGTAGCCATGAGATAGGAGAGGTCAGCATTAGACCTGATGGAAAGTTGGATAATTGGTGTTAATATAGACCTTCCTTAATTCTGATTACTTCAACTATATTTAATCGTGTAGCAAATATTTCTTGAATTAAATTTAATGCGAATCAGCTGGAATTGCTTGATCGTGATTTCAACACGGCTTTCCAGACTGAGAGATCACGAACGCCATTACACTACCTCAATTCCTACCAGACAGAGAAAGTTAAATTTTAATTAGACATATCCAAAAAAATGTAATACACGAAGATTTCATATTAGGCGATCAAATGTCTCAAAAAATAGTTGATAGCAAACAAGTTTTAGATTTTTAAAGGCGGATAAAGGAGAAGCTGCGATTCTGGTTTGGCAGTCTTAAGATAATGCAAGGACGTGTGAGAAATTAAATGATAAAGAGGTATTTGCTAAAATATATGACTCTACTGACAAGTTACAAAATGAACTAAAAGTATTGATCAATAATACGATTGCCAATGGTGAATTGGATCAAGAACACTGTAACACTCTAATACAACGAGATATAGTCGTACAAAAATTGTGTATGTATTATGGGTGTTTAAACTTAATAACTCATTAAAAACTATTGTTGGAGTCCAGCATTTCCACCATATGGAATGTTCACGTTTTTAGGTCTTAGAAAAAGAAAATGCTCGTAATTCTTGGAGCATACATTGATGAATGCATATCATTTTGTTGAAGCTGCAAATAAATGTAAACTAGACGAAAGTGATATACTGGCAAGCTTGGATGTGTTATCGACGTACACCAATATACCGGTACTCACATCATTGAGCTGTTTTCACTCTTTTACTGATTATCATCCGTTACCATTATAAGTGAGTAAAATGTCGATTAGACACATGATCGAGGTGATGGACATAGGTGTCCATATAGAACAGTAGTTGGCCTTTCCAATACTTGTGGGGAAATCGTTTTTACGCCTATCTTGAAGCTCAAATTGCAGGCATGTTTCAAGGATGATATTTTAGTCATGTGAAAATATGGAGAGGAAGATATGATAAAGTTCTTAAACTTAGATAATCAAAGAAGTGAACTTTGATGTGTGATAAATGGGGTGTCGGTTGTGTAATTGATGCTTCGGGATTAATAAGAAATGGTCAGAAATTGTAAAAAGATGTTTATAAAAAAGAACCTTCCTCGAGAATCTTTCTTGGTTTCAAGTTAAACTATATGTATAATATGGAAATTTGTATATTAAAATCAATGACAATTAGTAGCCTTAGGCTAATAGATAACAAACTCCGGGAGATTTAATTAGATACACCTCCGGAAATAACCAGTACTGATGGGTACCATCTTAAACTAATAAAACCAGAATGACTACGATTAGTAATTTTAACCAGAATTTGAAAGTAGTATAAATTTGCGATGCCGGACTCTAATCTAAGCGCGAGAATATAATCGTTAAGTGCAAAATATAATATTGAAATCTTTTGAAGAAAATCCCTTATCCTGAGTAATAAGCTTCCTTACCAAAAGACGAAAATTGAAAAAAAGTTACATACATCGGGATTGTATGAAATCCCATATAAAGTCCGTAACCGTATGTATGTTACTCAAACCAAGTGGCCAATTACATTCAAAAGGGAACATATAATTGCATATCAACCTTGGAATTTTAATAAATTTGAAATTGCACGTCACGAAGTGGAGACTGTACATGCAAAAAACTGGACGTTTCCAGTCAAATACAATGCATACGAGATTGCTAGATGTAAGAGTCGCACATCTAATTTTGCATTGCTTATATATACAATGTAGATTGATCCTCGACGAGCTCTGATGATGGTTAGCTACAATCCTTTATTTGTTGCAAATATACAATCTCTGTAAGCGTAACTCCCTTATGGAGAATAAGACTTATCAATGGACTTTTAGGTCAAATATCCCCTTTGTTTACAAAATTACCATAATCGTTTTTGTGGAAAGAAATCTTCTTAGTTTTCGCGTTAAACCGTCATTTGTTAATATATTAATATATATTATAATATAATAATAATATAATATAATAATATATTAATATATATTAATATTTTACCAATCATTTTAATTGGCATGATTTTAAAACTGATTGATTTGTATTGCCTCGTCCCCTCGTATGTGTTTGTGTACAACCAACTAAGTGAAATTAGAGAGGTTTAATTTTAATACAACTTTTACATGCGTTAGACTATTTGTTTTATACTCACCATGTGAAATAATTTATTCGCACTTTAGGAGGGGGCAATAGATAACATCATGATGGTTTGTTTCACAACAACTGTTGTCATTTCATTGGATAAGCGCACGTCACGCATCTGCATATGTGCGTGAATTCATAACCTGGAAGTATTAAATTAAATATAGTTAATAAACTTGTACATCCGTCCAAGTGAAACTGGTTGAAAGATGTTAACTTTCCCTACTCACTAGTCAAACAAATTGATTTATTCTTAACATTTGGAACAATTTAATACAAGGGTGATCTCAATAGATAGGTGGGCGAATATAAAAGTCATGCCCAGGTAATTGATCAAAATTTAGCTCAGTAAGAGTCTTCATTAATATATGAAATAAAATAAATAATGGTCAGAATAAAATTACTAATATTACCTAACGAAAGAATGAACAAATTAAGTAAACGTTTCTAATTAAGATAAAAGTCGCTTAAAGAGCAGTTAGCAGTTAAAGGATGCAAATTTTAATGAATTTACTATCCGTAATAGATTAACCAGTAATAAATTTATAATCTTATTTATAAGCCCATCTCAGTATGCTATTCTTAGCCTTTTACTGGAGCTAGTTTCAGATTCCCATTTGTGCAAGTTTTTCCAACCATTAGTTAATGGTATGTTTCAAATCGTACTTAACGAATTATCTACTGCTGCTTCGTCATATCATTTTGTGATTTAATTTCAAAAGATTCCCTACTTAATCTCTTTATTTTGTTTCAACTATATATCGCTATATCCACAGATATTCAGTTTCCACCGCATGATGGGCATAATTAGATCTAGTAACAGGTTCATACATGAATGCAGTTTTATGAACTCATTCTTACTTTGATTTTTTACACATGTTCACCAATGTACATGAGAAAACAGACGTGGTAGGGGATTTTATACCCTCATTATGTCTCTAATGGTTCAATGTTTTCCTTTTTGGGGATTCTAGTGTACATAATAAAGAATTTCTTTAAAACTATTATCAAATTATATTTGAAAATTATTTAATCAACTTTCCTGCTTAGTTTGCTTTGCGATATTCCTCTGATCTATCAAATTTCACGTATCTCAAATTTGGGTTTAGTTTACTTGCGACATTCACCATTGTTAAATACTGTTTGTTGCGGAGAACTAATACATACTCTCACCATTGTTGTTTCTATTAACTGATGAGAGCAAACATTAGGCATGAATATTTCCAGCAGTCTACCCACTTCAAACTCATTACGTTGTGTATATTAATCCAAGGCTTTTAATTGTTAATGATTTTAAGATGCCGATTTCCTCCTGTTCGTATGATTGGACTTGAAATTAAGAAGGATTCCTGAATAAGTATCTTGCTAATTTCTGACCATTTATAATTAACTTGGTATTCAAAATCAGTAGTTTACCCGATGACTCCATTTCGATTGTAAATTGAAGTTTACTCAGTTGATTAGTTAAATTTAAGAAATTTTCTATTTCATCATCACCATGGTTCTAGAACACTAATATGTCGTCCAAGAACCGTAGATACAATTTCACACCAAAAAAACAAAACACAAAAAACAAACCAAACACCCAAAAAAAACCAAAAAAAAAACAACACAACACACCCAAAAAACCCAACCACACATAATGTATCATCAAGGCCAGTGTGTATGGATTTACTGGAGTAACAGGTGTTCAGAAATAGTTGTATTTCTCAATTTTGGTGAACTATAATACATTGAAATCCATCGTGTTGGTATCATGTACCGACTCAGCAACCAGTGTTAGTACCATGTACCTTTTCGGTACTATAATGTTGGTATCGGGTACTGACACAATAGCCATAGTGTTGGTATCCTTTACAGACTCGGTATATATATATAGAGTGAGTTAGCTTTGAAGTCGCATTGTCGAAGACTTTATATGAAGTTAGCTTCACTACTGCAGGTTTACACATTCGTATAAGAGATTGTACCGTCCTATTTTCCCACATTCCTCACCCAAATATATAGTGGGTAAAGGGCGTAATACCGGATCCTACTGATGAGTCGCCAGTAAGCACGAAACGAATGTGCACGAGATTATACTTTCCGTTCATTCTGTCTTTGGTTTATCCTTCTGGTCATATTTGAACTAATTTGTTACTAGGTGCGCAACACCTAATAAAAAAAACCCCAACAAACAAACAAAAAAAACAACACCAACCAACCAAACCAAACCCCAAACCCAAAACAACCACAACAACAACCACAACCCAACCGTTCCGCGCACTGTATATAATTCCAACTCATATTCAAATTTGTTTTCTGATTAGCCTTTTCTTCTGGCGAACCCTATTTGCAATCACCATATACCTGAAGTTCAAACTAACCACCACGGATCTGCCATTATACAACATACCCCATTCCACTTGGGGAAATTATATTGATTTGAGATCTAATGGGATCGCACAAAATACTGGCCATTAGTTGCCATGATCAGAGCTCCAAGCGAGCACATTTGCTTCAGAGTCTAACACTCATAACATATCGTTACCCCTACGGCACACTAAGCGAAATTTACAGTCGTATATCCACTTATGATTTGATCAACGGTTCCTTCAAATTGAAACCCTTTTTCATCTCGGAACACTACCTAAGCACGATCTATTTTTATAGAACAGACACCATGCCACCTAATGGAAATTGATCTTTATGCAAATATGGAATGGCGCATTGACTAAAAAATATTACATTCACATCTGCTTTAATGTACAGTTTATAGATGATTCTAAATCGTTATCGGCGCAATTTTTAGTATTTTTATAAATGTAACAAACGGAAAGAAGTCTCTACAGTATTTTCTAAGGTTATCACACATAGCCTGCACCTATTCACAGTCAAATAATCGATTTATCAGACATTATTGCGTGTATTACAGTTAGACAGACAAAAATGAATAAATTTTCCTATTTGATGAAGACATAAACGAACACAGATAAGTGACGCCTTAAAAGTGCCACAGGAAGCCTGTGGCAAATGAGCAGAATAAGCCAGGTTTAATGTCAGAAATCAAAACGAGCGAAGGCAGCTGAAAGGGTATAGCTGATAAAATTGCACAAATTCTGCTCCGTTATTAAAGAAGTCGTCGGCAATCGTATTCTCCTTCGCTTACCGAGACAAAAGAAAACCAGAACGGCTAACCACTGCACTTATACCACTTATACTAATAAATATTAACCACACCAGCAAATTATGCTAATACTTCATTTCCGAACAATCGTGAAATGCAAATTTAAATGAACATTAATTCACACCTCTTCCAAGTGAGAAATTGAGACGGTGGCCCGACTGGTATTAGATACTGAATGTGCTTTGTGCGAATTCATCGGAGACTGGACGTTGTATACGGCAAGATTCAGTCTCCGGTGATGGAATTGAACCCATCAACAGAACCAAATGAAACATCATGATTTTTTTCTTTTTATGCTTAATAAAACTGTCACTTGTGTAATTAGCTGGGGACAGCCAGTTGTGAGGCCAAAAATTTCTATAGATTCGAGCAAATTTTAAAAAATTTCAAATTCTAAAACGAAGTTACATTATTGCGTCATCATTGGTATCAGCAGAAAGAATAATTTGAAGACAATGAAAATAAAAAAGCTTTTTATTTCATTAATTACAGAAATGACTAGAAAGTAATTTTAAAATGGAATGTCATTCCTATGTGGAATGTTTAGGATTGCTAAATGCATACGATACAGAAACCATAAGATATACAGGAGAAAAATAGTTAAAACGTCATTTTATAACTAAAATAATAGTAATAATAATATACATTAGGAAATAGCGGCAAAAATGCCAAGAATAATAGCCCAAAACCATATTTTCACTGATATAAAGTTATAACATTTTAGCTAATGAATTTTCATTTATTTAGATTAAGCGTTGTTTTGAACATAGTATCCGTAGTTCTTTATGTGGAATGAGTTCATATTGAAACGCTATGAAACAATACATGCTAAAGACTTGAGACTAAAGAATTTCAAGCCACAAATATTTGGAGAATGTACGCTTAGAAATGACAAATGAAAAGATGAAACTTCTCCTAAAACTGGCAAAATGCTAGCCCTAATCATTTTGGCCAATTAAAGCAGCTCTTTTTGGGACTGTAGTATATAATTGTAAAAATACATTGAATGTATATTTCCCATTCATTTGGCAACTGGCTAAAACGTCGTTAATTTCAATAATGGAATATTTGCTAATTTATGAATCAGCGCTTAATAATCGAAAAACTGATATAGTTGTTGAGTAAAATCATTTTTCAATTACTGATTAGGTTATTTGTTAACACTTTGTTTCTTAATAAGAAAGAAACCACAGATAACTGACACAAGGCCTTCATAGGCAATCTCAAATAATGTAAATGTTTCATGTAAAATAATTGAGGCTCACTTGGTTTAGGAACAAATTAAGCCAATGACATGATATTCAATGTTTCATAACGTGTTGAAGTTAAAAATATTCGTTGACATCTGGAAATGTGAATTCTCATGCAAAGAAGGAAAAATTGTACAAATAAGTGTCGATTTTATTAAGATAAAAATTTGTGTTAGACATCAGAAATCAGATGAATAAAAACGTATCAAACTTCAAAAGACACCGAGAACTTTCTAGTAGATTTGAAGAAATGTAGTTTCCATTTTTAAGACTATTAATATTTACGTTTAGTTAGAGTAAATGTAGTAAATTATACTATAATAGTCGAAAGAAATGTCAATTCCTTGTTCTATTTGAATTTACTACAGAATATGGGGCAAATTTCATTCATGTCTGGATATCCGATTTACAAAACGCTTACGAACAGCTGAAAGTAAATAGCTTCAATATATATTTTGACCTATGCAACTGATATTCATATCAAATACCGTATATGTGAGGGCTAGAGTTGAGATTTCCAAATTTGGTATAAAAAAAAAAAAAATAATAATATATATATATATATATATATATATATATATATCATTTTGACCTGCGTCAGTAAACCTACTGTCGTGCTCTGTCGGCGAATAAAAATTAAGGAAACATTCATTAGGAAAAATTGACAGTAGCCTTCCAATATTGGTAAATATTCTTTGAAGTTAATATTTTGCGGTGTGTCAGCATTCAGGTTCTCAATGCCGCGTTTTGCGTACGCGGGTAATTGCCCGTGTACAGATATTGGTAAATATTGTATATGACCAGTCTTATATAAAGTGAGTGAACTTGTTTGAACCAACACTTATCGCCACCAGTGTATTGAATAAGTGATAAATTGAAATATATTTGTACAAAAAGCAATTAGATAAAACATATAAAAATAAAAGGAAACAAAACTACTCAATATTAATCGAGCGTTTAAGCAGAAATGAGAAAGATACCCAAAATAAGGGGAAGCAAATTTAAATGTAAAATTGAAAGAAATTCGTTAATTGATTATGCAAGTGATGCTGGTTTTTGAAAAAAATATAAATAATAATAGCGTTAATAATTGCTTTGTATGATAATGCAAAATTAACTGATACTCGTTTCACTTAATAAGTGAAAATGTGGACATAGAGCTAAACACCCGTATAGTGAAGTGAAAGTCAGGTTATTAAAGCGCTGTACTTTATAAATGTTAAATTTATTGGTGTGATGAGTTAACAAAAGGGTTTGGAAAAGGACTTCAAATATCCTATGAATATAGTGAACATGAAAACCATTTTCACAAAACAAGGATCATGTAATTAGTGCGCTTGTTTAGCATTTTCAAACGCTACTAGCAAATTATTTTGTAACTCGAAACTTCAATAGCAATGCTGAATTCTTTGAACCAAAATTTAATCTACAGATTTTTATTCTTCACTCTTTTGAGCAAATGGAAGTTTCGAATATATACCTACATTTTTTTAAATAATCGTGATTTGCGAAAGTTCTGGCTAAATGTTTCTCTGAGTTAATATGATACAACAAAACAGGTAGACTATTTTCATGTAATCTTAGCCTTTTTATTAAAAATATAAAACCATTCAAGATGTATTATGAATAAATTGTAATGCATATGTTCACGGAATGCGAATATATATGTGCGTTTGTAAGTGTATGCATTATAAGGATAGCTTTCTCAAGACGGAAGGTTATCTGAGCCTCAGATATATATATATATATATATATATATATATATATATATATATATATATATATATACTACGAAGATCGACACTGTTATCAGTGGCTTATCCTTGTCAAATCATTATAGTTTAGAGTGATCCATCCTCACTAATGAAGCCATATAATGCATCATGAGCATTTGCATAGACCTGTCATGAGGGTTTGCATTGGTGCTATCCGCAATGGTGTTAATAGAATTGTCGCTTATGTCGTTAACATTGTTTATGCTGTTGTTGCCAAAGCTGTTTCTTAGTGCACTATCATTTACTTGAACCTGACTTTCAAAAATGTTGGTAGGATTTGACAAATTCGCCCATGCGTTGGTGTAAAGTGGTACTTGAAACGTGAGTGATGATGCTGAAGACGATGATTGCGGAGGAACAGGCAATGGTTCTGGAATTTCAAATGATTTTCCAGATTTACTGTATTCATGAGAATTTAAAGCCTGCTGTTGTTGACAAACTAAAGGGTAGGGCTGTGACGATGACGTAGTATTGGATACAGATGTGAGTGCTTCATGTGGACGCATACCATTTTGGTGTGTTAATTTGGATAAGCTTGGAAATACTCCAATTAGTTGACTTGTGACGTCAGAAAAAGATGACGTGGAAGTACCAAAGTAATTTGAACCAGAAGCAAATGCGGAAGAAGACACAGATGAATTGGATACGATAGGCAGAGCTGTACTTGGCTTAGCCGAATGATGCTCACTGAAGAAATTTTGCATGTTTGCAGACTTTAAATCATTCCTCAGGGTGGCATTTGATTTATCATCGTCTGCAATAAAAATATAAATCAGTTTAGACTCACAAACCGAAAGCATATCAGACTATATTAAAGGAGCAAAACTAAATAAGTATTCAAAATAAACCTATATGCTGATTACATTAAAAGTTAAGCATAATAGTTTCCACAAATATTCGATTACAATTCCAAAATTATACAGTGCAAGCACTATTTCAATCATACATGTATAAATGCATACATGCATACATACATACATACATACATACATACATACATACATACATACATGCATACATACATAGATACATACATACATACATACATACATACATACATACATACATACATACATACATACATACATACATACATACATACATACATACATACATACATACATACATACATACATACATACATACATACATACATACATACATACATACATACATACATACATACATACATACATACATACATACATACATACATACATACATACATACATACATACATACATACATACATACATACATACATGCATACATACATACATACATACATTCATACATACATACATACATACATACATACAAACATACATACATAAATACATATGTATAACATACTATTTGATCCCAATAAATGCTTCTAAATGTTTCTTGAAGGAGTTGCCTTGATGCGCACCTGGAATAATTGTAATTACCTGATCTGCGTTTTGACTAACGCAGCTTTCATTGTTCCAGTAATTTTCTTTATTCATAATATTTCGATCTTCTTTACCGTAGATCTTCATCAGATGCATTTCACGAAATGTGATAACTGATATCGATGAAGGCCAGAGTGTATGGTTTAACTGGAGTAACAGGTGTTCGGAAATTGTTGTAATTCTAAATTTGGCTGAACTTTAGCATAAATTTTTATCCATCAGGTTGGTATTATGTACCGACTCGGAAACCATAGTGTTAGTATCCGGTACTCATCGATTTCAAAAAAGGTATCAGTTACTAACACAATAGCCATAGTGTTAGTATCCTTTACAGACTCGGTATATATATTATATAGTGTGAGTTAGCTTTGAAGTCGCATTGTCGTTGACTTTAGATTATGTTAGCTTCACTATTACAGGTTTACACATTCGTCTAGGAGATTGTACCGTCCTATTATTCCACATTCTTCTACCAAATATATAGTGGTTAAAGGGCGTAATACCGGCTCCTACTGATGAGTCGCCAGGTAGCACGAAACAAATGTGCATGAGATTATACTTTCCGATTATACTTTGGTTTATCCTTCTGGTCACAACTTAACTAATTTGCTACTAGGTTAGCAAAACCTAATACATACTTGCACATATATTAGTTCTTCGCACCAAACAATATTTAACTTGCTTCATTTGTTTCGTGAAATACATCTGATGAAGATCTACGGTAAAGAAGATCGAAATATTATGAATAAAGAAAATTACTGGAACAATGAAAGCTGCGTTAGTCAAAACGCAGATCAGGTAATGCTTCTAAATGTTTCGAAATTGTTCTGAGACAATATGGATAATGACAATAAAACTAAACACCAAATCGGTTAGAACTTTAATGGGAAGCGCGTGCCTACTATAAGTAGCAATAACATCATCGTAAAATTTACCTCCATTATTTTGTTCAGAAATTTGACTTCCTGATTTTCTTGATTCAAGATATTCTTGTTGAAGCTGTGATTTGGCTATTTTTAACAGTTCAGAAGGTGCGATCCATTGTCCTAACAACGTTTTTTGATCAGACATTGAAGGAAAAGTTACATTTGTAGGTTGATTATGCAAAATTTCGGACACAGGAGTAATACTCACGGCAACAGAGCCGAGAACATTACATGAGTTATTCACTGAATCGGAAAGGCATACTTTTTCTTTAATCGGCATTTGACACGCTCTTATTTTTTCCGCCGGCTCATTAGTTTCGTCATCAAAATTACCGGTAGGTTTAAGCTTTCGTTTAATAAATTCATGCGACTGCACTTCATTGTTTGCCGTTGTATTTATTGTTAAACTTTCATTGGACTCTGAAAACGAAGTTGAATCAGAAATGGCAGTTTTCGATAGCTGTTTCGTTCGATTGTCATTTGAAAAATTTGCCAAGAGATTGAAAATGTGTTCTCCAATGCTATTTTGCAAGTTGCTACTTGGCTGATTGCCATTACACAATGAACTCGGTGATGCGGAAGAACGTGAGGCCCTTATGTCGTTCTCGTTTATAAATGTTGCAGTTGTCTCAAAATCTTTTGTTGTGTTACTTGATGAGAAAGAACTTTTATCTGAACCCACGTAATTATTTGAAACTCCATCATTCAGCGAACGAAGACCACTAGGCACACCAAACAATGCTTCTGCATTTCCATGACTTGATGAGGGCTCTTCAGTTACTTTACTCCATATATTTTCCATACAAATGGAAGAATTCTGTGAAGCTAGTTCAGATGGGTCAGAACTGCTCGTCTGAACAAAGGTGTTATTAGTGCTATTTTTATATTTGGTCAAAACCTCGTCAACGATTTTCTTTAACAAACTGCTAGCATTACTATCACCATTATTGTTATGGAAGGCAGGATCAGAAACGCTAACCTTTGAGCATTGCTCTAGACTATTCGATTGAAACAGGTTATTTGGGTCTAAACGGTTTAGCAGTCTCTCACTATTTATATTGTCATTAATCATATGATATTGGTTGAAATTTGGAATGTCATCATTCAAGTTTTTGTTGCGATTTTTCGTTCCGTCACTGGTCTTATCAGACAAAGTGGAAACCAATAGTCTGTTCAAATCGAATCCAGTGGCAACATTGTTATTCTGTAGTAGCGAGTTGGTCAGTTGATGCTTCCTCAGTATTGTAGATAAATCAGTGTCAACTGCATCTGATGTACGAGAAAGTGGATCATTTTGACCGTTGTTTGTTCCAAAACTATGAATAGTGCGCGTTAAATTACCGGGTAATACAGTATTGCACGTGATTGGATTAGACTGAATGTGCTGATGAGACGGTGACGTCATATTACTCAAAGACAAGTCATTCATGATTAATCGATCGATTAAGTTTGGTGGGGCATACTTTTCGTTTGATAGAAAGGAATCGCCTCCGGTAGGAAAATGACCAAGAGAACTGGTCAAGGCTGCTTCCACTGATTTAGAATTTGATGTCGATAATTTCGGCTCACTGCTGAGCGAATCAGTAGGCAGTAGACGAGGCGGCAAGTTGTTAAATAGGGGCGCACTGACATCCAAGGTGGAAGGTGAAAAATTAGATGGAAGGTAGTCAAAATTTAAAGATCCTCTTTGCAATGCCTTTTGTTCAGACGTCTCAGTGCCTCGTGTGGATATTTCACTAGAGTGGCTGTAGTGCGTACGTGATCTGCGTTCAATGGCACTCGAAATAGACGCTGCGTTATTTCCTGATAATAAATAAACACAGTAAAATAGAATATTCAAAATATGTCTGGCAATAACATCTAATAAGCTTAATATCAATAAAATACTATTTTTAACAAATTGAATGAAAATCAAAATCACTGACCTAGATATTGGACATATTCAATCTATAAAAAACTACTTTTTCAGATAACAAAAAGAATTCATTTTTTATTATTCGCATAATTGTTTCAAGTCATATTACGAGGGTCATGTGATCAGATCCTCTTTTAAACACAGGTTGTTATAATAGAAGTTCAAATTTATGTTTAAACCAATTAAATAAGCCTTAAATCTGGCGCACTGCCGTAAAAATACAATAATAAATGTAAACTTGCATAAGTTCGAAGTAGTAAAATTATTAAGATTTAGTGCTGGTGCACTGTAATAGACATAAAATTAAAAATAAAACTGCCTGTGGTCAAAGTGGAAATGCCCCAAAAGGAGTAAATAGTAAAATATGCGGAATAATGCGTGAAAAAGCTCTTAGTATTTAATAGGTTGTTCTGATAGGATGACCAAATTAGAATCATTCCAGATAATTGTTATATAACTAGAATATAACTGCAAATTGTGTTTTGTGCGGCAGGGTGGCTCTGTGTTTAAAGAACCAGATTTCAAAGCATGTGCCCTGGTTCGAACCCTGTCTGCGGAAAACTCTGGCTAGTACGTGCTGAGTTCCCAATAAGCACAAAACCAGTCTACTGGGTGAATCGCCTTTTCTGCACTAAACAATTCTCAATGTATACTAAAATGCAAAATGGATCAGGTGTTTATATCAAGATCGCAACCTTGATTACAATAATTGTTATAACCGCCCGCGCAACCAATGTTCGTTTAATTATATAAATGTTCATTCCAGATAGTTTCGGATGCCATCAAAGCCTTAATAACAGAGTCGTAGTTTATCAATGCATCCATTTATCAGGTTCGCTTAGAAGCGACCAATTTCGGTAAATAAATTCCTAGCACTTCAGCTTGGTGACTAATGTCATTGCCGCAATCTTACTGAATTCTTGTACATGGAGTCGCATGGAGCCAAGGTAAAATATTTAGACTCATTTATTGTCGTCTGCCAAAGCTACACTTAACCCAAGACGCTGAATAATTCTTATGCAGATTTACTCGTCTTTTAGATTGTCTGACAACCAAGACTGCCGAGAAGCATTCGCCAGAAAATCCTAATGTTGAGTCACCAGCAACTGCAGCGGCTGAAAATTACTCTCCGAGTCTGAGAAATTTGTTCTGATTCATTCACTATCCATGTCATATGCGTTAACTTTGCAATAAAACGGAAATCGACGCTTCACACGTGGTTCGACTAATTAGGACCCATTGGTTGTCAGGCCGTTATTCTCTATGGCTACCGAACAATTGAAAAAAAACAAGATTTACTCCATTAATGATCGGGAGAAAATAACAATTATTAATATCAAGGTTGCGATCTTGATACAAACTCCAATCTCATACATTTGTCGGTTTAAGCTAAATAATGTATAATGTAGAAAAGTGAGTATGATATGCCTTGTAATTATTACCAGGAATTCGAATAAATATAAAATCAGTAGACTCTATATTCAGACGTATACTTAATAAGCAACCATTTACCCAGGTACATTATGCTTAATAAATTAATACATATAGTACTTTTTCGTTCGCCCAGAAATACACCAATCACAGTTATATACATGGTTCAATTTATGTAAGAACTCCACATCGGACTAATATGACGGACAAGTTGGTTTTAAATAAGATCGAACGAAACAGAAACTCTGCACAGTATATCTGCAAAAATTACAATTAAATTAGCTTACTCCGTTCTTCATCAGCCTCAACGGAGTACATGTAGCCAGCGTTCAATCCACATGCACCCCCCATTTGATGGCTAGACGTGGTATCGCCATTATTTGCAGAAATACTTGTGATATTTTGATCCTGTTTTCGCCATTTTGCACGGCGATTCTGAAACCAAACCTGGACACGCGATTCGCTCAGTTGTAGACGTGTAGCGAGCTCCTCGCGATTTAATGCATCAGGATAAGGATACTTGTCAAATGCTGCCTCCAACGCAGTTAACTGATATACTGAGAATGTTGTCCTGTTAAGGTGAAAGAGATTTAAGTTACAAGTTTGCAATCCGGAGCAAAATATGTAAAAGGACTAGAAAGAGTTAACATACACATAAACGGAAATCTGACTCCCATACAGTGAGCTCCAGAATGGAATAAAGGTGGATAAATAAATAAGCCAAACCTCGTTACCAGATCATCCGGGCAGAAACAGTGCCAGCTGCGGAATTAATGTACAAACAAAGCAAAATAATCGGCTCCATTAAGTTAGCATGGCTAGCCATCTTAATTACAAAACGAATAAAAAGATTTTATAAATTTCGTTTAAAAAACAAAAAATATTCCGTCTATAAATTTTCAGAGCTTAAGCAAATACATTTTAGGTCTTCACTGCTTTCCGACAAAAATTAAAAACCCAAAGAAACTCAGTGAGCAAAATACATACAGTGAGATTGACTACAAATTTAGCTTCAATCAAAACATGGATACATGCACAAATATATACATGCATACATACATGCACACATACGTACATAAATACATACTTACATAGTTACACGCATACACATCTAAATACATGCATACATAGTTACACGCATACACACATACATGCATGAATGCATACACATACATGAATGCATATACATACATGCATACATACATGCATACATACATAAATACATACATACATACATACATACATACATACATACATACATACATACATACATACATACATACATACATACATACATACATACATACATACATACATACATACATACATACATACATACATACATACATACATACATACATACATACATACATACATACATACATACATACATACATACATACATACATACATACATACATACATACATACATACATACATACATACATACATACATACATACATACATACATACATACATACATACATACATACATACATACATACATACATACATACATACATACATACATACATACATACATACATACATACATACATACATACATACATACATACATACATACATACATACATACATACATACATACATACATACATACATACATACATACATACATACATACATACATACATACATACATACATACATACATACATACATACATACATACATACATACATACATACATACATACATACATACATACATACATACATACATACATACATACATACATACATACATACATACATACATACATACATACATACATACATACATACATACATACATACATACATACATACATACATACATACATACATACATACATACATACATACATACATACATACATACATACATACATACATACATACATACATACATACATACATACATACATACATACATACATACATACATACATACATACATACATACATACATACATACATACATACATACATACATACATACATACATACATACATACATACATACATACATACATACATACATACATACATACATACATACATACATACATACATACATACATACATACATACATACATACATACATACATACATACATACATACATGCTTGCGTGAATATATACATGCATAATGAACCATCAAGATCTGCCACCCCGTTAATTTCCAATTCGAAATGATTTATGAAGTATATAAGATAGCTCACCTCTATTACTTGCTTTCCGCAGTTAGCCTGCAAATTTCCCAACCATACGCTCTATTTATTATAATTAAACGAACATTGGTTGCGCGGGTGGTGATAACAATTATTATAATCAAGGTTGCGGTCTTGATATAAACACCTGACATATGTAAGTAATTAATGGGTCAGGTGTTTATATCAAGACCGCAACCTTGATTATAATAACTCTATTTATTATTTCGAGTACGGTGCAACGCAAAAAGGTGAGCGTCGTTGTGAAGAACTGTGCCCGGTTACGGAAGCCCTGATCTACCGTTTGTGCAATTTCAGTTATTTACCGGAATCAGCAAAATAGCTGGGTAATTATGATGCTTAAGCAACCATTTAAAACAATATCTCAACCAGTGCAATCAAAATTCGTTAACTAGATTCCAAATGTATTCAAGCACAGATAAACAGATCTAGATCTCCCACACCGTGGGTTGCAGAAGAGCCTATGACAATAAAGCTTAATGTACTAGACGTCTGCCTTAGCCTCTGTTTGCCGAATGGTTCCTACCGATTTTCGCTCATTTAACTCATTGACCGACCCTATTGAGACGGATAATCGATAAAAAAACTGCGTATAAATAATTTGCTTGTTACTTTTCTTATTATGAATCCATCGATGCGTTTTGAATAAACAAATAAATTCAGCTCAGTATTTTAATAGAGAAATCATGTGGTAAAACTTTCGGTGTTTTATTTCCTTCAAATTCTTCCTAATTCCTTTAGTATTTGACGCTGTTTCAGTCATAATTGGTATGGTATACCCGTCAAACTGTAAATATTGAAATTTTATGCCTTGCTTCAAGAAACAACCACACGTTTATTTTGAAAATGAAAATAGTAGGCACCAAATAGCTTCCTTGAACTGGTGAAGGGTAGAAACGGAAATCAAATTAGAAGCACAGAGCAATTACCGAATGCATCAGGAAATCAATTCGGAATAAATGTGATTATAAAACAGCGGCGTATATTCAATACTGCAAATGAATTGTACGGTTAAGTGGACATCTAGATAAAGTGTGTGTCGGTTAAGTGGACATCTAGATAAAGTGTGTCCTTGGATCATCCGCACCCGGGAAACGCTTCCAGGCGCTTATGGGAAAGTAAGAGCATTCAAAACCATACAAGCAAGTCAAAGAAGCCGTTTAGACGATCATACACTGTAATCAAACCAAAATATGTAAACATTATATATATATATATATATATATATATATATATATATATAATCAGTATATACAAAATACAACATCAGGCAGTAGATTCAATTCATAAAAACGACCTGTCTTGAAGCTAATGAGCACTCAGGCTACACTGAGTTGCCGAAACCGACAAGCGCCTTTACTCTCTTCCTCATGTCGTAAGCAGAATTCGTGAAATTGTATAACTATTGACACAAATCCGGAGTGTCAAGTGATTTTTTCGTCTGTACCACACACGAGCATAATAACTACTTTAAATCTGTTTGCCAACGCTAGGCAGGTGCAAAAGTTTTCTTCAAGCATTCTCAATTACTCTTCGCGTACATTACAGATTTTCCAAGTTCAAGCATATTTCATAATTTCACAATGTACCTATATTTGGAATATTCTCTTTTGCTTTACACTGGTTCAAAGACTTGCCATCTACCAAGTTTCTCACAATTTAATCTCTGGAAAAAGATCAAAACTATCTCCGTGTATTACGGATAATATTATATAAATAATCCCATGAAATGCGCACATCGGCATATTAATCAACCTTCAAATGAAATCGTAGGAAATACACAGAATTGCAACGTTAGGCCAAGTATACGGTAAAATCCAAATTATTCTTTCGGTTTGTCTAGAAAACATTGATTAATTCACTGTTTCGCACTTATCTACATTCAAGTTGCATTTAGATGTTCCATTTTAGTAGCAGTAGTAGTAGTAGTAGTAGTAGTAGTAGTAGTAGTAGTAGTAGTAGTAGTAGTATTAGTAGTAATAGTAGAAGTAATAGTAGCAATAGAATTAATAGTATTAGTAGTAGTAATTTTATTAGTAGTAGTAGCAGCAGTTTTAATAACAGTATATTTCATACTAACACTAATTATTTTTTCCACAGCTGAAATGTCTACAACAATTATTTCTATAATTGCCCCGGTTTCCAATTGATATACTCCAGTTTTTCATTGTATCATTTTATTCTATGTTCTCACAATTCAATTAAACCGTGGATTTGTGTGTTCTATGCAAAACGCGATAACTGCATAGTAAAATTAATTAACTTAAATATACGTAAGCATGCAAGCAATACTGGACGCACTCCCACACTATCACAGAAAAATAAACACTCACTAGCATACACGCAAATTTCTACGCAACTTTACTGTTCTCAGTCTAATAGCAATCGAGAATAGCATTTCGATGAACCAAAAAATTTATAAGTCGTATTGTTTAAGTGAGGAATTTAATCGACCATTATGAGGCTGTATTTACATAGTCTTTGTAGAGAAGAGAAAATATACATAAAATGATGTATTATTTATTGCGGAAATAGTAATAAATTAGCTCAGATAGGTTCAGAATTATATACCAAATTCTATATGAACAAACAATATACTCTCATGCAAACATAGCGTCTCGTGCTTACAGGCGACTCGTCAGTAGGAGCCGGCATCGCTCAAAACTCACTAATTAATTGATCAAGAAACATGGAACAGATGAACCATTCAAAGAACTGTGCCACATTTCTTGACCAGATATGAGTTTTGGTCGTAAAGTCGGTTCTAACTAATTAGTCACGCGTAAGCACGGAACACATTTGTAAATAAGATTATACCTTTCGTTCACTCCAGCTTACACATTTCTGTCTGGTCCTATTTTAACCAATTTGTTATTAGGTTGGCAATGCCTAAAACCTAACAAAGACTATATTTTCGAAATGAGATAAAAGAAACGAAACTAATAAACAAATATTTGTAAAATATCTAAAGGAAATAAAATATGCCATTGCTAGGTAAGCAATAAACTATCCACACTGCATTGCTCGTAGTTTGCGTATTTCTACAGTAAACACATTTTAAAAAGGCATTTAGATCTCAATGGATCTTCTGCGAAGTTTGTCCGATACGAAAATTAAATAAATAACTTACTTGTGCAAAGCAGGTTTAGTACTGAAGCGATAAATTTTCCGGCTTGACAACCTGCGGAATCCGGTTAGTTCTGCCTGAAGTTGTGAATATAGGATCGGATTTCAATTGTCCAGTTTGTTACGGAATAAAGAAAATAATGTCGCCCGTCGAGGTATGTGGGTGTAATTTAGCACAGTATGGAGACGATTGTTTGCCCAGATTCTCAGTTCCCAGTCAGCATTGAATTCAACTAATAAATACTAGCAGCATAATCTAGCAAGTTTTCTGCAGTTCCTATTATTGGATCTATTACTAACAGGAAAACTACGTCGCCCTAATCTGTTCAACCTATAGCTTTCACCCGAAACCGTGAAACAATGCACGATCTCCTGGTGACTAGTGTAGTACCTGTGAAATATTTCCGCTATAATTTATGCATCTGATTTCATCGATTGAATCAGTGAAAATAATTATTTACATTGGCAATTACGCGTCAATATCTTCTAAAGCCACTTGTTCAAAAGACTTGCGGAAAAGGGAGCAACAGATTCCGAAGCAGAGGTGCCTAGGTTCGAGCCTTCCTACTCAGGACAAAACCGGTTTACCGGATGAATTGCCTTTTCGACGTTATACAATGCGTTATTTGTACTAACTAATGTATGTACATAGTAAAACAGGTGTTTATATCAAGATCGCAACCATAATTTATTTAATTAAAAGACATCATCACTATCATGCCCAGCCATACAAAAGTCAAAAGTGACCAATGTTCCACTGCCATATAACAATAAAAGCGGGGAGAGGGAAATAAAAATAACAACAGAAATAATATTTTAGACAATTATTAGTTAGATCTACGAGAGAGAAAGAGAGACAAAGAGCCATAGAAATTACGGCCTGACAACCGGTGGGCCCAAGCTAGTCAACACGGGAATGGTAGCATGAAACTTGCCGGATCTAAAAGGGTTACAGCCATTATTCCGTTTCATGCGAAGCCTCGGGTTTGGTCTAACTGCGCAGTAACTTTCATTGTTAAACGTGCAGTGACGGAATGAGAACAAGCGTTCCAGACGTGAAGTGCAAGTTTCGGCTGCAGAAGGAAACCGTGACCACTGGACTCTGGACAGATAGTGCACATTAGCCTTGGTTGGCAGACTATCTAGAAGGAAAACTCTGAATACAAACCATCACTAGGAAGGGGCGATCCATTGTTCTTTTACAGACCACGTACAACCATGAAAAGTACAAAAAAATTAAAAGACGCATCTCCATGCACAGACGTTTGGAGTAGTTCGAAGAGCCATCATTTTGAATGTTACAGCCTTAAATATCAGTTCAGCCTATGACGTATTCAGGTGCGTTTGTGTGCGTGCGCGTGTGTCTAATGCGTGGCCAAATTCAACCTTTACAGACTGTAGATTAATAAGTAGACCAATGCCTCAGAGATAGCCGGCCTACCGATTTACCGTTAATCGCGTTGAGATAAAGTGATGGAATTATCATTTATTTTAAAACAATCACCACTACAATCTTAATATTTCCTCTACAAATTCGTTACAAAATGCCTCATTTTGTAATACCAAATTGTTATACTAAGCTGATCAGTAACTTTTCAAATTGAGGAATATGGCTTCTAAAAGAAATTGAAGATATATTGAGATCTAAATAGCTAGATAGAAATTACGTGATATTTTCCCTATTATGTAGGAAATGGGATTGTAATGGCAGACAAAAGCATCGTGCCACTGTCACTAGTATCCAATAGGGTTGCGCAATTGCATTAATTAAAAACAGACGAGTCGTGTTCTTCTGGTCTCCAGTTATTCATACGAACATCAGTAGCATGAACGTCGCCGGTACTTCAGGAATACAGATGTAAGAGCTGTCTAACAGAGTGAGAGGAAGTGCATTAGCAATGGAAGGTTACGCTTGGGCTGCTGGCGGAAATTGTGGCTACAGGCACCTGAAATCCTGATAAAAGTGAATCACCATTTGTAAAGGCTGAAATATTACTGGATTATATGAAGATGATGACTGTTGTGTTCGTTTAAACTGATGAAAGCAGTACAGAAGTTATAGTATCTATTACCATATAAGGTTGATTCCAGTATAAACATTTCAAGGTATATTTTGAATGTCGTAATGCAAAATGAAGCCAAAAAATAATCATATCATTGGGCTTATGGCTAAAGCGATTGACCCCCCCCTCAAATATACCCCTCATTAGTTTCAAAATTAAAATAAAACTATGGACTATGTAGTCGCCGATTTTGTGTATCATCGCCAGATGAGCGCCCCTCAGTTAAAGAATTTAGACTACGTTAGTTGCGAAACTGCTTGAAAGAAAATTACCTAGCCTACTCTCTAGACTACCGAAGCAACTTGAGTAAATAATTGGAACGACGGGAGAGGTGGGCCAATTAACTTGTAGCAGACTACTAATAATTCCGATAGCGATTACCTGTTCATTCAACATCGCACGTTTACCAACCAAGAGACGCATTAATTGGTTAAAATCGGGAGTCCAATTGCAAAACAGTCTCAATATCAATGTCTGGATAATACTGCCTTGTTAGCATAGTTTCCTCTGGAACCCACAGTGCAGGAGAAATATGGTTCTCAGCCTATGTAAGCATATATATTTATGTATGATCGTTAAAACAGGTATGCTTCATAGTATAGCATTTACCGAAAGCTACTAAAATAACTGATTTAGTAAAGTTACGTATTTATCTATTATATATCGGTAAAAGAGATAAATATACCATAAAGAAAAATTCCAACTAAAAAAATAAACACCGATTTACCTATGTCGTGCTTTCTTTAATTTGTTGTCAATAGCAGAAGGTGATGTTGATAACCGAATCGAGTCGGAAAGACATATTGGGATAGATTGACTGTTGCAGTCTCTGCTATTCAAATTATGATCCAACGTAGTAGTTGGCCCAGTTCCTGACACTATTGACGATCCAGTCATCATCAGCAGGCGATCATCTGAAAAAGAGTTTATTGGAGTGTTGCTAGTCCCATATTTTGGACTATTTGCGGAAAAACCTGTTGTTTGTTGTCTATAGTTATCCCATTGATTGCCGGGCTCAAAGTTTAAAGTTCGAGGAATTCCGGAATTGGGTGAAGTAGGCCGAAATGCATGTGGATCTAAATTACTATCGGTAAAAATATTTTCATTATTTTTGCCGCTAACAGAAGAGGCCGTGATGGTCTTATGTATAGTCGTGTTAGTGGTAGAGATCGGAGCGGATGAAGAATACATAGAAGCTTCACAATGACCTGTTGGATTTTGATGTTGAATATTGTTAAATTGATTAAGGCAATGATTGGAGTTAGGGGAAAGTGATGTTCTCATTGAGTTTGTTAACGCGAGATCTACTTTTTCATCTTCCCTTTGAGATAAAATACTTTTTGCTAAATGTTGAACGTTTAAATTTGGCAAAGTTTTATCTTTGTCAATTATTGAACCGAGAGAAAAAGTGTCTTGGGAGAAGATAGATTTAACATCCTCCATTTTACTAACAAATACATCTTTTGTAGGACAGCTTCCATCATCAGAGTTACCACAGAAAATGCTTCGAACAGAATTGCTAAAAACGGGCTCAGAGACCGAGGAAGTTGCGAGACTTTTCATAAACGATGAGAATGATTGTCTACCTGTGTCGAGTGAATGCATAATCACATTGTTGCTTGAATTATTTGAAGTTAATTTCGGCAGACTAGACAAAAGCAGCGACTCCAATTTGTCCCCCGAGTGAATAGGCAAGGGTAAATTGTCCAAAGGAAATGAAGGAAATGCACACGCGATGTTGGCGGTGGTGTTGGTGGTGGCCGGTGGTTTGTGCGCAGATGCAACAGCGAGAGACATAGGTGACATTGATGATGAAGCTGAATTTGATTGCGACAGTGCATCAGTGGCTGGCTCTACTCCTTTAGAGGAAACATCATGAGGACACGGAATGCCCATTGCTTCAATGTAAGTTTTTAGTGAAATATCACCACCATCCCAATTTGTTGCTGATTTATTTGCCATTAGCAGAGAATTCATTAGCATAGCACGCATATATTCCTGTTCTGGTGTTAGTTTAACCATATTATTAGATGCAGTGCCTAAACTAGATACTCCCATTTGACTGACGATGTTCGTTGCTGATGATGAAGAAGACGTTGTCATGCAGACAGTAGAAAGTTTGGCCGTTGACGAGGATAAATCCTTTACTGTGTTCTGCGCCGAAGATTCGAATTTTTGCCTCTGTTGTTGATGTGCAGAGGTGTTCAACAACGTCAAAAGATCAGAGGTTGTACATTCGGATGTATTCGAAGTGCTTGGACAAGAACCGTTAATTACTGCTGTTGTTGCTGCTGATTCCAAAAACGATTTTGGGCAGTTCCTAACCGCCTGCTGAAAAGATGTTAGGCTACTTGATCTGAGTTTCTCAATATTATTCAGATTTGTCTCACTGGTGTTAATGAGAGCATCTGTTAGGATTTTTGAAATATCGTTTTCATTTTGAAGAAAACTGTTTGTAGTGTTACTGACCGAACTTTCACGACATACAGGATTACTTCCGATACTGTTAATGTGAATTTTATTAGATAGTAAATTTGAAAATGGCGGACTAAATTTATGGCCATTGTCAGTTTCATTAGTTTGCTTAAGGCTATCACTGATGATTGACGTTTTCTCCAAAACATTCTCTGCAAGAAGGCAATTTCCATGAAAGGTTGAACTGGATTGTAGAGGTGATGTGGAAGTCGAAGATTTGAATCGTCTGATGAAGCCAACTTCGTCCACCGGAGAAGATGGCTGAGAAGACGACATCGAAGAATTTAATGGTGATATCGTTTTATTTGTTTCGCAACTAGCAGAATTTCTTTCACTGGTTGGTTCTGCCTTAAATGATGCGACTGATGAGCATAACGAAGAAGTTGAGCATGACCAGAGCTGATTGGTTTTACCAGGGGAACTACATGCATCATCAATGTGAGCATCAGCAGTCCCAACTGACAGGATAGACGCTGAATGAAAAGGATTCTCTTCTCTTAAAATCAGTTCACAAGCAATGTCTGTAGTAGGTTCATCTGAAAATATATAAATAGATAAATATCGTAGTAGTATGATTACAGTTAAGAAAAGCAATCTATCTAACCCTATTGCATGTAAATTTCCAAAGACTAAAACCAAGAGAAAATGTCCTCTCTGCAGGACGCCGCAGAGACAAGCAACAGAAAATGTGTACATTTAAACCTAATCGTATATATTCATGCATAGATATGAAATTGTATACATACTTGCTAAACTACAAACAAGCACATACATTAATAAATACATACATACGTAGAAGCATACAAAAACAACCATAAAAACAGACATACAAACATTCGTTAATGCATAAATACATACATACATACATACATACACACATACATACATACATACATACATACATACATACATACATTCATATATACATAAATACATACATACATATATACATACATACATACATAAATACATACATACATACATACATACATACATACATACATACATACATACATACATACATACATACATACATACATACATACATACATACATACATACATGCATACATACAAACATATATACAAACATACAAACACATATACATACATACAAACACATATACATACATACATACAAACATATATACATACATACATACATACATACATACATACATACATACATACATACATACATACATACATACATACATACATACATACATACATACATACATACATACATACATACATACATACATACATACATACATACATACATACATACATACATACATACATACATACATACATACATACATACATACATACATACATACATACATACATACATACATACATACATACATACATACATACATACATACATACATACATACATACATACATACATACATACATACATACATACATACATACATACATACATACATACATACACTTTCAAGCATACATACCGCGGAAGTGGTTAGATCAAAGGATTCCCTAGGCTCGAGCCATGTCCGCACCAAATTCTGAACATTACATGAAGAGCTCTCAATAAATGAAACCAGTCTTCTGGGTGAATCGTTATTTCTACATCAAGCAATGTTTAGTTTATACTGACAAATGTATGTATAACGGGACTGGCGTTTACATCGATATAGAAGCCTTGATTAAATTAATGAATTGTCCCACATTCCTCACCCAAATATATACTGGGTATAGGGCGTAATACCGGCTCCTACTGATGAGTCGTCAGTAAGCACAGAAATACATACTATATATATATATATATATATATATATATATATATATTGAAAATGTGTGTATGAGTGTATGCGTATAGACTGGTCACATATTGACACAAATTAAAATATAAAAAATATTGTGAGGTCACCTATAGGCATGGTAATGATGCCGTAATTGTTCAATTAATTTTCAAGCGAATAAGAATAGAAATTTGTACGGTCGTGTCAACTTCATTGTTTCCAATTTACATGTGGTGGAAGGCTAAATATGCGTAATACTCAACTCCCGGTTTTGTACAATTGCATATGGGAATAAGATGGGGATGGGAATGAAAACCGATTGAATTCAATTTGGCGGTACCGTGGAGAGGTCAAAGTAATTAACGATAAAAATGAAAAGCAAGGCATAGAATTAAACTCATCTAAGTTCATATAGAACCACTACATTATATGCATATGCTTATATATATATATATATATATATATATATATATATATATATATATGCTTATACGTATAATTAATGTAGGATTAAATATATAAAAATATATATGAGCACGGATAGCTCACCGATACACATGATATTTCTGCTGTAATTCTCGAATTATTTTTAAAGTAATCACATCCTGTGTGCTATAGGTTGTGGAGTGAAATGTGAAGAATGATAAAACTATTGAATGAGGACAAGTTCACAGTACTCTGGTAAGGTCAAAATAATTAATATATAAAATTATAAACTAGAAGCTTACTCGCAGACTTTAATGACGCTAAAAAAGAGAGAGCGCGAGAGAGAAAGAACGAAAGGAAATTGGGAAGTCAAACATTACCAAAACCAAATTTTAAAATGGTTCAATAGAACCATTATTAAGATGGTCCCAGCTTTCTATAAAATTTTGTACCATATCAAGTGAAAAAAGATATAAATTAAATAGAAAGAATAAAACTAAAGTAAAATAATTTTTCATTGTACCCTTCCTGTGTGCAAAAAGAAAAAGAAATTTTATCAGATATAAGAAAGTTTTCTTTCGTATGGTCTTCTCAAATATCTACTAATGAACTTATTTTTATAGATAAATTGGAAAGCAAAACAAGATAGAAATATGTGAACATAGAGAGAGTGTGAAAAATAGAAACCAATTAAATTGCGTGCGTCACATCCAGTTCAAGCTCAATGCTTGTACGTGCTTCTTCTGCTTACATAAATCCGGTTGCAATTTGTTTATCCATAAGGCTTCGTATGTGGATAGCTCCCTTTTGTTTTAGCATTTAGTAATTACTTTGAATGCTACGTCTTCAGAACACACGTGCGATGTTTCAATGGTTTTTTGCGCAATAGCAAAAAAAATCATTTTCAATTTTTACAGAGACCAGGGGGAAACTCGTAAAACAGTTCTAGGCCCACTCAAAGCGTTTCGCATTTCATACTCCTATTAACATATTTTATTACATTTCATTCATCCAACCCGTTTACTGCCAATAGCTAAACCTTGATTAAACGTTTGGCTGTTGTAATTTAATAATAATTGATTGCGCGGGTGGTTGTAACAATTCATTAAATCAAGTTTGCGAGCTTGAAGTAAATACCAATCCCATTGTATTTCACCAATCGTCGAACAACATAACAAAACTACCGTCAGTTACATGTACTGACACATTTCGAACTTCGATGATCATTTTCAGAGCACAGCGGTGTTTACTTTAGCTGTTCTATTCATTATATAACTTCCATATTTTATTCTCTAATAGCCTAGTTAGTCAAATGCCATGCCTTTATTTAAGGGATCATAAATTGCGCGGGCGTGGATAACAATTATTTAATTCAAGCTTGCGAGCTTAATATAAACATAAACCCCATTATTTATATATATATATATATATATATATATATATGCCAATATATCTCAAAATGTAATGTAGAATAGGTACCTCATTACTTAATTATCGATATATAGACAAATGTATGTATATAATAAAGATGGTGTTTATATCAAGATCGCGACCTTGATTCTAATTTTTATCACAACCAGTTTAGCTACATGCTTTAAATCAAGTTTGCGAGCTTGAAGTAAACACCAACCCCATTGTATTTAACCAGTCTACGAACAACATAACAAAACTACCGCCAGCTGCAAGTGTTCGTAGACTGGTTAAATACAATAGGGTTGGTGTTTACTTCAAGCTCGCAATCTTGATTTAAAGCATTGTTACCACCACCCGCGCAATCAATTATTGTTAAAAGGTTTAGCTACATATTTGTCAGTTTAAATTAAGCATCGTTTAATGTAGAAAAGGCGAATTATTGCGATGAGAAATACAATGTATTTGATCGGCTTCCCAGCCTATCTCATGGCCCATCACTAATTAGCGCCTGACAAAACTTTATCCCTGAGTGTCCCCATATTCACAAGTCGTTTTATGTTCTCTCCAATTATCTTATGCACTCAGGTTTTTAATTTAAATCTTCTGGTTCGGTTAGTTATTGCCTAAAGTATGTTTTAAAATTTAAATCAAGAAATATCATAATCTAGGGCATTTGAACTTATTCAAATAAAAAAAATTATTCAAATCAAGTTTGCGAGCTCAAAGCAACAATCCCATTGTATTTAGTCAGTCGTCGAACAACAGAAAAATTCCCGTTAAATATGTTGCTTGATGACTCGTTAAAAACAATGAAATTTGTGTGTACTTCAAGTTTGCAAACTTGATTTAAAGAATTTTTATCACCACCCGCGCAATCAAAGTGCGTTCAATTGCATTTCGAACTTCGTTTCATGCTGTCTCTTATGTGTTTGCCTATCCAATATGACTACCGTCTTATTCGTGATCTGTCCTATTAATATTTGTCCACAATATTTAATTCAACCTAAACAGTTCATTTTTTCAAATTCCGTATTTAAAAACTTCTTAATACCATGGATTTTTGCATGCTTATTTTTATTTTATACCAGTTACTGGAAAAAAATATAAAAGTATATAAAAAAGCATTGCCTAACATCTGACCACTCCGATTTAAAATCACGTAAAGAAATGATCGCCTAATCAGGTTAATTAGAGAATTAATTAAAATAAAATCCGAAAGAGATGTCATAAATTCAATAGCTATAAAAATATGTAAAGGCCTAATATTTTATGAAGTTTTATCGTGTGGCAGAAAACCTGGTTCTGATGAATCAATAATAATAAAATCAAAACTCCGAATAAAATATGACAAACTGAGTTTCTTGGCCTAGATCAGCTATGATGTAATTTATTCTATTTTTAAACACGGTTTTGAACTTGATATAAACACCTGACCACTGAGCGACCCTGTCGCATCAGATTCCGAACCAGACCTTCCCAGATTCGAGCCATGACCTCGGAAAATTCTTGACAGTACGTGATGAGTTCCCAGTAAGGACGAAACCGGTCTACTGGATGAATTGCCTTTTCTACGCTACACAGTTCTTAGTAATTACTGACAAATGTATGTACATAATGGGTTAGGTGTTTATATCAAATTCGAAACCTTGATTAAAAAGTAATTGTTACTACCGCCCGCGAAACCTATGTTCGTCTTTTAATTTTGTACTTGTTTTTCTAGCATTTTTTCTATTCTTAACTTAAATTTAATTTATTTCAACTTTGGCTTTATCTGCCAAAATCCGCCTAGCGAAGATTCTATGGAACTATTTATTTCAAGTTTAAATTGATAAATAAACGCTTGATTAAACACTCTTAGTCTATAGGTAAACTTCATTCGTATCATTCTAACATAATTCAGGTTAGCGAATGAGTTTTTCTTACTTATTTTTAATTGTAATTACTTTGACCTAATCCCTGTTTCGTAAATTGCAGTCGTTCAAACGTTTTCTCGTTCCCCTCCCTCTTCATAACCTGCTACATTCAGGATGTGAATAATAAAATGGGAAATTAGAATTACGCGAATTTAACGTTTCACTGAAGGCGAATTGGAAAGAGTCGTTAGCTTTAATCGTACAGATTGCTAATCGTATGTTTGAAAAGTAATTCAAAAATTACTTCAGAATTATCGTGGATATAATTGAAATCTTCTGTATATATCTATTTATTTATCTCTGTCCATTGTTTTATATATTTTATATTAGGCAACAGAGTGAAAATTTTTAATTACCTGATCTGCGTTTTGACTAACGCAGCTTTCATTGTTCCAGTAATTTTCTTTCATCAATATATTTCGGCCTTGTTTACCGTAGGCCTTCATCAGTTGCATTTCACGAAACAAATGAAGCTTCATTTGTTTCGTGAAATGCAACTGATGAAGGCCTACGGTAAGCAAGGCCGAAATATATTGATGAAAGAAAATTACTGGAATGAAAGCTGTGTTAGTCAAAACGCAGATCAGGTAATTACAATTATTCCAGGTGCGCATCAGGGCAATTCCTTCAAGAGTGAAAATTTAACAGTAAAGTGGATAAATATGAGGTTTCAATCAAGGTTTCAATCTTGATATGAACATTAGTCACATTACATATATTTTTTTTTCCGTATAAACTAAGCATGGTAGCTAAAATAATTCATCCAGTAAGCCGGTTAAGTACTTATTTGGAACTCTTCAAATACTGAACAGAATTTGCGGAAGATAGAAGTCCAACTGTTTGCTTAAAAATCTATGATCTATCCACTTCTCCATAAAATTAATCTGACTCGGGTTCGAACCAGTATGCATGTTAGACGGGCGTGCTAACCGCTATATCACAGGCATGCCGAGGTTCGCGGTAAATTCTGGACATTACTTGAAGAGATCCCAATAACTACGAAACCGAAAGACTGGATGAATTACTTTTGCTAGCTTATACTGACAGGTGTATATTTAATAGGAATAGTATATATATATATATATATATATATATATATATATATATATCAAAATCGGAACCTTGATTTAAATGATTATTATCACCCAAACAATAAATGTCTGTTTAAATTGGGCAAAAAATAGATTTCGGGAATTATTAATGGCAAATGACTCTATCATTTATATAATTCTGGCTTTTCATTTGATGGCAACTATACCGATTTTCAGTTTCATCTTTTTTCCTGTGGATCATTACGATTTACTTTGTGAGTGTGTGCGTACGTCTGTGCTACCTTACATATCGCCTTTTTCGTGACGTGGCCTTTCATCCACTGTTATTTCCATACATAAATAACTTCCATAAGGTTAAACGAATACTGGTTGCGCAGGCAGTGAAAGCAAATACTTAAATCAAGGTTGCGATTTTGATATAAACACTTGACTCATTATTTACATACATTTGTCATTATAAACTAAGTATTGTATAGTGTATAAAAGGAAACTCATCTAAAAGACCGGTCTCATCCTTATTGGTAACTCACTAATATATGAGGTTGTCGGCGTGTACGTCTTTATAATTATCATAGAATCCGATTAACCCAATTCTATGCATTTAATCAGTCGTGTGCGCAGAAAATGTAATTAGTGAATTTTAAACTCTGATCGTGGAATTATTTAATCATATATACACATACATGCACATATATTTCTGTGTGTGTCTTAATGTACGTTTGTCTGATAAATTATTGAATTATTTCAATCAAGGTTGCTGGCTTGATATGAATAATTATCGCGTCATAGTCATATTCGTCATTAAACCGCTTTCCCTGATATCATTCTGTCACTTCTATAACGACAGGGTTGGATTGGCTAGTTGGAAATTCAAGTCTGAAGAGATGCCACATAGGCTCCAACTGAAGGTAAGACACGTTATTACATAACTGAAAATTACGTGTAGTGTGCGGCAGGTTGGTGCAGTGGAGAGAATCTAAGATACCGAATCATACGCGCCCAGGTTGGAGGTCTGCCTTGGAAAAATAACAGATCGGAAATGAAGAGTTCTCAATATGGACGAAACCAGTCTCCTAGATGAATTGCTTTTGTTACCTTAAACAATGCTTTGTTAGTATTGACAAATTAAATTGACGTAAATAATTATCAACCATCGTGCGCACATACGGTTAAGTGATAATATCATAAAAATTGTAATCGTCAACCGTGCAATATTTAGTCTTATAATAACCTGCACTGAGTATCGTTATTAGTGATGAAATGATACGTTTAAAATAAATATACATAAATCAGTTTTAAACAAGAGTGCCTCACTTGCTATGATTTGCGTGTGGAAGTGTGAAGTGTATTTAATGGGTCTTGGCGATGAACCCAGGAATGAGGCTTCAGAATGACGATTCGGGAACACATGGGTTACCTCAGTTCTCGGCGAATAGCACGTCATGTCGATGCCTGTAGGGCGATGTTACCATTTGTTATATATATATATATATATATATATATATATATATATATATGTGTGTGTGTGTGTGTGTGTGTATATGTGTGTCATATATGCTTCATGAAGAACGGAAGAAATTGCTGCAAATCGTTCAGCGCAAAATCGGTTGCCAATGACAAGTTTCCAATAAAAATTAAACTGGTATAGTTGTTTAATTGCATTTAGTATCTTATGCTATGAACAGTTTATACAGAAACGTATAAATAATTAAATCATGCCAAGTTATTCAAATTCTAAATCAGTGCCACAAGTGGCACAGCTTAGTGGCTGATCTCATACTCCATAGAAAAATATCATAAAATGGATTACGGTTCTTTTTCTCGTATAGTTTATTTCATATATAGACGGCAATAACTAGTCTGCTTTTCAATTTTACTTCAATTTATTATTGGAGGCTTATTTTAGGCTGATATTGTAGTGCTCGTGTGTTTGTGCGTGTGCAAAGGTCACTCTTTTTGTGCTACATAGTGATGTTTGAGATCTGATAATATGTTTTTGCTGTATTTAGTTTTGAACAGGTGTTCGGGTTTTTTTAAACAATAATTGATTGCGCGGGTGGTGCTAACAATTCTTTAAATCAAGTTTGCGATCTTGAAGTAAACACCAATCCCATTTTATTTAACCAGTCGTCGAACAACATAAAAAACCTACCGCCAGCTGTTCGGTTTGTTTGCTATTGTGTGCGCGAACGTTCTCCCCCGTACGTTCTCTTAAATTTCGCCTTCGTATTGAGTTTTATTCTATCCCATAGTAACAGCATAGGATTTCATGATTAAAGTGGTGATTGTTCTAATTTTTGTGCAATTTATGCCGCTTTCAATAATGATAATATTAAACCATCAAGAATAAACAGATGTAAAACCGGAAATCAATCTGGTTGTCCTCACCTCAATAAATCTAAAACAAGAATGTATATAAGTGAAATTTGGAAATGCCTATTTGATTATTGATGAAATAAATCGGCCGTTATCCAGTATAAACATACACTTTGTTATTAAATGTGTATTCTGTTCCTGATGTTATATATATATATATATATATATATATATATATATATATATATATATATGTATGTATATAATTTGGAATTCACCAAGTGGTTGCCAGAATTTCCGAGAACCGGATTTAAATCAATGGGCATTTTCCTGAATCTCACTTTTTTACGACACAAATTCCGTGCATTGCATGCAATTTTCAGTTTCATACCAACTTAAAAGCCAAATACTGTTTGTTGTGGAGAACTAATATTTATGCAAGAATGTATTAGGTGCTGCGAACCTAGTAACAAATTAGTTCAGTTGTGACCAGAAGGGTAAACCAAAGACAGCATGAACGTAAAGTATAATCTCAATCACATTCGTTTCGTGATTACTGGCGACTCCTCAGTAGGAGCCGGTATTACGTCCTTTAACCACTATATATTTGGGTGAGGAATGTGGGATAACAGGACGCTACAATCTCCAGTAAGCACGAAACGAATGTGAATGATATTATACTTTCCGTTCATGCTGTCTTTGGTTTATCCTTCTTGTCACAACTGAAATTAAAAGCTCCTTTATATTAATCTATTTACATCCATTTTACCTAATACCAGAGACTATTTCCGTTAAACCCTGAAGTTTTTCTCAAACGAAATACAACGGCTTTAATAAATATTTTCCAAATCGCACACATGCATAAACACAAATAATCATATATAAATATATATATAAATATATGTTAATGCTGCCCATCTAAGTTAAAAAAATTTACGTTCTTTGATATAATGATAACCAAAGAGTAAAATTCAAGGTCAATGAGAGAAAGCATGAGACGTATTGGAACGACCAGGTTAAATAACTGAGTTACAATAAATATCTCAATATACGCAATCCTATGAGGCCTAGGACAAAAAATGAAAATAAGTAGAAATTTTTAAGAAAATAGGTAACGATAAAATGTTTTATTCAAGTCAGAATTGCAGCTAAGACAAAGTTATCTGAAAAAATGATCTATTTGTGATCTATAAATAGACATTTTCGGTGAGAGACGAACTCTTTTACCACGTTTAATTAATACTTTGTTTATCTGACCCACGATTTCTACTGAAAGATAGGTCGACAAAAATGACGCATTTAAATACTGTTTGTTGCGAAGATCTAACATATATATGCAAGTATGTATTAGGTGTTGCGAACCTATCATGCACATTCGTTTCGTGCTTACTGGCGACTCATCAGTAGGAGCCGGTATAACGCCCTTTAACAACTATATATTTCCTAGGAGATTGTACCGTCCTATTAATCCACATTCTTCGACCAAATATATAGTGGTTAAAGGACGTAATACTGTCACTGATGAGTCGCGTAAGCACGAAATTTAAGTGCATGAGATTACTCCGTCATGCTGCCTTTGGTTTATCCTTCTGGTCACAACTGAACAAATTTGTTACTAGGTTCGCAACACCTAATACATACTTAACTGACATCATTGTTAGAATTTGTTCGAAATTTCCCTCTTATTAACCTGGTACATCTAATACGACTTCCCTACAAGTCTACATAACGACCGGTCTCATACGAGTAACCCGCTAGATCTGATCTATGGACGTGTACATATTTGTATTCTATTTAAATTTACCTGCGTTGGACCTTCGCTTTGTGCATGATCTCCTCTATAAAAATACAATTACAATCTTTACAATATATTACATACACTACTCATATATTCAGTGGTTCCATTTTCTCCGTCCGATTCGGTAGTTTTCCACTAAGTGTGTTATATATATATATATATATATATATATATATATATATATATATATATATATATATATATATATATATATATACTATATATACTATATTTGGTCGAATACAAATCTTAGCGGATCAACCATCTTGAACAGGAATTTTTTTAAATAAATATGAAAAAAATTAGTATATATATTGATATGTATCAGTTGCCTTATCAGTTTACATGTTTTACACACTTGTGTTCACGCAAATTCGTAAATACGAACTTAAAACATAGAGCGAGGATATAAAATACAAAGTCTTAACCAGTTAACAAAAAAAAGACATTCGTCATGCGTTTAAAAATGCGTACATTGCACAATTTGGCTATAAAAAATATATAAATTTAAACGAAGTCGTTAGCTTTTCCCCCACGTGCGTTATATTTATACACCATAGCCCAAAGGGAAGTAGAAATCAATTTAATTATAATGGCTGAATTTCATTAATTGGTGGATACAGTATACGGCAATAACAAAAAACTGGTTAATGAACCCAAATCTATAACCGATCAAGAAGTTGTCTTCCGTTTAAGCCCTTTCATTAAAGTATTGATATATTCTAAAGATAATCTCGGAAACGTCACTATGCGGTAAAAGATATCATGCACTCAGGGGAAGTGATTTTTAATTATTTATAACGGTTTCATTTTAGTTTATTTATATATAATTGGTGGAGACTAGACATTGCATAAATGAAAAATGTTTAATGAACCCTGAACTACAATTAATTAAGAAGCTGCTTCCTGTTTAAAATCCCATTAAAGTTTTGATACATTCTAAAGATAGGTCACTATGCGATACTATCTGTAATTTTACGATGCGTGCACTTTATTTTCTCATAAACAATAGTAATTTTGCGGTTTATACGGACGAACAGACAATATTTCAAAATATTGAGATGGAAGATTTGTACACATTGTGAGGCGGGAGGACAATTTGAAGCCAATACAGGCGCAAGTAAGTTTTTCAATATTTTAACTGTTCAAATAAATTCTGCGATTGTATTTGAAATAAGTGGTCCTATGCCTATGTCAATGTGCGTGTGTTGATGTGCGCTTTCAATTATGTTTGTCGAAGTGTCTTAGTTCGCCCGAAAGTTGGCATATACTCAATTAACCGTTCGGCCGTTTCAATTAATTATAGGGCGTGTAGTTGCCTAATTAAAAGTTTAATGCGAGATGAGAACAATGATGATAATAATCATGAAGTTAATGATAAGAATTTTTGCTATGATGATGATGATGTTGATGTTGATTTTGCAAATTATAACAATGCGTGCGTGTTAGAAGTGTGCACATAACGATTACACAAAAAACAAGGACAATTATCACGACAGTAATGCAGACAAGGCTATACGATGGTGATAATGATGATGACAGAAAGAGAGGAAGAGAAAAAAGTATTAATTAATTAAGAATAATGTGCCCTGCCAGAATTCATTGATTCACTTGGACAAATTAGACTAAGAAAATCACCTCAACACACATGCAAGCGTGTTCACAACAGTTCGCCTCCCCTTCATTAGTTAACCTGCTCACTCATTTGTTCAACAACACGATAAATTATCCCTTTACTGTCTCATTAATTCCTACACATAAACAGTCGCCTAATCATTTATTCGCGCATTCACTCGTTTCTCGCCCACATGCAATAATTCTCTTCGTCATTCAGCTAAGCCATTAATCTAAAAACGTGAAGCACACGAACAAAAACAACTGCAAACAAACGTTTATCTAATAGAGTATATATATTAGTATGTATATGTATTTATTACTCTTCTCCCATGCGCAAACTCACACTCAACATTAACAGACATCCACTTTCCATTCTGTCGTTACCTCAGCTACTTAATCTCAAAATAAATCAAACAAATAATTTCAACGAGTAGTATTCCTCATTTTGCTTATCCGATTTGTCTATCTTGAACACACAATCAACTGATCAATTATGCAATCAATAAACCCTTATCCTATTAAAAGAGTTGAACACGGCTATTTCATACATCTAGATGAGTTGAGGTTTAATTTAAAAGAAACTATTTAGACAATACAGTTGATAAGGTCTAGGTAGAAATCTAATGGCGTCGCATAGCCAATCATAAATACAATTGCGCGATTCTACGGTACTAATTGAATAATCTGATGGAGTAGCGCAAATCTCATGTGTAAAAGAGCACAGTTTGAGAAGACACAAATATATCGTTAAATGATGAACGCAGTCTGTTTTAGATGCAGTTTATATCAATTTTCCACTTCAAAACAAATAAGTTAAAAAATATATAGAGTGCAGGCAACGTTTCAATGACAATTATACCCCGGCATATTCACATAGGAAAACTAACAGCAATGGCATGTGATCAACAACAGTCAAGCTGATGCCATAAAATCGTAGCGCCAATGGTTTGTTAAGCGATACGGTTGGAGAAAAAAAATATAACGAAAGGAAAAATAAACCAATGATTAAAAAAGTTCAAGCTAACTGTGATGAAATTATTGAATGGATGTCCTTGACAATCAGGCCGGTAGTGTCTAGAACATTTGACAAAAGCCAGGGAATAAAATTTTAAAATTGCTCAGAAATAGGAAAAATGTGCATGCACATTAGGCATACTCCTCCTAAAAACTTAGCTTGTTCGTAAAAGAACTATCAAGGTATGCTAAACTCAGTAATAAAATTTCACAAAGACCGATATATATTTGTATCAGATATATAATAAAGTTTTCCGCAATGACTATCAAACAATATATGGCTATTGAACATGTACTTGTATGTATAATCATTATTTGATTTAGAAAGCGGGAAACGTTTCTAAGCCAATTAATATACGAACAATTTATTAAGCCTAAATTCTTGAACATATGCGTGCTCTGTTTTAAAATAATTGTAAAATTAACTTTGTTGACGAAAAGACCGACCTGTTTACAATTTGATTAATTAACAGGAGGTTATGGTTATTTTAGTGACGAAAATTCTCATGAATGAAAATAAGTGAAGAGATAGCAATTGGATTTGCAAAGAAATGAATTATAACTAAAGGTATGTCTCAACAGAAAAAAGGTTGCTAATGTTAGATTACAGTCTATAAAAGTCTGAATATTCGAACATAAAGTGAAACATAAAATCATAATATAATCTATAAAGAAGTATCAAATGAAGACGCATTAATTCCCTAATTAGGCTATATTAAAAAACGAGTGGCAAAGAATTAATGTTACCTTGAAATTAACTAATTAAATGACAGGACTACTTACTGCTAAATATAGGAAAAAATTAACTAAAGAGTTAATACGAGAACAAAAGTAGCCGACGATTAAATAAATTACATAACTTAAATTAATATATCAGGATCTATTCAATTACTCATTTAATTATTTGTTTTAATAAAATGGCTTTTTTATACTTATGGGCCGATATAATAACGGTTGCATATAGTAAAAACTTCGCTCCTTATTTTATTCTGTTTAATATCGATTTATTTCTGTGGCATTAGTTTATTATTTTAACTCTGGCAAATAATTCAGTAGATTAGCTAAATAATTTAGTAAACTATCGTTTTTGAAGTCACATTTTTATGAACGTATGCACTGCCGAACCTGTTACATCCACGATTACATACAAAACCTCTCTTATGCCCTACTCTTGTAGTTCGAAATAATTCCACGGCCCAAATTATAACTCCGAAGATTTCAAAAGCATATGTCGAGCTAATTTGTGAACTGTAAACCCACGACACTAAAAATTTACAATTATTCAGACAGAAGTTAAATTTGGTTTAAACGACTTTACTAATGCTACTGACAGATTGCATGATAATAACTGACTTTTCAATAGACAAATGTGTGCTGAAAAGCATGAAGTTAAATAAGATTACCTGCACACGAACGCTTATATAAATGAAATTACAACAATCTAATAACAAGTATGTATTCGGTGTTGCAAACCTAGTAACAAATTAGCTCAGTAGGAGCCGGTATTACGCCCTTAAACCACTATATATTTGGGTAAGCAATGTGGGATAATAGGGCAGTACAATCTCCTAGACTAATGTGTAAACTTGCAGTAATGAATTTAACATCATGCAAAGTCTTGACATTGCGACTTCAATGCTAACTCACTCTATATAATATATACACCGAGTCCTTAAAGGATACTACACTATGGCTATTGTGTCAGTAACCAATACCAACATCATAGTACCGAAAAGGTACATGGTACTAACACTATGGTTGCCGAGTCAGTACATGGTACCAACATGATGGATATCAATGTGTGCTATACTTCACCGAAATTGAGAATTAAAACAATTTCTGAACACCTGTTACACCAGTAAATCCATACCCCCTGGCCTTGATCGATATCAGTTATCACATTTCGCGGTAAGCATCACATCATTCGATTCAATATATAACAGTTAAATACTGTTTTTTGCGGAGAACTAATATATATGTATGTATTAGGTGTTGCGAACCTAGTAACAAATTAATTCAGTTGTGACCAGAAGGATAAACCAAAGGCAGCATGAACGGAAAGTATAATCCCATGCACATTCGTTTCGTGCTTACTGGCGACTCATCAGTAGGAACCGGTATTACGCCCTTTAACCACCATATATTTTGGTCAAGCATGTGGGGTAATAGGACGGTACAATCTCCTAGACGAATGTGTAAACCTGCAATAGTGAAGCTAACATCATATAAAGTCTACGACAATGCGACTTCAACGCTAGGGCGTAATACCGGCTCCTACTGATGAGTCGCCAGTAAGCACGAAACGAATGTGCATGAGATTATACTTTCCGTTCATGCTGCCTTTGGTTTAGCCTTCTGGTCACAACTGAATTAATTTGTTACTAGGTTCGCAACACCTAATACATACTTGTATATATATTAGCTCTCCGCAACAAACAGTATTTAACTGGATACTTATCTGTTAATATATAACAAAGAGAAATTTAAAGAAAGACAAGGACATTCATAGTTTAACTATTTTTAAAAAATGACACAGTGATTTTTTTTCTTAAGATTTTTATGCCAATTGTTTAGGTGTTACTAGATCACTGTAATTTCATTTTGATGAATTAACACTTGCAGACATTTACAAGATTCATACCTACCTAGAGAAAAGACAATTATGCTTAAGAGATCTACCAATAAGTATAGACAAACCAGTTTAAACTATATTTAACAATTGACTTAATGACAGTCAAACTGATTGAAAATGCCTTTCGAAAGAGGAAGACAAAATATCAGGATTAAAGTTAAAGACACGGGATACAAGCATCATGTTGGGTAGATCATAAGCCAGGTAATTGTTTACGAATTTAATTAAACAAACCAATTAAAATACTACGGGGAGAATAGTGCACAACGACACACCATCCCAACAATTACAAATATTACAGGAGGATCCAGCATTTTATCCAGCCCCGAAGAGCACGTGAAGCGTTTTCTACTTTTATGACAACATTTGCAAGATAACGCATTCAGTTCTATTATTTGATTTAGCTATTTAAACGCAAACTAAATAAGCCGCCACTCATTAATTAATTCTTTTATATAGATATTTTATGAATTTATTTTACGTTTTACGTCAGTCGAATATTGTGGCCACCTTTGACCAGACCTGCTTGAATTTATAAAATATTTCATTGAAATTATAGAATAAATAATATTCCTTCTGAACGCACATACCGCATAATAATTAATTTCAGTCTATGTTTTAATTTAGTCCACACATCCCAATCGCGAGGCAATTTAACTCACACACCAAAAGCTTTTTTGGTAACAAAGCAGCACACTAGGACCTGAAAAACTGCCGTGTGTATTTCGCCTGGTGGTGTGCTCCATTACAAAGAAGCTATCTCCAACATATCCCTGGAACTTGTGCATTTAAGCATAGCTTTTTACGGATTACACAGTTAGAATATAGGCCCAACAAACAATAATCAACAACTCCGTGAATTTTTAAATTGAACTGCCTTAATTTACTCTCTCATGAGTATACAACCATGTTGGACTTTTCCCAGCTTTGCACAAAAAAGCTTCTAAAACAGGGGGCTCTAATTATGAGCTAATTTGCAATAGTTTTTTCCCGCCTATCAAAACTGAAAGACTCAGTAGACAAGGCGACGTTTTGGACTCCGCATCGTCTGATGCAGTGTAGAATCCTTGGCTTGTGATTTTATGATTATCTACGAACTAAAATAAAACATCAAGTCACCCATTTCAAGTGAAATAAGACGATTGCTATTTACATATATTTTGCTATTGTGCGGTCTGTCATCCAAGGCTGACGAGCACCACATGCCAAGATTAACTGTCTTGTTATGGATTCCGGAAATTGCACTCGCTCATGACAAGTTTATTGGCGGTATCGGAAAAATAACCCTGACAAATCACGCTTTCGGTTTGCAGTGACATAAACAGACTGTGGAAATAGGGAAAAATAACGCAATCAGAGACTATAAATAGCGCTCAGAATAAATCGCCAATCCACAATTTACACATTTATGTGGTTTTCTATCGAAAAGCAGCTTTTTCGAAACCATTCACTGACACAGAAGTACAAGGTAGACGAAATTATACAAAGGAAGCGTACAAACGAATAGCAAACGTAAAAAACGCTTTGAGATCTATTGCGTACGAACTGTTATTTGAAACAATCTGGGGATAAAAACCTGTGCTAAAAATTAAGACTTTTTGGTACATGATTATGACAGAAGAGCTATAAAAATGGTCAAATGACAATTGTAATTCCTTTACCCTCGTCATTCACCTTTCTGGCGAACTCAGGCTTTAGAAGATGGAACTATATGTTCACCACAGATAAAGTGTGCAAGCTGAACGTCTTGCGCAATAATAGTTACACGATTAGCGTGGGTCGCGCTAACGAGGAAGGCTTCGCTAGCTTCATGCAAAGTCGAAACTGCGGAACTCTGTAGGCGTAGATCAGTTTTAAAGTCTTGGGCATTATCACTAGCTAGACGCTGGAACGAGTTTTCGAGTAAGCAGCTCCAGTGCGTTGACTAGCAGTTGCACTGCCTGACTAATAAAATGCTTAGTATTATTGTAGATTTCTTTCCGTCTAATCTATTTCTTTTATGAATCTGCACAGGCTCAAGCAAATAATAAACGTGATTTGAGCAAACTGCCTGCCTTACTTTGACACAAGACATCATAGTGGGGAGTGCTTGAGTAAACTTCTTTGCAATACTGCAAACCTGATTGGTGTTGTAACTACCACAGGATTTACCTTCGGTTGCTTACCTTGTCAGAAGTATTTCGGAAACATGGGTGCATACAAGCACGCATGGACATAGGCGACGTGCGCCAATCTAAAGAAATGATGGTAGTTGTTGCGAAGTTACCCAGGCATAAGTATATATGGAGTGATTAGAGTAAAATTTCACACGAATCATAGATAGTCCGTGTTTAGTTTTTATAACATACCTTGGCATTATGTTATTAAGGATGTATTTGATTTATTTGACTCCCCAATCTAAAACGGGAGGATATCCTCAATTGCTTTCATATGGTAAGTATAAATTAAACATTCAACATCCAGTTAAGAGAAAATTAAAATTGAGCCGCCGTGATTTCACTTAGTTGGATAATTGGCCCATACACAGGCGCGCACGTCAGGTGCCTACCAGATAAAGCATTAGTTAGCTATGAATCTAACCAATTAGTGGTGTGCAAGAAGCGGTTAAGAGAAATATAACACTTAATTTATCCATTTTATTAAAATATTTGTTGAAACACTGCGTAATTCCTAAATGGTTCAAATTTAAATTGCCATTTCATTTAAATGCTACGTGAAAATGAACTGGCATTCAACATCACGAATAAGTTGATTCGATGTTTAGAAAAACGCCAATATGAACTGATTAGAGGTTACTTTCCTTTTTGCACGCAGATGATGTTAAATGTATGGATGATTTTACTGATAGATTAAATAGGTCCAGATCAGACATGGCAGAAAGTTAGCAAAGTTGGGCATCTATAAACAAACCACAGTTAAGACTAGTTATTCTATAACTAATCGAGAGGTAAATATTACTACCAGCTGAAAATGCTTAATCTTGGTCTGAGTAAAGATATACAAATTGAGACCCCACCAAAAAATGAAATACTTTTCTGAGACTGATATAAAAGCATAATTCCTCTCAGACAAAGATAAGATTTGCATTAGACATAACCACAAATGTGTTAACGCACGAAGAGGTAAAGTATAAACCAAATTGCAAAGTAAAAAATCTCAAAACAGTTAATATGATATGTTTGAAACCAGACAAAGCAGGATATTCGGTCATCAGCGTTCACAGCACTGCAATATTTTCAGCGTTTCCTGGTTGATTATCCGGTGATATTAGAAAGAAGTAAAATGACCATGAGACACGTTACGCAGATGATGATCCCATCTATGTTCGCTACCTATTTTATATTTGGGAATGAATTTTTTAAGGAAAACTAGGTGTTCCAAAGGGACAACCACCGTTAGATCCAATAGCTAATATCTTCATGCATTACATGGAGAAAAACCACTTAAATACTCCTAAATCCAAAACTGTATATAGGATTTAAGATGATATATTAGTTATTTTGAATCATCTGAAGATTCACTATATAAATGTGCCCCAAGCCCGTGTGTATATATTTGTAGACGGTAATATTAGGAAATAAAATGACGATGAGACGTCATGGAAATGATGAAGATATCTATTTCCTCTATTTACAATATATTTAGGAATGAATTTTATAAGCAAATTAGGTATCCAATGAGTCAGTTCCAATAACAAATCCGAAATTGAATGTAAGCTGTTTGGATGATATATTAGTTATTTGGATAACGGGGACGATAAACTAATAAATTTCTTAAACTTAGCAAAACAGGTGAGCGAACTGAAATTCAAGATTGAAAATGAATCATGTGGCGAATTAACTTTTCTGGATGTAAAATTCATTAGAAATGGTACAAAATTATAAAGAGATGTTTATAGGCAGGATACATACTCAGGTATCCTTAATTTAAAGTTAGATGGTCCATATATAATGAAAATCGGTATCTTAAAATCGATGAAAATCAGAAGCTTACGATTTACATATACAAAAAATATGTAGATTTAATTAAGTAGATTGTAATAAATATTCAGTGTTACCTACCTTCTAAAGTTAATAATAGCATCTATGATGAGTGGCATAAGTAAATTTGATCATAATTGGATGTGGGTGAAGTCAGATAAAACAAAAGATGATCGGAGGGTCATGGTAATACCAGACTCCAAACTAAATATTAAAATAAAAACGGTAGAATTGAAAGACAATATATGTATTATTTTAAAACAGACCCTTGCTCTAAGCATTAAAATTCCCTACCAAATAAAAAATTGAATCTTTAGACATTAGGAGTGCATGAAATTCCATGTAACAAATGTAACCTCATTAATGTGGGTGAAACCATGCCTCCAATCAAGGTAAGAAGAGGGGAACATATAACACTATGCAGATATGGCCATATTTATAGACCAAACATTGCACGCCATACTGTAGAGTTAGGGTACCAATTAATTTTGATGGTTGCAGAATATTAATTTTTGTGATTTGTGTTAGCTTCAAGCTCACAAACTTGATTTAAAGAATTGTTACCACCACCCGCGCAATCAATTATAGTGTAATTGTATTGTCTATATATATATTTTTTTTTTTACTTTACTGCGGCTGACTCCTTTTGGAGGATAAGCCGGCTCCATTGATATCATTTCATGGAGTTTCTTGGGAATTTGGTACAAGTGGTGTCCCCTCACCACTCGGATATATATATATATATATATATATATATATATATATATATATATATGTATGTGTGTGCGTGTGTGTGTGTGTGTGGAGAAAGCCACAAACAGATAATGTTCGTGACTGCATAGAAATTGTGCAGCCGACATTTCCAGTCACGTAAAATGTATGCAAGACTACTAGAGGTGAAAGCCGCATATTTATATGCAATTTCGGTTTGATCCTCGCTAGTCAGTTTGTCGTCGTGCTCTGATGATGATAAAGGAAGGTCGAAACGCGTCAGTGCGGTGTGACTGGCGGTAGTTTTGTTGTTGTTCGACGACTGGTTATATACAATGTGATTGGTGTTTACTTCAAGCTCACAAACTTGATTTAAAGAATTGTTACCACCACCCGCAAAATCAATTATTGTTTAATGTGTTATTAAATCATTGTAATTCATTTCGATTAAGGTACACATACAGACACACACGCACATACGGGATACACTTACATAGTGAAAAGGCAGTTTAACCGAAGAGATCTAGCAATAATTATAAATTAAACACTTGACTCATTGATTGTAAAAAGGTTTATTGGATTTTGCAAAAGCTTCCGAATCCGGAAGTCTAAATATTCGGAGTGAAATTAAAAAACAGTGGATGCAAACATCTTGTTGGGAACAAAAAGGATCAGGAAACTTGGTTTATTAATTTGTTCAAAATCCCTGTGATGAATTGTAGACAGATAAAGGATACCGACAAAGATATCTGAAATATTTCCAACAAAGAAATCAACTGAAACAATTCTTTGATCGTCAAAACAGACATCAGGTATTACAATCAAACAATTAATTATTACGCGGTTGGTGGTAGCAAAGCTTTAAATCAAGTTCTAGAGCTTGAAGTAAACATCAAACCCGTTGTATTTGAAAAGTCGTAGAAAAAAATGGCAAAACTACCGTTGGATGATTAGTTATATACAACGGGTTTGGTGTTTACTTCGAGCTCGCAAACCCGATTTAAAACATCAGGTAATTATACAATAACCAGATTCGCAAAAAATTTGTTCGTTTTAACAAGGTTGAATATTGATTCACCAACATCGATAAATAAAGTCGTCAACAAAAAAGGAAAAACCCAGAGGGGCTGCTAATTCCACACATTTTGTAGCTAACTTTAAATATAATACTAGTGTTAATGCGTTTTAGTTTTGCCGACTGTTAATTCTAAATTATGTCCAAGTGCTTTTGAAAGCTTCTTTAGCATTTAATTTTGATAGTCACACGTGTCTAACGCACACTAGCGCAAATTTTGGAAACGTATGCAGTTAGACCATCCAATTAAATAAAGAACAAAGGTCAGGCAAATACTCAAGTCCTCAAGAGACATCTGATTAAAAGTGCATGGTTTAAATTTAGTGATTGATAATTAAATTGGAAAAGCTGTAAAAATTCCGGCAAGATAATCTCAATTTTTAAGACGCGCGTTAATAGAGGCAAACGTGTTTTCCAAACTGTGTATATATAACATTTTTTATTAATCTTTTTGCGCTATATATCTTCAATAATAGTAATACAAAAAGGCATTACACACGCACAATAAAATGATGGTTCACTGCATTGAAACGACGGTATTCATAATTATGTGCGGGCGGCAATTGAACAGTGAATCGTCTATTTCTTGTAGGAGGTCAAGACTATTAGCCCGACATCTTCTCATCGGCCTGCTAATTAGAAGATAATTTTACAGCACTGAAGCGCTACCCACTGAGTCATAAAGACATACTATCACACCAACGGATAGAATACATATATTAGGCGAAGTAATTATGTCAAGTACAGCGATGAAGTTCGGTACTTATTTCTTTGTACCATCCTCAAGGTATCATGAAGTTTACCCACTAACACAAAGTAAAGAAATTTAACACAATTATAAAGCTAAATATCAATAATAATAATAATAATAATAATAATAATAATAATAATAATAATAATAATAATAATAATACAAATAATCAAGGTCAGGTATTTATATCAAGACCGAAACCTTGATTATAATAATTGTTATCACCACCCGCGGAACGAATGTTCGTTTTATTATATAAATGTTCATTTCAATACCACTTCCCCATGTAGTCTGGTGTCTGTTCAGAAATGACAGATTGGGGATGGTTAGTTGGAACTTTGGGTCTAAATGGATGCCATATGAGCTCCACCTAAAGGAAAAATTGACTAACCAAGTTACATTAGTTAGTATATAACTGAAAATTGTGTGTAGTGTAGTGTGCGGCAGGATGGCTCAGTGGTTAGAGCACCAGATTCCGAAGCAGACGTGCCCAGGTTCGAGTCCTGTCCGCGGCAAATTCTGGCCAGTACTTGATGAGTTCCCAATAAGGACGAAACCGGTCTACTGGATGAATTGCCTTTTCTACACTATACCATTCTTAGTTTATACTGACATATGTAAGTAATTAATGGGTCAGGTGTTTATATCAAGACCGCAACCTTGTTTATAATAATAATAATAATAACTGTTAATTATTTAATTTTATCAAGGTCTCGATCTTGATATAAACACGTGACAAATTATATGCATATATTTTTCAGTATAAACCAAGAATTGTATGGTGTAGATAAGGTAATTCATCTAGTAGACCGGTTTCGTCCTTATTTAGAACTCATGACGTATGGCCAGAATTTGCTGCGGACAGGGCTCAAACCTGGGCACATCTGCTTCTAATCTGGGGCTATAACCACTGAGTCATCCTGCCGCGCTGGTTAATTTTTCCTCTAAAATGTATCGGCTTTATCTAGATAGCTTTTGTCATAGGTAAATACAATTAACATAGAAACCACATGGTTACATGTTTCTGAGGCTTTAGAGGTAAACTGAACTTTGTTTTGAGTAATACAGGCTTAATTCCAGTTGCAGGTATATATTAGGTGTTGCGAACCTTGTATCAAATTAGTTCAGTTGTGACCAGAAGGATAAACCAAAGGCAGCATGAACGGAAAGTATAATCGCATACATTCGTTTCGTGCTTACTGGCGACTCATCAGTAGGAACCGGTATTGCGCCCTTTAACAACTATATATTTGGGTGAGGTATGTGGGATAATAGGACGGTACAGTTGGTTTTTTTTTAATATATAATTTCACCAATCATCACAAGTTTTACTGAAAAAATGTAATAAAGGCGGCCGTTAAAGTCCACCGAAATATTATTCCACATTCCATAGTGGTTAAAGGGCGTAATACCGGCTCCTACTGATGAGTCGCCAGTAAGCACGAAGCGAATGTGCATGAGATTATAGTTCGTTCCTGCTGCCTGGTTTATCCTTCGGTCACAACTGAACTAATTGACTAGTTCGCAACACCTAATACATACTTGCATATATATTAGATCTTCGCAACAAACAGTATTTAAATGCGTCATATTTGTCGTGTGTTTCATCAAATACACAATTTAACTTTACCAATATTTTTTAACACATCAAGACAGTCTATATCCCATAATTATATATATATATATATATATATATATATATATATATATATATATATATATATATAAATAACGGTCAAAGATGAGCATTGCCTAGGCTGAAAGCTACTTGCTATTTTTAATTTAGTTTATATCTTGTTTTTTTCCTAAAACCAAACCAGAAGATAGGATTAAAAAATGAATTGAACAAGTTACGCGTTATTTTTTAATAAACGTGTTTATTATTACCAAATGAAATTGTTGTACAAAAATGACTATAGTGATTATGAAACATGACAGGGTAAATTATAGTAAATAGATTGTCTTTGATGAGTTAGATAATCCTATTAAAGTTAAGTTGTGCGTATAGTAAGAGGCATGAATATGACACTGCAAATATTTTAGCACATTGTATAACAAGTCATCAATTTTTATGTTTGGATATTATCATAACAGTTAATTTTACATGTCAGCGAACTTTTGTAAAATAAAATTCGCTTGAATAACTGCGTGTGCAAGTAAAACATAAATCATTGTCAAATATAAAAACGCACAAACAGACGTGTGATTATATATATATATATATATATATATATATATATATATGTGTGTGTGTGTGTGTGTGCATTCATATAAGTGTGATGAGATCGTGAAATCTGCGGTTTACATCCCGACGCCAAACATTTACTTCAGCATCAAAAGTCACTGTTAATCTGTCCTTGTTCGCTTAAGTTAAGTTCCAACTGCCAAATCTAACCGAAATCTAGGTCTCTTATTACATTCCATGGTTATATCCCAACAGTGCCGTGCAGTTTCATGCAACTGTTGCCAGGAAAATTAAATGTGGCCAGGCGGTCGTTATGCCGGAAATATGTATTCCAATAGACTAAATTAAATCATGCCATAAAGAAATATTAGACAATAAATTGCAGTTTTGTTAGTCATATTGAAAGGCAATAAATAATAGGTAAATTTAATCATTATTTCACATCAGAAAGACTGATAAACATGCAGGCAATAAAGAGCTTCTAATAGAAAGAGAAAAATAGTTTAAAAAAAGGAGCTATGGGATCAAAAAGATTCATCATCGTCAGTAATAATAAACTTTTAAATTTAAAAGTTAGCGTTTAACGGTTTCTAAGCAATAAATTGTCGGATATGACATTCACTTCTCTATAGAGCCCATGAAAGTAAAGTATAATTACTCCGAATTGGCGGCTAGACCAAATTTTACGTTAAATCAATGCACTGTGTCATATAGTTGACAATAATTAAACAGGTTATTAATTTCTATACTAATATGGAATCAGCGATCTTGAACGTGACAAAACCTGACGGATTTAACATATAAACAGTACTTTGAAAGCATGAAACATATTGTCTATTTTACCGTTATTTGACAACGAACTAACGCGTTTCGAAATTCAATGGTCGTCTTTAAAGCACGTCAAAATGACTACCGAAGATCATACCGCAATATATATAACGTAGGACAAAGCAGAAATGTAATTCTCAACATAAGAGGCCTCTCATTCATTAAATGTCCACTAAAAACTCTATGCCGTCAGAAATAAATAACTTTGTGCCTATAGCAACAATTTTAAGGAAATTATCAATAAAGCCATTGATTTCGCTCTTTGTCATATTTATTAACCAATGAAGAATTCGGACTTAAGATAGATGAAGATCCTTTTCGTTTAGCCGAAAATCGGTAGCATTTATAAATTGCACGAAAGGTTACAAAAAAAGGGGGACTGGTGATTATCTCATGTCCGCAAATTGTATCTATAAATATGATCACAACTAGCAAATCAATAAATATTTAACTTTATTATCAGTTGGTCGACAGCTTAAGAATGTAACGACCATACATGTTACAGTCAACAGTAGTTAATAAATTTGGCCCTTATCATTTAATAACGGACAGAGGCCCGTTCACTCAAATGGCAAACTCCCCTTAATGTGTTTTATTGATGAAACATTAATGCTAGTAGATTTTGAAAAACACATTTTACTAATGACTTTTTGTTTGCTAAATACGTTATATCGTTTAATGCACTTATAAAGGATACTTTGAAATTTGTCGATTTAAAAAAAAGCCAATCTCATTTGAATAAATTATGGCTGAATGCGGTATGTCCGCCGTTGGTAAAGTTTCTGCTATTCATTGATATTGAAAAAGCAAATAAAGAACGTTATGTGACTTGTTCGAATTTTTGCATGTACGCAAACATAAATAAAATACCAATATATACTACCCGCGAAATTATCGATTGCATATTTGAATAGCATAACGAACACATCGTAGGATAGACTTTGTTATAAGCTATGATAATTATTATTTAAAAAGTAGTTCTCTATTTCAATGTTTTAAACTTAACAACTGGCAGTTTACCTGAAAAGGCTAATAATTGACAGTCTACGTACGTGTTAAATATCCTGTAAAGGAGTCTACATAAAAGATGATTTAATTAAGACCTAATCCAACAAAAATTTCAAACAGATATAATAATGGATATAAACAATATAATAAATGAAAAAGTAGATAAATAATGTGCATACATATAGAAATTTACATACATTCATACATGCATACATATGTAAAAGGAAACATATTTTTATGCATACATAAATACACAGATAAATTCAAACAAGAATCGTGCATACATGAGTTACTTTATATAAATATATTGTAATTTGTTGCGTCTTAATTAATTAAATTACAGTCTTCATATAAAACCTCTCCCATTATATACATACATTTGTCAGTACAAGCTAAGAATTGTATAATGAAAAAATAGAATTTATCTAGAAAACCGGTTTCGTCCTTACTGAAACTCATCACGTACCCAAAAATAGGGCTCCAAAAACCTGCCCAGACCAGATTCCGTTGGGTGGTTAACAAGGGTATCTTCAATGCGAAGTATTAAATATCACGACAATCCACACGGTGATATAAAAATACCGTTAACGGAAAGAATTTATGTATTGGATAAAGCACGATCATTTAGATATCCAACTCATAATAGGCGATTGCCAGCTGCTTTGCAGGTTAATGAACAAATTACTGTTAAATCCAACAGCGGGAACATAATTATTTAGGACAACTCCATGTGGCAACAAATACTAAATTATTTATTACGTTTCAATCAGTAATAATATTATTATAGGTGGATTGGAAAGCGCTGCATACCACATGGAAAATAGTTTAGCACGTAGCAGTATTCAGTGGAGCCATACTCCAGGCAACCAAAAAGATAAGGCTTTGCTAAAGAAGTCACCGAGGATGGGAGTCTACTTTGAGCATTATTACATGAATTAACAGATACTCTATATATATATATATATATATATATATATATATATATATATATATATATAATTACTAAATAATGGAATAGTTCATACTGACTTGTCGAAGTTTAATATTATTTCCATCGACAATTGTAGATGGATTAACTTATTTCAGATCAATAAGCTAAGAGATATCTAAATAATGGTTTACTCTATCAAGTAAAATGTTTAGATTGACAAATAGGGTTTGGGTGCCTTTTAGGAAGAGCAAATTATTGTGTAACAAGAAGCTTTATTTGCATTGAAACGAAACTAACTAACCGGTTAGGCAACAAAGGAATCAACGACAAATCCGGATATTTATTGCCAAGCAATAAGTCCAAAGTAATCAATATAATAATTAAATACTGTTTGTTTAAATCAGTATAATGTTTTAGGTAATGGGTGTATATTGACATATATGTTAAAATAGACCAAAAGAATATACCAGCACGTATACGTATGTTCCGAGCTTACTGGCGACTCACCGATCGCTTCCGGGATTGCGCTCAAAATCCATTATATATTGGATAAAGTGGCAGTTGACGAGCTGAAGTGTAGGACATAACACCTAACTACACACAAGTTAGTTCTCAACGAGGACAAATACACAATCAATTTAATTAGCCATAGAGAAATCGTCTAATAGCAGCGGTTCAAACAAAATACTTTGTATGTAGAAATAACCGATGACTCAACAACAGCTTCTCTAGTAAAACACTGCAGCCGATAATTTGGATAGGACGATGGAAATAAGAATGTTAAAATTGGGCAACTTCGCATAAACCGGTGGGGGGGGGGGGAAATATATTTAATGATACCAATATAATTTTTACTGTTTCGCACTAGCTTTTTATTTCTGTTTTCTTTTTTGAATCAAAGCCGAGTATTCAACACTACATTTCAAGCTTCAATGACGCGCGGCCTCTTTGTGTAATTGATATATTTGTGGCGAAAGCGAATAAATTCATATTCGTTGACACAGAAACTGTGCAGCAAAATATTTCTAGTCAAGTAGAATGTATGTGAGATATCTAGGAATCAATGCTGCATTTCTGATTTTCCAATATGTATATTTCGGTTACATTCTCGTTAGACAGTTTGGCGTCGGGCTCTAATGATGATCAGAGAAGGTCGGAACGCGTCAGTACGCATGACTGATAATGGGCGATAAATTAAATAAAATGAGAGTAAATTACTTAAACAAAGAATTGGCTAAACGTAACATGATCCGTTAGTTTATTGTAACAATTTTTGAAGCTAAAATTATCGTTCAGCAAACTATTTGGCACTTCAGTGCTCATTTCTGAAAATTAATAATGTTAGGCAAAAGGCTCATTAACAATGATAGCAATAAAAGATGCATACTCCATTGTGTTTAGTCAGTGTATCTGAATTAATTGCTCCAGAGTAATTAACTTAAATTTACATTTAGAATGATAAATTGGCGGGCTAATAAATTAACTAATTAGTTATACAATTAAATAAATTAAGTTAGCTATTTTCAAGGCTTTGTGAGCTAATGAAGAGAAAATAACATCAGATTAAACTGAACTACGAAAACGAACAGTTTCTCTTTCCATACACATTATCCTACCTACAACAAATCCACACTATTTGACTAAAGAGAAAAGAATAAATTCACACGAAATTTCATCACATATCAGCCAGTCTTACTATACACTAATAACAGTTACGTGTGTGTTTACAAGCAAGAAAGGAAGAGAAATCAAATTTGTTTGAGTTAAGAATCATCGATGATAAATTTATCTGCGGTTTAGATAAAGCTGATTTATTGTTGTATTTCTAAGGCCAACTAACTCCTTGATTTAATATTTAATTGTGCATGTCGCATTCTCAATTTATCATTCCATTACTACTTGCTTTTTCGGTCAATTAATCTACGCATTTAAAATTATGCGCGTGCAATTTCGAGAGAAACACGGCCTTCTTATTCATTCAATTTTAAGCGTTCCTAGTTTGAAAAATTTTCTCATTATATTTAAACACTATTCATGTTTAAGAGCCTCGCTTGAAATAAAACAGTATTTTTTTCAAAAATTAGGACCATACTAGGAAAGTTTCTAATAATAATTAAACCTGTCTACTGAATGAATTGAAGGAATTTCTTTGTTGCGAACCTGGATTAATTGAAATTACCTGATCTGCGTTTTGAGTAACGCAGCTTTCAATGTTCCAGTAATTTTCTTTTGGCAAGATATTTCGGCCCATCTTACCGTAGGCCTTCATCAGTTGCATTTCACGAAACAAAGTGAGCAACCCCAAGCCATTTGTTTCGTGAAATGCAACTGATGAAGGCCTACGGTAGGCTGGGCCGAAATATCTTGCCAAAAGAAAATTACTGAATGAATTGCCTTAGCTGCATCATGGAATGCTTAGTATTAACATTAAAATGTATATATAATTGGATTGGTATTAATATAAAATTAGCGACCTTGATTTTTTTTAAATTATCACCACACTGGCAATCAATGATCATTTATTTGTAAACATCTTTAACTTAATACCACTGCTCCAGGTATTCGTCGACTGGTTTAAAAGACAGATTTGGGGTGTACAGTTGCAACTTTAGGTCTAAAAAGATGCCGCTTAGGCTCCACTTTAAGAAAAGGTTAACCAAAAAATAAGGTAGTATATAACAGAAAATTGTGTTAAGGATGCGGCGGGATTGCGCATTGCATTGAATTAAATTCCGAAGCAAATCTATAAATATTCGAGCCCAGTCTTGAATGATTTGCATTTGCTACCCTATACAAGGCTTAGTCGTTGCTGATAAATGTTTGCGTAATTGTACGTGTAAAGTTCATTTAATTATATAAATGTTCATTTCAATACCAATTCCCCATGTAGTGTGGAGTCTGTTCAGAAATGACAGATTTGGGAAGGTTAGTTTGAACTTTGGGTCTAAATGGATGCCATATGAGCTCCACCTAACCAAGCTACATTAGTTGGTATATCACTGAAAATTGTGTGCATTGTAGTGTGCAGCAGGGTGACTCCGTGGTTAGAGCACCAGATTCCGAAGCAGTCGTGCCCAAGTTCGAGCCCTGTCCGCGGAAAATTCTCGCCAGTATATATAACGACGAAACCAGTCTACTGGATGAATTGCCTTTTCTACACTATACAATTCTTAGTTTATACTGACATATGTAAGTAATTAATGGGTCAGGTACTTATATCAAGACCGCAACCTTAATTACAATAACTGTTATCACCGCCCGCGCAACCAATGGTCGTTTAATTGGAATTTTGTTTATACCAAATACGTATTCATAATTTTTATAATTAAGACGAGCGCTTCTTTTCAAAAAATTCCATCTTAACAGTATGTAATGCATAAATCTCTTCGGGCAATTATAGATTTATGCACTCTGGAGCTAGAATATCACAGCACGGCAAAAGCGAAAGGATAAAAAGTGATAGTTGCAAATGGTTGCGCAGTGTGCACATTACACGTCGATTGGCAAGTTATCTACAATGTGTACTAGATGCATACTTGCTAATGTCAATCTACAAACCAACGCGTACCCAACACAAGTTAAACTGTCCGTTGGTAAGTTATTTAAATTCGGTATTGGCTATTCCTTGTGGACATTTTGACGCGCATTTCCTACTCTTATCATCCGTGTCATTATAGCTCACAGCACAATTTTAAAACATAGGAGGGGAAACTGCATCGCCGGAGTTAATGTACGGAAAATTATGAAGAACATCGCCATAATCGAGTGTAGCACCATATCTTGTTGAATAAATATAGACAATTTAACACCAGCACGGTTAAAGATGGTTAGGGCTAGATGATTGTATGACTGTAATATGCTACGGCTACGGGAATAAGTAGTCAACATATATCATATTGGTATAAGTAGCATGATCTATCCACTACATCACGGTACCGCCTTTGCTAACGATCGATCAGTAGTAGTCACGATAAGCCAATACTCATCATCTATGCGACGGGACACACTCATAGCTTGCAGGTCAAGTTTTAAACCATCCATGGCTCACTATATTTTGCGTAAATTAAGTGATCTCTAGCATAATTTGAAACCCGAGATGGGCAGCAGATGACCACAAACGAAAGCATTTCATCCAGAGAATGACAACGACGCTACAATAGCGCCAGTCACGTGTACTGACGCGTTCAGTCAGTTACTACAAGTTTCTGATTTAAAATAGTACAGACGAGCATTCACTTGACTGGAATGCCCTAAGACAATAGGTGGTTTAAAACCTGATTTGCAAGCAATTCGCGTGACCCGTGATATCGGCGATGATACGTACATATAAAATATGATCAAATATAATTTAAAAAGTAAACCCATCAGTCTAGTCCACTTTTTTGTTTATATCAAGATCTCCACCTACATTTAAGCAATTGTTATTAATGCTCGCACAACGAATAACCCTTAAATATTTTAATTTTCAGTTCAATAGCACATCCCAGACTAGCGTGATGTCTGTTCAATAATGACAGATTATCGCCCGCAGTCATAGAAATTCCGGCCTGACAACCAGCATGCACAAGCTAGTCAGCCCGGGAATGAAAGTATATCGAGTTTAAAAGGGACACAGCCAACATCCCGTTACATGTGAAGCCTCGAGTTTGGCCCAATGATGCAGATGTACAGTGACGAAATGAGAGCAAGCGTGCTAGACGCGAAGGGCCAGTTTCGGCTGATGAACGAAACTTCGGCCATTGGGTTCTGGGCAGATAGTCTTCATTAGCTTTGGTTTTCAGATTATCCAGAAGGAAAATTCCAAATACAAACCACCCTTCCTAGGAATGGGTGACCTAGTGTTCTTTTACAGTCCACATATAACCATAATAATGATGATGAATGGAACTATAGGTCTAACGGTTAACAAAAACACATCAGTAAGACTATAACTGAACATTGTTGAGTGCGACAGGGTAGCTAAGTAATTATAATCTTAGAAACGAAAGCAAACGTTCCCTGGTTCGCATCCTATTCGCGGTTGATTATATTCAATACCAGATAGGTTCTCAATAAGGCCGAAACTGTTCTACTGATAAATTGCCTTTTCTACATTATAGAATGCTTAAATAATAAAAACAAAATATATATATACAAAGAGATTGGTGCTTATATCAAGATCTCAACCTTAATTTAAATAATTATATCAATTGTAGCTATGACTTGAGAAGTACCTCGCGCGCAATCAATCAGGGAAACCTGGGTAAGTTGTATTGAATCGAATTATTGTTATTATTCGATTCAATACAACTTACCCAGGTTTCCTGATGTCTGTTCTATGATGGCAGATTGTGGGTGACTTTTTTGGACCTTAAGTCTAAAGAGATGCCAAAAAGGTTCTTCCCGACGTAAACGCCAACCAAAAGCATTAGTTAGGCTATAACTGAAAAATTTGTGTATTTTACGGCGGAGTAAAGTCATGAATTTTTTCAGACGCCGAACATTATCTGTTCCGGTTCGTGTCCCGAACGCGGAAAATTTCGGCATAAAACCGGTATACCGGATGAATTTCCCTTGTCACGTTATACAATGCTTAGTTTAAACAGAAAATATATACTGGCATTTGTATTTATGTAAAGCTCGCAACCTTGATTCAAATTAATAGCCAATAAAATAAATTTCAAATATAATAACAGAGTATTGATGACAAAATCCAAATACCTGTTAATGTTTCACACAATAAAATAAACAAAAAAATCAAATTAGAAGAAACGTTTATTTTCTTATCTAATCTGTCGAATGTGCCCTTTAAATCAAGTTTGCGAGTTTGAAGTAAACATCAATCCCATTGTAATCAACCAGTCGTAGAACAACATAGCAAAACTAACGTCTATCACACGTACTTGTAACTAATGGTAGTTTTGCCAAGTTGTTCTACTTGTTAAATACAACGGGATTGGTACTTACCTCAAGTTAGCAAAAATGATTTAAAGAAATGTTCCCAATGATTAATTTTAGATTATTTTACAGACACATTTTTCAGTATAAACTCAGCCTTGTATAATTTAGAAAAGGAAATCCATCAAATAGACCGATTTCGTCTTTATTGGAAATCGTTCACGTACGCAGAAAATTTTGGACGGTTCCGGAAGAGTTCCCCATAAGGAAGTAAACGATCTACTGGATTAATTACCTTTTCTACATTATATAATATTAAGTTTATGCTGCAAACATATGTTTATAATAGAACCGATTTTTAAATCACGATTTCAATCTTGCTTCATAAAACTTTCTTTTAAAAATTGTAATTGAAATGTGACGCACACAATAACAAGGCACTATCAGGATAGAATAAACGAAAAACATGTATCGTTTAAATTAAATTTTGTTTCCTCATCTGGATCTGAACATAAACTCACAACAGACATTTGGACGGATCCGGAAGAGTTCCCCATAAGGACGTAAACGATCTACTGGATTAACTACCTTTTCTACATTATATAATACTAAGTTTATGCTGCAAATATATGTTTATAATAGGACCGATTTTTAAATCACGATTTCAATCTTGCTTTATAAAACTTTATTTTAAAAATTGTATTTGAAATGTGACGCGCCAAATAACAAGGCACTATCAGGATAGAATAAACGAAAAACATGTATCGTTTAAATTAAATTTTGTTTCCTCATCTGGATCTGAACATAAACTCACAACAGACATTTGGACGGATCCGGAAGAGTTCCCCATAAGGACGTAAACGATCTACTGGATTAACTACCTTTTCTACATTATATAATACTAAGTTTATGCTGCAAATATATGTTTATAATAGGACCGATTTTTAAATCACGATTTCAATCTTGCTTTATAAAACTTTATTTTAAAAATTGTATTTGAAATGTGACGCGCCAAATAACAAGGCACTATCAGGATAGAATAAACGAAAAACATGTATCGTTTAAATTAAATTTTGTTTCCTCATCTGGATCTAAACATAAACTCACAACAGATATTTCAACGGGCGCACTTCGAAAAAATACACACGCACATACATGCAAACATATACACAATCCACATATTTAAAAGTATATATGTATATGCTCGAGCACGTAATTAACATTTGAATAAACATAAGATTTTCGTTCTCCAGTTTTCCATAGTCCTTAGGCTGATTACGATACTCAGTGTTATGACTAACCTAGAGCTATGAATGAACGAAAATCTGTGTGTCTAGCCACAAATAAATTCTATCGGAGAGACATTGTTGGATTCGCCTTAGTAGCATAGTCTTATGCGTGTATACAACACATTTTTTGCATGACACAATTTTGAACTATACGCACATATTATATTTATTCATTTAAAATATAAGACGCATTACTTCAGGATAACTTTGATCATGTGGCTCAATGGCTTAAATTAGACGTAACTTCCCAAATTTCAATTAAATTATTGTTTACCTACCAACATTTGCAAAGTAATTAGTTAACCTGACACCCCTTGGCTTATAAGGTCAAAGCACTTACTTGTATATTCCACTTATCTGCCTTCCTCGGTGTTCTAATTTAAAGGTGATCTATCAGCTTTTTACACGCACTACAATTGGGTGTTAAAAAGCACTGTTACTTTCAGTTTTGACTAGTAGTTACTAAGACAAGCACATTTGAACAAATTCTATAATAACATGTCACGTATAATACAATTTCAATGGTTGTTCGTGTGTTTTGTTCGTATATAAACTACAAATTTAAAGTTGGTTTTTCAGTTTATCCGTACGCCTGCTCTAATCAAGATTGAGTTTGATCTGTCGCGGCAATGTAGACAATGCCACAATGACTCACTCAAGCATACGCCTAGGCACGTGCAGTCTGGATTCTATCATATCTTCAAATGTGAATAAACTAAATATGTTGCACATAGAGATTGGTTTGGATACACTCCAGACCAGCAAATAATTCATGCGCCGCGAAATAGTCACAACTGAAATTAAAGTTTCTACAAGCTATGTCTTTCATAAATTCTAACCACTGCCAACGCCATCACAATTAAATTTGTTCCTTTTTTGAAACAGTTAAACAATCGTCGATTGCGCAGGTGGTGATAAGAATGCTATAAATCGCGTTTGCGAGGTTGTGACGAAGACAAATTCTATTGTACCTTACTAATAGTCCAACAGAAAACAAATATAGCCTCCATGTACCGACGCCTTTCCATATTCCGTTGTGCTTAGATTACGATCATGGAAGGTCAAAACGCGTCAGCAAACGTGACGAACGGTAATATTGTGTAACTGACTAGATGCAATTTGATTGATGTTTATTACAAGCTTGCAAATTATATTTTAAAAACTTCGATATTATGATGAAATATATGGTGGTGATAACGAGTCTTAAACACGCAGCATAAAAGCAAAAAGAACTAAGCAATTATTAACTGACAGGTTACTGAGTGCATAAAAATTATTGAAATTAATCAAAAAAGTCTATACAGGTTACCAACACAATTGATTTCTGGATACGCTAAATTTCACCAAAATTGTGAATTACAGCTTATGAACATCTGTTACTGCAGCAGATCTATACTCTGGCCTTGATCGGCATTTTAAAACCAAGTATTTTTTTGAAATTTGATTGCAGAGTATCAGCTTCATATTTTCCAATGCCGAGCTTTGCGTACGCGGATAGTAGCTTTGCACGGACAGTTTCACAAAGATCCGATTGATCACAATTTCCAATTTCGTTTTGTCTTCGATCGGGCTAAGTTTGTATTCGTCCCAATGAAAATGCGGTTCTATCACATCTTTGTTTACTGGCAACGTTTCTGAACGAAAATCCCCGTTCCATTATCAGGCCAATTTGTCTACTTATATCCACATCACAATACTCACAATAGCAGATTTAAGCAAATGTTGATAATTTTGAAAACCACTGTTGGTATTATTTACAGGCTCAGTATACATTATATATGGTGAGTTTGCTTTAAAGTCTTATTCATGATAGCTTCATATGAAGTTCACTCCGTTACTGCTTGAAAACACATGAAAATAGGTACCATATTTCTTAACCAAATAAATAGTGGGTATTGGTCCTAGTACCGGATCCTACTGATAGGTCGCCAGTAAGCACGAAACTAATGTTCACTTTGGTTTTATTTGAATTAATTAGTTACAACGACCGCAATACCTAAAACACTCCACATATTTTTACACATTTTACGCAAAGAAAAATATTTAATAAAATGGTGTTGGTGATTGCTTTAAGCTTTTTAACGCGTAATTCGAAACGCGCCAGTAAGTGTGACTGACAGTAGTTTTGCTATGTCGTTCGATGACTGGTTAAATACTAAAGGATTGGTGTTTGCTTTAAGCTCGCAAACTTGATTCAAAGAACTATTCCTATCACCAGCGCAATCAATGATTGTTTAATATATAATAAAGCCACTATGAAATTTCATGTAAAGTGTTTCATTTATTCTTATGACTATGAATGTTTTATCAAGATTATCTTATTAGTGGACTCACAAATTTACTACTGTTTAATCAATTGTTTACAGTATCACCTGCCAAACTGTCATCTTTTAATTGCATGATTATTTAATTAATTTGCACGTTTATTAATTTTGCTTAAAGGCAAAAAAATTTTGCGAAACTGGTTTAATCGAAATTACCTGATCTGCGTTTTGACTAACACAAGTATTTATCCAGCGGTTTTCTTTCTTAAACAAAATATATCGTCTACCTTTATCTGCAGCCTTCTTCAGTTGGTCCATTCTCACGAGTTTACAAAAACCAAACTAATTCATTAAGTAAATACATTTGTCAGGACTAACTACGAATTGTATAGTGTAGAAAAGGCAATTCTTAGTTTATCCTGACGAATGTATTTACTTAATGAGTGTTTATATCAAGTTCGCAACCTTGATTATAATTAATGTTATCACCGCCCCCGCAACCAATGTTCGTTTAATTTGCCTAATTTTCTGGTATAACCTTCAATTATTCTACATTACATCTTAATTATGCTTCTTATTTTAGTATTTTTTGCTGAGCTAATCCTGATATGATTCCAGTTCTGTTGCATTCGTATTGCTTTGTGCTAAGAGCATCGATGATTGAATCATTTTCACATGATAAATTAATAACAATTAGTCTGTCGTGTTAAAAGTTTAAATTATCATTCAGCAACTGTACTTTCACTTGAATTTCGGTGAACTATAGCATAAATTAATATCCATAATGTTGATACCATGTACCGACTCGTAAACCATAGTGTTAGTACCATGTACCTTTGCACTACAATGTGAGTATCGGTTACTGACACAATAGCCATAGTGTTAGTATCATTTACAGACTCTGTATATATATTATATATGGTGAGTTAGCGTGGAAGTCGCATTTTCGAGACTTTATATGATGTTAGCTTCACTACTATAGGTTTACACATTCGTCTAGGAGATTGTACCGTCCTATTATCCCAGATTCCTCACCCAAATATATAGTGGTTAAAGGGCGTAATACCGGTTCCTACTGATGAGTCGCCAGTAAGCACGTAACGAATGTGCATGAGATTATACTTTCCGTTCATGCTGCCTTTGGTTTATAATTCTGATCACAACTGAACTAATTTGTTACTAGGTTCCAAACACCTAATACATACTTGCATATATATTAGCTCTCTGCAACAAAGTGTTAAACTGTTATATATTGAATTCCATAATGCCATGCTTACCGCGAAATGTGATAACTGATATCGATCAAGGCCAGAGTGTATGGATTTACTGGAGTAACAGGTGTTCAGAAATAGTGTTAAATCTCAATTTCAGTGAACTATAGCATAAATTAATATCCATAATGTTGGTACCATGTACCGACTCGGAAACCATAGTGTTAGTACCGTGTACCTTTTCGATACTACAATGTTGGTATCGGTTATTAACACAATAGCCATAGTGTTAGAAACCTTTTCAGACTCTGTATATATATTATATAGAGTGAGTCAGCTGGAAGTCGCATTTTCGAGACTTTATATGATGTTAGCTTCACTACTATAGGTTTACACATTCGTCTAGGAGATTTTACCGGCCTATTATCCTACATTCCTCACCCAAATATGCAGTGGTTATAGGGCGTAATACCGGCTCCTACCAGTAAGCACAAAACGAATGTGCAGGTTCGCAACACCTAATACATACTTGCATATATATTAGTTCTCGCAACAAACAGTATTTAACTGTTATATATTGAATTTGGTATTCCATGTGTATTTAATTAAATTAAACTGAATATTTAGTAGTTATAGACGAACAAATGCAACACGACACGCGCCCTTTCAGCAAAACACCATCTATTTCTAGATTACCTACTCATGTATAAATAAAATGGCTTATACGTAACTTTGCATAAACTTTATTTCACTAAACGAACATTGGTTGCGCGGGCGGTGGTAACAATTACTATAATCACACTACACATTACACGCAATTTTCAATATACTTATTAACGTAACTCGGTTAGTCTACTGGAGGAATTGCTTTTTTTACACTATGCAATACTTAGTTTATTCTGACATATGTATGTAATTAATGCGTCAGGTGTTCATAACAAGACCGCAACCTTGATTATAATAATTGTTATCACTTCCCACGCAACCAATGTTCGTTTATTTATATAAATGATCTTTCCAATACCACTTTCCTTTATAGTGTGGTGTCTGTTCAGTAATGACAGATTGGGGATGGTTAGTTAGAACTTGGATGCCATATAGGTTTCATCTTAAGTAATAAAAGACTAAGCAAGTTACATAAGTTATTATATGGTTGAAAATTATGTGTAGTGTGCGGCAGGGTGGCTCAGTGGTTAGAGCCCCAGATTCCGAAGCAGACGTGACCAGGTTCAAACCAAATCCGCAGCAAATTCTAGCCAGTACGTGAACAGTTCCCTATAAGGACGAAACAGATCTATTGAATGAATTGCTTTTTCTACAGTATGCGAGCTTCTATTGTCTTCTTTGTTTAACTTTTGATGTATTATGGATTGAAAGGACACTAAAAGTGGTTCCGAAAATAGTCCACTTAAGAAGTATTGGTAACAACACGGTGTTAGCCACGCCATATATTATATAATTCTTCAATATCTGTACTGCAACAATTTATTTCGCCTCAACTTCACACAATACAATTCAAAAAGCTAGACTGATTCATATAAATTTACACATCCTATCTATGAATGTTCATGATGAATCATATATATCGGTATTTGTGTACGTATGTAAGTAAACGTGTATTTATCTGTGTATTTATGTATGTGTGAAGTATTTATTCAAGTATTTAAGTAGGTAATGTATTTATGTATGAGTGTGCATGCATGTACATATGTAATTAAACCTCAATTGAAACAAGTAATATACTAAACATACAGGCACATACACGCACATACACGTAGGTATTATGAAAATCGATTCATTCCATTAATTACATTAATCTACGCAAGCTGATTTAAAAAGAGAAACCTCTTGGAATACGGTCCACTATATAAATGAAATTACAATTATCATGAACCGAGATAGAAAGCAGATGCAGAAATGTATATAAATTGTTTCAAAAATTTAAATCTTAACCTATATATTGATTTTGAAAAGCAACCAGAACAGAAGTATGTATTAGTTTAATCGTACATTGGTGACGCGGGCGGTGATAACATTTGCTATATTCAAGGTTGCGAACTTGATATAAAGACTAGACCCATTAACTACATACATGTATTAGTATAGAAAAAGAATTGTGTAGTGTAGAAAGGCAATCCATCCAGTAGACCGGTTTCATCCTTATTGGGAACTCATCATGTACTGGCCAGAATTTTCCGCAGACCAATATTCCAAAACAGACGTGTGCCCAGGTTCGAGCTCTGTCCGCGGCAAATTCTGGCCAGTATGTGATGAGTTCCCAATAAGGACGAAACCGATCTACTAGATAAATTACCTTTTCTGCACTATACGATTCTTAGTTTATACTGATAAATGGGTCTGGTGTTTATATTTCGCAACCTTGATTATGTATTAGATGTTGCGCACCTGGTAAAAAATTAGTTTAATTATGACCAGAAGGATAAAATACAGGCAACATGATTGGAAAGTGCACATTCGTTTGGTGCTTGGACTCATCAGTAGGAGCCAGTATTACGCCGTTTACAAACTATATATTTGGATGAAGAATGTAGGAAAATAGCTGCGCAACACCTAATAAATAATTTTACAGCCACAAATAGTATCTAACTAAAACAATATGACGATGTGGAGAAAGTGAGAAATTCGAAAACGATCAGCAACATCAATACATCAAATTTCATTTTTGCACATTTTCCTTTCGTTTCAATTGGAAATTTAGCTCGCATAATGTTCATGGCATAATGTTCATTTTCATTTATGAGAGATTAAAATGCTCAAAACAACCATAATTGATGAAGTGTGAATAATGAAATAAAGAAACTTTAAAAGAAACGTATTCATTATTTTTACTACTAAGAATAGTAAAATTATGTGACAAATTGAAATTTATTGCTCGCAAATAAATTTTTCGTTACTTTACAACAACTAACTTTTACATTTCCTTTTGATTTAGCATTCCTTTCTTGTCACATCTACTTATTGATGGAAAAATAAATTTCAGACAGAATGAATTTCTACTCTATAATGATTTCTATATATATGCGCCTTAATTGGTTAATTAAATATTTTACTGTCAATCTACTAATTAACAGAAACTTTCTGCTATCCACTACAAATGTTAATTTCAGTCAGTTATATGCATTTTTTCACGTAACATTTTTACTTGTTATCTAATCAATAAAAACACTTTAATTTTCACATCACCTCTGGTTATGTTCTATCAAAGTTTGAAATGAATTATTCAATGCTACAGCTGACTTGTCAGCATCACTTACAATAATCCATACGTAAATTTAATCAAACTGTCAATTAATTAGCTATGTAGCACCAGCGCAATAGATTATCGAGCCAGTTTTTTTAATTGATGAATTAGACGTGTCAGGTAATTAAAAACATTACTTTGTTTGTAAACGCTAGAGTGTATGACAAGGACAGACTTGTTTGTTAAATTCCAAAATTATGCTTTGATTTAGTTTCGTCTTTCTACCAAGCATTTCCGAAATAATTTCCTTGATATAATTCAACTACTAAAAAGAAATAAGCCAGTATAACATACTGTCACTTCACTTCAACTCATTAAATTCAATATTATGTGTTCCGTAAATGAACAATGGGTAGCTCACTCGTAGCAACGCCTTAAGATAGTCTGACATTTCTTAATTTGTCTTTCTCGCATGAGAAACTCCAACAATTCTTAAGCACCATCAGGAATACACAGACTAACACATCAATAGTACGTTCAGCCTCCAGAGATGTTACATGATTTTCATTCGATCGTCCAGTTCTACAAAGATACAGATATAAATCCCAGATACACTGATAGATATCAACATGAGCCACGTATGCGTTCATCAGAAATTTACAATGAAGGCCATTGGTAAGGCTGCTTTCGAATATTGAAAAAAAAATTTAGATGACCTATCGACTTTGTTTATCCACAAAGCTTTTTTTATACAGTGATTTTTAGAGCAAATAATCTTCAATTGCTTTTGAAGAAATATGTACGAGAAATTTTAAGTTGATCTACATATCTGTGTTCGTATGTTCTTACGCATGAATGTATGCGTATGTATGTATGTGCCTAGATATGTATATGCATATAATTTTTTTGTGTGTATGTATTAATGGCCCGTAGCCATCGAAGTTCCGGCCTGACGACCGACTGGCAGAAGCCAGTCAGACCGGGAATAATAGCTTGAACTTTGCCGAGTCTAAATGGGACACAGCCATCATCTAGTTTCATGTGAAGCCTCGAGTTTGGCCTAACCGTGCAGTAACTTTAATTGTTAAATGTTTACTGACGGAATGAGAGCAAGCGTGCCAGACGCGAAGGGCAAGTTTCGGCTGCTGAAGGAAACTTTGGCCACTGGCACCTGGGCAGATAGTGCTCATCAGCCTTCGTTGGCAGACAATGCAAGAGAAGGAAATCTCCAAGTACAAACATCACTAGGAATGGGCGACCTGGTGTTCTACAATCTACATATAATCATGAACCACTTATGCGATTATATGGCAGCGAAACATTAGTCACTTTTGGCTTTTGTATAGCTCTGCATAATCATCTATTAATGGATAGATTTATGTTTGTGCGTGTATAAGCATGCATTTATGTATGTATGTACGTATGTATGAATTTATTTATGTTTTATGAATGCATTTGTGTATGTATGTGTATATGTTAGTTTATATGTATTAATGCATACATTTATGTATTTATGTATGTATGTGTATGTATGTGTATGTTTATATGTACGTATGTAAACATTTTTATATGTATGCATGTAAGTGTATTTATTTAAGTATAAATTTATGTATGTATGTATGTATGTATGTATGTGTATTCATGTGTATGTGTATATTTACGTATGTGAACATTTATTCATTTATGTATGCATATAAGTGAATATGTGTGTATGTATGTATGCATATTTCTATCCATGTATGTTTGTATCAATGTATGCGTGTGAATGTACATTTGTACGTACGTATTTGTGTAATTATGTATTTATTTATTTGTGTGCATGTGGTATGTAAGTATGAATATATGTATGTAGTATATATGAATTTTAAACTTATACAAAACCACTACTACTAACAAGCATTACATCAATATTTACTAAGGTTTTGTTTCCGTATAGCTCTAAAGTTAATAGTTATATTTGGGATGTAAATGAAAAATTTGTTACCGATTTCATGTAGATAGAAAATGTCTTACTATTATTTTTTTGATGCCTAGTATATGAAAATTTAGTAGCGCTTTCGTACCAACAATAAATTCGATTGAATCACTATAGCACACAAACTATAATGTCCTATCTTCAGTATTGTTTGTTGTCGAAAAAATTTTTATCATATATTTAAGAAAAATCTGGAAATAATGTGACATGCGAATTTCACACAATATAACATGATCAGATGTTTTCTGCAATAGACCTGGGAAATTATGTATTTAGCCCTGTCACTTATGGATATTTTGGCGCGGTAGTTTTAGACCACGGTTATCAATGCTCAGTTGTCAAATTTTACCAGGTTCACGTCCTATCGAACTGGATGAACTGAAGTATACATGAACATGATTCCATCTCATAAACAAATATTTCTTGCTTACTGACTTCACGTAAATAACATCATTATTGACAATTATACAGATTCATAAAACTGATGCTGCAGTGAAATGAAACATTAAATGCTAAAAAATAAAAACATAACATAAAAAATATATTTAAAAATAATAATTCAATACAAGAAAAACATTGACAGTACAAAGTGATTTATGAACATACATAGGTAACAGAAAATGAAGCAACATGTACCATACCATTATCTCCAAGGCATTATCGTTATCCGATATAGAATTCGACAAACGTTCAACAGGTGAACAAATTATCTATAAAAATCACACTCCAAACAGAGCGGATTTTCAGGTGTTTTCAAATAAAAAATCAACACAGCGGAAGCTTTTATTTGAAAAATCCTTAATCGCTGGCTAATCAAACAAAAAGTGTTCACATATAATTTAAATATAAACATAGTTTGTCGTCGTTTTGATAATTTTTAAATAAAGTTTGTCAATTTAAAGTAAACCCCAATCCCATTGCATTTATTAAAGTGCGTCAAAAACGTCAATAAATGCGACTGACGGAAGTTCTGCTGTTGCACGATTAGTTTGATACAGTGGGATTAGTAACCAGCTCAAGATCGCAAACTTTATTTTAACAAACGTTTTAACTCCACTACATCTTTGCTCGAATAATGAGAGAAAAATAACGAATCTTAACCAAAAATAATTGAATTAGCGAAAACAAGTAAATGCAATTTTTTGTTTCCCTAGACGTAACTCTTATCAAGAATTAAAAATGTTGTATAAAATGTAAAAAAGTCAGACAACTTGATTCATTTGTATCGCCATTTCTTTATGGTTATTTTCTCTATCCATGCAAAAATTCAAATGAAGGATCTTGTTGGAATTGATGTCGAAAGTCAGGATTTGACGTGTAATTTATACTAGAATAATTGGAAAATGCAGGTCTTACCATAACATTGGACGCCACCAGAAAGTGTGCTCAGAAACGTTCTTTTATATTTTCGGGAAATGGTCTGTTTGAAAGGCTACTTTAAATGCGTTAATAAAGCTGTTAATGAATAGAATTGAGCTTTTTATGTACTTAAACTCAATTTATCTGGCTTCATTAAAATGTTGCCTGTCTGCTTGTATAGTCTGTAAACTTCTATTGGCAGTTAACAGAGAGAGTCGGGTTTCAGTTTTATTACAAATATTAATCTACTAGACTGAGTTTTTTTTGCAGATTTGCATTTACAGTAACGATAATCATTAGCATTTGTGTTTCTGTCTATAAAACTAATAGCAACACTGGTATATGATCAGTGGAAACCATTATCAAAGCCTGCAATTCATACAGGTTCTAGCCATGATAAAGCGAGGTAGTATTGGCATAGAAGAGGACGCGTGTAGACCAAAACTGGGAGGAGGTAAATTTTATGTGAATGCAAAAGTTAATTTTAAGCAAAGTTTCATAATTTGTTAATAAAAATAATTTGTTATAAGCCTTTAAGGCTCTAACACATGCCCATTAAATAGTGAAGCATAACGCCAGGATTTTTTTAAAAAAAACAACGACATCTAGACATACAGGTATGTATGCATGCATTTGTAAAGGATATTAAACAAATTTGTACACCGTAGTATTAATGCAAATTAAAAGCATATGTAGCAAAGGCATATTTAGTAGTACATGATGAGGTGGTATTACCAATATTCATAAATATCCCTAGTTGATTGAGTAGTGGTTTTATCAAAATTGTTCATAAAACTGAAAGCTAAAGCAATATCGCATTCTAGATAAGCATTTAAATCAGGCGATTCACATACTACCTAATTTGATTGTAGATGACTTTAGGTGTTTCTGCTAGTCAAAATCTGTCCAAATTGTTTTTTACGCCAATCTGATGCTAGCTGAAATAATAATACTCTCGTGAGAAATCGAATTAGCGACATATGTAAAACGTGTTGGATAGATTCCTCCGTCGATATTGCAGCAAAAAGGTGCTGTTGATCAGTTTGGATCGTTATTTAAACGACCATTAAAAATTTAGCTTGGGGGCAATCAACTCCGGTAGAATCGCATATTCCCATGAGACTAAAAATCCTTTCCATTTCATTAAACGTACTAGATTTGATGTCAATCTTTAGCAAGATTGATTGGTCATTTCATTGGTAACCACGGCGTTTGAAAAACTAGGCGGATGGCATATATTTTTCTTAATAAACTGCACTTCAGTAAATGAAAGAACCCGTACTATCTTTGAGGAAGCATCAATGATTAAACGCCTGATACTAGCGTCAAATTTAAAGCTGAAACATAGTGTTGATTTTCATGCACTGCATGGCAGGCAGCTAGTTAATTTCAAAGCGTACTTGAGAAGATGTGATCTACTTTCAGATGTGTAGTAGATACCGAGTGTTGAATAATTTTATTCATAATCGAGACAGCAACCAAATTCAGAATTGGAATTATGGTCTGAAAGTGTAATCAAAAAATATAAGCATAACTAAAAATTGCCTTTAGTGTGCAATTGTGTGGCGCAATGAATATAATCACAGACTTAGAATCAAATGTGCTCTGGTTCTAGCCCCGTCTGTGGAAAAATTCCAAACAATACTTAAAGGGTTCCCAAAAAGAATGAATTATATTTGATACCATAAAAAATCTTAATTTATGATAGTGCTTAAATCAAGCTCGCCACCTTGGATTAAATAATAGTATCCCCATCCATGTAATCCCTACTTGTTTATCTAGATAAATAATCAAACTTACTCCTTGACATAAATTGTGTAAGTGAATGTAGATTACTTAGAATGAGAGAGAGAGAGAAATAGTGATATAAAGTGCAAGAGAGATAATGATAAGACCTTTAAATAACAATTCACAAACATCCTTCAAAGCACCCAATATTTCGCACCTACATGTATGATAATACTAAAGGAGTAGCCTAATTGTTCACAGAATTGTTCAAATGCATAAATTTCAACTCATTTAAGTCCTTGATGCACAAATATACATATATAAATCGACCTTTTTATAATAATAGATGTATTATCTGCATTTTTTGTAAAACAAAAATATATTCCCATACATAAATAAATATACTAGCAACATATTAATAATGCCGTAATTCTGTAATTGCGATTGAAACGATAAATATGCCTAATACCCTTACGATTTTGCAATAAAATTCTGAGTGAAATAGGTTATTAGTTAAATAGGGATGGGCTATAATAAGAATATTAAATATTGCGTTACAATGGTAAGGTCAAAGCAATTAGAATTGATAGTTGGAAATAAAAAAACTTGCTTTCAGACAGAAATGATATCAAAATGAAGCGACTGGGAAAGAGAGAATAAGTAAGATCGAATGTAAGCCTGATCACACTCCTCATGCGGAACCCGCATTCTACGAAGTTTTGGAGCATATAAAGTCAAAAGAGAAAGAAATTTAATTGAACGGAGTTTATGAATAGGCAGAAGGAAAAAACAGAAGTAAAATAAAGTAGAACTGTAGCGAGGACCCTACGGAATTTTGTAAAACTGTACTAGGCTAACTCGCTTCGGCTCTGACATTATATTCAAAATCTAATTATGTTTGATTATTACTTCTGTTTCATACAACCAGTGTATTCTGTCAATGAATAAATCTAAATTAGCTAATGAGCCAAAAGATTGTCCTACAGCTTTTAACTGCATAGCTGCATATATAGATTTTATTGCAATAGATCCACTAATTAACCTGGATTATATACAACTCTGGCGTTTACAACCATCATGAATCAATCACGTATAAGGAAAAAGTGAATGAGAAATTAAATAATGATATTTATAATAAAATAGATAAGCTTCCGGCGTCTTTGTTTAAACTTTAGTTTAAGAATTAAATCAATTAAATGATTGTGTCGGTAACTTATAAATGAAGAGATAAAATTTAAATTACTACATTATTTTCGACTATGGGCAATGCTTAGCTTAGACTAAAAATCATACATAATAAGATTCCTGTCATTAATTAAATACGATCAAGACTACAGTGTATGGATTTACTGGAGTAACAGGTTGGTATCATTTACCGACTCGGAAACCATAGTGTTAGTACCCATAAATCTTTTCAGTACAATAACAGTTGAGTATCGGTTACCAACACAATAGCCATAGTGTTAGTATCTTTACAGACTCTGGTATATATATATATATATATATATATATATATATATATATATATATATATATATATATTATATAGTGAGAGTTAGCGTTGAAGTCGCACTGTCGTTGACTTTAGATGATGATAGCTTCACTATGGCAGGTTTACACATTCGTCTAGGAGATTGTACCGTCCTATTATCCACATTCTTACCAATATATAGTTGTTAAAGGGCGCAATACCGGCTCCTACTGATGAGTCGCCAGTAAGCACGAAACGAATGTGCATGAGATTATACTTTCCGTTCATGCTGCATTTGGTTTATCCTTCTGGTCACAACTGAACTAATTTGCTACTAGGTTCGCATCACCTAATACACACTTCCTTTCATTAATGTTCAAATAAATATCACTTCCCAAGGTGGCATAGTGCGTATTCTATACTGAAAGATCGCGGATGGCTAGTTAGAACTTTAGATATTAGGAAATGTCAAATAGAGTCAACTAAAGTCAAGTAATGTGTAGAGCGATAGCCTAGAGTATATAAACATCGAAACCAATTTGCCAAGGGTCGAGCCTCGGTTTTTGAAAATTCTGGCAGGTACTTTACGAGTTCCTAATAAGGGCGTCATAGGTATACGTGATGAGTTTCCTTTTCTTCATTACGCAATGTTTATTTTGTATTTACAAAAAAATATATGTATATTAATAAAGATATACATATAGGGAAATAGATATACATATACCGATTTATATCCAGTTAGTAATATATATATATATATATATATATATATATATATATATATATATATATATATATATAGCAAGATACATAAATATAAAGTCATATATATGGTATATACACATGCATATATATTGTACAAAAATTTATAGATAGATTAATAGATTTGAAGATATATATATATATATATATATATATATATATATATATATATTCACGTAGAGAAATTAGAATTATAATGTAAGCTAAGTTGATAAACGGTCTTTCTAGATATAAATATATGGTCTTCTATGTACACTGAACTAATTATATTGTACCTCTTAATTGTCATAGCACACGTTGAATGAGTTTGGTAATTACGAAGTATGCTAAAAAATTATAATTACTACACATGCCAACAATGTATCTAATTAGGGCTAATGAAGTACTGTTAAGGCATCTTCAATGCATGTCTAGCCTATTGATACAATATTCGACGTCATCCGTGCAAATGTTAGTTATGAACACCTGTTTGTCGTTGTGCCTGTCAGTCTGTTTCATTAGCCTTCTAATCCACACAGGGAGTAGGCATTGATAGTCAACACAAATTTCGCTAAACTACAACAGAAACGCAAAAGGCGGCATCAACGAAACTGTATTTGGGTTTTTGTAGTCTCATTAATTAGTCGCTTTCTAAGTAATTGATTAATTAATCAGCCGAGTAGAAGTAAATAATTTAGGAAATGAGAGCACTGTAGACAAATTGTACTACTAAAATTAAGGCTTAATTGATTAGCAAATAATTCGAATTAAGCTAACTGCCTATCAATTAATTTAGATTATAGACATCATAAAACACCTATGCTATGCGTTTTAATTTGCTATGAAAATGCACAAATTAATATGTTTTGACATGTTGTGAACTGCTTGTCACCACCAGTCAACCCCGGTCTTACGAACTGTGGGTTTCAGTTACCTCACTTACGAAAGCGTATTAGTCTATCCTGGTGTTGTTATAATTTACCCGGTTGTGTGTACAGCAATAATGCTTCACTGCCACATAACTTTGGAATTCATTTATTGTAATCAAGTTTGCGATCTTGATACAAGCACCTGACCCATTAATTATTTACATATGGCATTATAAACTAGGAATTGTATAGTGTAGAAAAGGCAATTGCCTTTTATAATAGTGCTTCGTTTCCGCAATGCCATCTAATGGATTGTTATGTACAGTAGCTTGTAAATGAACACTGGGTCGAAAAATTCCAGTCTGAGATTGAGTCTTACAACATTCTGCACACGAGATGAGATTATGTATACCGGGAATTTGAGATAGCTGAGGTAAGGATTGGTCTGCTAATTAAAAATAGTTATATATTGAGTTTAGTTACTGAGACAAATTCTATGATTAAAACTAGTGTTGAGTCCAAAAAAATATAAATTGAATGGTTTTGGAACGAGGTTACCACATTTGCTTAAATCTGCTATTGTGAGTATTGTGCTGTGGATATAGGGAGACTAATTGGCCTGAAGATGGAAGTGGGAATCAACTTCCGAAACGTAGCCAGTAAACAAAGATGTGATAGAACCGCATTTCCATTGGGACGAATACAAACTCAACCCGATCAAAGACAAAACAAAATTGGAAATTGTGATCAGTCGGATCTTTGTGAAACTGTCCGTGCAAAGCTACTACCCGCGTACGCAAAACGCGGCATTGGAATATATGAAGCTGGCACTCCGACAAAACAATTTAAAAAATACTTAAGATTGAGCCTGTTAGCCTAACCTCTCTATTAGTGGCCTGTCTGATATGAGAAAAACTAGCAATGCTTTAACACCAACAATATAGCTAATAAACTACTCTCCCAGTGCAAAATATCCACGAGATGCTAAAATAATAAATAATAAAAAATTGAATATATAAAAATAATATAAATTAACCAAAAATGAATGGATAACCTATTTCAGATAGATATACTTACCTATTAAACACGCAAAAATGAGGCTACCTACAACCGACTTGCCGTAATGGTTTTGTTTAAACGCCATTACGCAAGTAAACTTTAAGACAAGGCTACACCGGCAATAAAGCTTATTTACAGTTTTCTAATTATCGCTTCATAAATACGACGAAACCTCTACCCAACTAAAACAAGATAGAACACGATTCAAATAGAAATCTGCAAAAACATTACAGCGTTCGATTCGATGTCATATCGTACAAGGCTTCGAACCAAGTGCTGTTATACGAATGCTGACTTAATCCTGGTAGACGAACGGGTCATATATTGCACAATTTTATTATACTTGACTTTAGCTGTTTCTCACATGTTAAAACGCGTCAGTGCGTGCGACTTTACGGTAGTTTTGCTATTTTGTTCGACGACTGGTTAAATACAATTGGATTGGTGTTTACTTTAAGATCACAAACTTCATTAAAAGAATCTGTTTAACTGTTAAATACTGTTTGTTGCGGAGAACTAATATATATGCAAGTATGCATTAGGTTTTGCGAATCTAGTAACAAATTAGTTCACTTATGACCAGAAGGATAAACCAAAGACAGCATGAACGGAAATTTTAATCTCATGCACATTCGTTTTGTGCTTACTAGCGACTCATCAGTGGGAGTCGGTATTGCGCACCTTAACCACTATATATTTTGGTGAAGAATGTGGGATTATCTGTTTATCTTGTTTGTTGCACTAATCCGTCAATGGCTGAATAGCAATTTTACTAAGTGAACGAATTGAAGGCATAGCAGTTAAATTCCGTTTGTTGCGGAGAACTAATATATATGCAAGTATGTATTAGGTGTTGCGAACCTAGTAACAAATTAGTTCAGTTGTGACCAGAAGGATAAACCAAAGGCAGCATGAACGGAAAGTATAATCTCATGCACATTCGTTTCGCGCTTACTGGCGACTAATCATTAGGAGCCGGTATTACGCCCTTTAACCACTATATATATTTTGGTCAAGAATGTGGGATAATAGGACGTCCTATTATATGAGATTATACTTTCCGTTCATGCTGCCTTTGGTTTATCCTTCTGGTCACAAATGAACTAATTTGTTACTAGGTTCGCAACACCTAATACATACTTGAATTAAAGGCATTACGTAAAACGGGACCGAGATTTCGCAGTTAATGACGCTTTATTGGTTTGTCTAACGAGGACCGCTTTTACCCGATCCAAATTATGTATACGATTGTCAGTATTGTCCTCTCATGGTTAGTAATCTATATGGGTTATGCTTGTCAAACAACACTAGACGAATGCCTGGAAGTGTCTAAACTATTTGATGCTAAAGGAACTGGTTTCACTGGCGTGTAAAATAAATACTGTCCATGTAGATGCATTTTACACACAGCCTATAAGTTTGATTGAGACACTCAACTTTCCTAATAATTTGCGTACGGTGGATAAAGCTAATGAACTTTTTGTAATGCTCCTATTCATCTTGCCATTCATGTCGTCTGAATCATAGATAAAGCTACCGAGATATGTAAACCTTTCAACAACGACCAGATCCGCAAATCTAATCCGCAGATTTGGAGTTATAGGTGATCCTGTAGAGCGTGCGAATTTCATACCGAAATAAAGAACGACTTCTGATAATCCATTTAAGATGACCTGGGATGAATATCGATTGCTAAATAATTACAATATCGTCAGCTTACTCACGACTGGCCAATCTATCGCTTTGAAAAACTTCAACACTTGCATCCTAAACGTATTTAATAGTACAAAATTATATCTAAAACAAAATCAACGAGTCATTAATTCGCACAAGTCCTTCCGTTAATTTGTGTACCCAGCTACCATTGTCGTTTCTTGATTTGTCTAATTAATAAACGGTAATATTGGATCATGCCACCAAGGCTCAACCAGAGAACTGATATATATGCAATTGTGCATTATGTGTTTCGCACCTGGTAAAAAATTAGTTCAAATATTACCAGACAGATAGACAGCATGAACGGAAAGTATAATCTCGTGCACACCCGTTTCGTGCTTACTGGCGAATCATCAGTAGGAGCTGGTATTACATCCTTAACCCACTATATATTTTGATGAAGAATGTGGGAAAATAGGACGATACAATCTCCTATACGAATGTGTAAAGCTGTGGTAGTGAAGCTAGCTTCATACAAAGTCTTCGACAATGCCACCTCACAGCTTACTGTATATAATATATATACCGAAACAAATTCTTTCATGTGTACGAGATAAACTGTAACATTTGCATTTACATGTAACAAAAGGATGGAATGCTTAAGTTGGTCGCTTAAGCAACACAGAATTTCATTTAGGTGGAAGATACACTCTAAGCTCGACTCGCAATGATAATGGTGAACGGCTTTTGGATAGCTGCGCTGAACATAGATTATATTTAAGTAGTACAAATTTCAGACGTAGTGTTAAACGTTGTGCTACATGGCGTCCTCCAGCACCCGGACAACGGTGGACTCAAATAGATCATGTAGCAATTAGTTATAGATGGCGTGGCTGCATCCAGGATTGTCGCTCTTTTTGGAACACTTATGTCGACTCGGACCATGCACTTATCCGTTGTAGGAAAATAATTAAGAATAAACCCCAAATTGATGTAGGCAAACTCGAACAACCGTCCATCCGACAAAACTATGAAAATATTCTGTAAGGCTAATCTAACTGGTCTGAATAGCGAAAATCCGAATATACTTTGGTCCAAGATAAGTTCCACTATGCACAATGCAGGTACTACTGTATGTGGCATAGCAGGCCCCCGTAGAAATAATCACTGGCTCTCTGTAAAATCTATGGAGATACTCGAAATAAGGCGCCAAATTCCACCTGGCTCGACTCATAATAATACCCGTCGCAATATAAGACGCCAACTTAAGCGCAGTCTAAAAGGCGATCTCGAAAGGCTGAATAAATGGAAGTAGCTTCGCGTCAGGTAACAATCGCTGTTTGTTCCAACTTATACGCACAACAGGTCCGAGAAAGTTAAAAGTTAGCGAAACTATAAATGATAGTAACAACAAATTAATAACCGAAAATATAAGTCGTCTTGACAGGTGGGCTGAACACTTTAGAGATCAATTTTCTTGGCCACCCGCGTCAGTTCCGCTTCCCGAAAGCATGTCTGCATCAACAGATTGGAATGTTAGTCCCGAAGAACCATCCGAGTTAGAAGTACGCGATGCAATCCTATCTCTTAAGCGCCGCAAAGCCGCCGGCCCCGATGATCTGCTTCCGGGATTGTTTAAGGATGGTGTCGATATAATTTCAGGAGCGTTGACCAAACTTTTTCATACAATATGGAATGAGGAAACCGTACCACTTGACTGGAATGAGTCGACTATCATTCCATCTTCAAAAAAGGCAATCGTAATTCGTGCGATAACCATCGTGGTATAAGTTTGACTCCGGTCGTATCAAGGTTATTTGCTTCGATTATCCTACGTCGTCTTAGCGCTTCACGTGAATCACAAACAAGAGAAGAACAGGCCGGATTCCGCGCAGGACGAGGTTGTATAGATAATATTTTTACGTTAAGGCAAGTTCTCGAACAGAGACATTTATATCACCGTCCCACAATAGTCGTCTTTCTAGACTTCAAGGGTGCATTTGATTCGGTGGATCGCAATGTTTTATTCCATATATTGTCGAAAAGCGGTGTGCCCACTAAATTTGTTAATATTATACGAGCTCTCTACACAAATACTTCTGGTCGCGTTAAGGTTTACAACGAATTAACGCATAACTTTACAACCAGCAGTGGGGTTCGTCGAGGTTGTCCACTTTCCCCATTTTTGTTTAATTTTGTAATCGATGCTATTATGAACAACACTCTCTCACACATTCAGGACGCTGGAGTTGAAGTTCTCCTGGGAGATAAACTAGTCGATCTTGACTATGCGGACGATATCGTACTATTATTCGACAATCAGCATGCCGCCCAGACCACCTTAAATAGATTAGCAAACGTTGTTCCGTCTTTCCGTATGAAATTCGCTTCCTCTAAATGTAAGATACTGTTACAGGATCACCCACCACTCACTCCAACGTTGCGACTGCAGAATGAACATCTTGACATAGTCGACAGGTTTACATATCTTGGGAGCTCTATCAATAACGTAGGCAATATGTCCGACGAGGTGAGAATACGGATCGCGAAAGCTAGAGTAGCTTTTTCGAACCTTCGTCATTTATGGAGAAACGCGAATATTTCACTTTGCCTTAAAGGTCGTGTTTACAATGCATCTGTACGCGCAGTCTTACTATACGCTAGTGAAACTTGGTCTCTTAGAGTTGATGATTTGAGACGCTTACAGGCATTCGATCATCGTTGTTTGAGAAGTATAGCACAAGTTGGTTACCAACAACGAATAACTAACGTTGACATCCGTAAAGTATTTTTGGATCTGACAATAAGTGGTCGTCTTTAGAAAAGCAAATAAGGCTCCATCAACTTCGTTGGCTCGGTCACGTTTTGCGTATGCCCTCATTCCGATTGCCCAATAGAGCTCTGTTCTCTCATCCAGCACCAAATTGGCGTAAGAAACAAGGTGGGCAGATTTTGACATGGCAGAAACAATTAAAGTCACTTACATCCAAATTGGGCAGTATAGGATCCACTCGTCTGCCGGGATGGGGTCCTCGTGCACATCACAGTTCTTGGTTAGAAACCCTTAGCGATATGGCAGCGAATCGAGCTCAGTGGCGATCTTGTTGCAAATGTATAGTAGAATCATCTTCGTAACTTTCTTTTCTTAGTAGGGCAAAGTTAGCTGCGAGGTTCGGTTTGTTTATGACGTGATACGGTGAAATCCGCAAGGAAGCTGTGTTGCTGATGTCGCCTTGCCCGAATGCTAACTTGGCCATAATGGTGTTGTAAAGAGGTTTAGTTTGCCTCATTTCTGTGAGTTATCCTGATAAATTTACTCATAGTAGCAAGGTTTTCCTTCTCTCTCTACCCCTCTCCCTCTCTCGTAAATCTCAATAATAATTTATCTAAATTCACTTATATACTTTTTTTCACTCCTTATGGTTATATGGCAGTGAAACATTAGTCACTTGACTTTTGTGTGGCTGAAAATGATGATGATGAACGAAAGGATAAAAGAAAATCAATATTTCTGCTAAAAAATCAATATTGTCGCGTATACGAATTAACGGCGTACCTCATCTCCATCCTACGAGTTAAAATCACGCAATATTTATTACTATCGCATTTAAAAGTACTACAAGTGTCTTTCGGCTAACGAGAGTTTTAACAATGTCCTTACATGATTGGAAAGCCAGAGACTCAATTGGCCTACGTTATTGATTGTTCAGCGAAGACAAATTTTAATACCTTGTTGGAGTAGCAGCTGTTTAGAGTCATTCTATTCTCAATTTTGGCGAAACTTAGCCTAAATCTGAAATGACGAAGTTGGTCATCTTTAATGATGCAGACTTAGTCTGATTTTGCTTTAGGTGGAGCTCATATGGCATCCATTTAGACCCAAAGTTCCAACTAACCATCCAAAATTTGTCATTACTAAACTGGAACCACACTTCATGGGGAAGAGGTATTGAAATAAACTAAACGAACATTAGTTAGTAAATATCTTTAAATTGTGTGTAATGTAGTGTGCGGCAAGGTGGTTCAGTGGTTAGAGCACCAGATTCTGATGCAGACGTGCCCAGGTTCGAGCCCTGTCCGCGGCAATTTCTGACCAGAACATGATGAGCCGCCAATAAAGACGAAACCGATCTACCGGATGTATTGCCTTTTCTACACTATAAAATTCTTAGTTTATACTGCCATATGTATGTAATTAATAGGTCAGGTGCTTACATCAAGACCGCAACCTTGATTATAATAATTTTACACCTTTTGTTCGTTGAGATTTTAGTATATGCTACTGGTGTCAGGTACATCGTGTCATAGTGCACAAAACTACTGGATAGTTATACACTTTCGTACGGCCTGCGATGTTCCGCGCAAAAAACATGGTCTTAGAGACGAAAGCAAATATGCACCGATTCGTAATCATTCTGCTTATAAAAATAATGATTATGTTAAAGAGCTAACAGATTCGGCTTATGAACATGAGCAGTAATTATTATAATCAAGGTTGCGGTCTTGATATAAACACCTGACCCATCAATTACTTAAATATGTCAGTATAAACTAAGAGTTGTATAGTGTAGAAAAAGCAATTCATCCAGTAGACCGGTTTCGTCCTTATTGAGAACTCATCAGGTACTGGCTAGAATTTGCCGCGGATAAAAAGGCAATTCATACGGTAGACCGGTTTCGTCTTTATTAAGAACTCATCATGTACTGGCTAGAATTTGCCGCGGACAGGACACGAACCTGGGCATGTCTGCTTCGGAATCTGATGCTCTAACCACCGAGCCGTCCTGCCGCACACTACACTACACTGCACATAGTTTTCAGTTATATACTAACTAATGTAACTTGGTTAGTCTATTTTTCCTTTAGGTGGAGCTCATATGTCATCCATTTAGACGCAAAGTTCCAACTAACCATCACCAATCTGTCATTACTGAACAGACACCACACTACATGGAGAAGTGGTATTGAAATGAACATTTATATAATTAAACGAACATTGGTTGCGCAGGTGGTGATAACAATTATAATAATCAAGATTGCGGTCTTGATATGAACACCTGACGCATTAATTACATACATATGTCAGAATAAACTAAGAATTGTATAGTGTAGAAAAGGAAATTCATCCAGTAGACGGTGGCTCAGTTGTTAGAGCACCAGGTTCCGAAGCGGACGTGCCCAGGTTCGAGTCCTTTCCACGGCAAATTCTAGCCAGTACATGATGAGTTCCCAATAAGGACGAAACCGGTCTACTGGATGAATTGCCTTTTCTACACTATACAATTCTTAGTTTATACTGACATATGTAAGTAATTAATGGGTCAGGTGTTTATATCAAGACCGCAACCTTGATTATAATAATTGTTATCACCACCCGCGCAACCAATGTTTGTTTAATTATGAGCACTGATTGTCGGTTATGTCAACGTCAAATAGGTGTGAAAATAGTCTGCAAGTGGAGCTGGAGATTGTTGAACTCTGACTGTAAAGCGTTATGACAACCGTCGTGAATAATTCAATTTTCAAGCACAGCATGCAACATCTTGCCCGAAAGCGTTATGGCGCAAACAAAACAGTTGGAGTAAGTAAGTTTCATCGTAATCAGATGCATCATATTCCGATGGGCACCCAATGTCTGACCGCTGTTTCGTTTGCTGTAATGTACCACAGGCTTTCTTTCTATTCAACCAGTGAATATGATCAGACATGTAGCCGTACGAATCAAATATCTATTCAAAATCGTGCAACCGCCAACATTTCATCCGTATATAAGTACTCTAGAAACGGATATGTCTAGCTAGTCTTCAAAGACGCCTGTGCACCTGACTAGCCACCTTTAACTATAGGCGGTATCCTGACAAATAAACTGCAACTTTTTTGCTATCTTCATTAAGACCAGAGCTTCCAAACCTGCGGAACTTGATGCAATATTGAGAGGAGCGCAGAATCTGACTCGAAAACTTTGCTGGAGTACTCACAACGACACATCGGATGTGATTAAGCACTTAGTGGTGCTAGGGAGTACAAAGCAGCATGTGAGTGTAACAAACTTTTCAAACTGTATACTTAGATCCGATATACGAGCGGTAGTTTTTACACCAAGGCAGTAACAATTAGGCCGTAAACAATTTAGTGAGCCTGGACAGTGCTCAAATGCTAGTAATCAAAGGCTTTGTGTAACTGGGATCACAGCTTCTGCTCAGATTTCCAGACGTATTTCATTTTGGAAACTGAATTTGAAAAATTGTTCAAACTACTCTAGAAACACTCGTCTACTTTATTAGGCTCCAAGTCCACGGTATTTAAGACAAGTGTAAGGCAGGTTCTCCTTTATGTCATGCCGATTTAGGCATTGACCGACGATAACGCGTTTGCAGCTTTGCAATTCGACGCTTTCGCTCGGTTTAGTTCCGAACATTGCCAGTTAAACAGTAGGAGGCCTCTCATTGACATACAAGCACTATCGAACATTGTTTTCGAACCATTATTAATTTAAACCAACTCATAGATTACACTGGTTTCGACCATTCTCTGAATAAAGTTTGCGAGCTTGAACTAAACACCAATCCCATTTTATTTAGCCAGTTGTCAAACAATATAGCTAAACAGTTAAATACTGTTTGTTGCGAAGAGCTAATATATATGCAAGTATGTATTAGGTTTTGCGAACCTACCGTCAGTCAACATGATGTTAGACAACTGGTTAAATACAATAGGACTGGTGTTTACTTTAAGCTCGTAAACTTCATTGAAAGAATTGTCGCCAATGATGGTTTGGTTTCGACCATATTGGGAACTCATCTAGTAGTTCAGAATTTTGCCATGAACAGGGTTCGAACCAAAGCACATCTGCTTCAAGCCCCTTCCGCAGTAAGATAATGGATAGTGATTCAAGAGTGCCCAATAGTTATGAAATCAGTCTACTGGTGTCTACACTGAAATATGTATATACAATGTGGTTGGTGTTTATATCAAACTCGTAAACTTGAATTACATAATTGTTATCACCACCCGCGCAATTAGTGATTATTAATTCTATTCCCATGGAAAAACTTGTTAACATTCTTCCTTTCCCATCGTGTTGTCCGATAATTTAATATATTTAATGTTGCTGTATGAAATGAATAAAATCTCCAAAATTTGTTTAGCCAGACAAAAACGAATTTAAAAGAAATCTACATTAGATAACAAATAATTACATGTTGCGTGCCGATTTTCTAAAAGAAAAAAAAACTATTTATAGACGTTTTATTAGTTGCCACTGAAATATATTTCCGTTCAAAAAGTTACATGCCTAATTGAATTACAACTTCTCAGTTTCTTTGAGACGCAAACGAGTGCTGAAATTAATTAATATACTATATCTTAACAAGGTCCATGTCTACATCATCCCTGAATATATTGCTACTCAATAACGGGTCTATTCCAGTCGACAGCTTATCACTACAAATTTTAACAAACGATAAAACATGAAAATTTCGATTACATAAGCTTATTTACAGTTATAAAATAGCGCATACAATCCCGAGCTAATAATATGGTCGAAAGGCTGTAACTCAAGGTGCATTTGACGAACAAGCTAGGTTTGCCAGCTTTGTGTAGTGGCAATTTGTCGGTATAGAGCAAAGTTATGTATTTCCAGAAACGAGCTCATTTACGATAGAACATTGAGATCACCCGGATTCATACCTATATATTTCTGCAGAATGGATCGTGGGTTCGCACAGAAATATGATGCATCACCTAGTGTCAACCAAGACCAAGTTAATGCCAAATCAAAACTAGCATTGCATGCCTATATGAAAAACGAGAATAGAACGGGATCGCACGTAGTCACCAGAATGACAGAAAATGTGGTCACCAAAGTAAACTGCCTGAATAATTATATATTTATAGTTTGTTACATTCCAAAGTATAATTAGGTGGGCCAAGAAACAGGGAAGCAAGAACAATAATAATCAAGGTTGCCGTCTAGATATAAGTACCTGACCCATTAATTACTTACATATGTCAGAATAAAATAAGAATAATATAGGATAGAAAAGGCAATTCACCCAGTAGACAGGTTTCGTTCTTATTGGGAGCTCATCATGTACTGGCCAGAAATTGTGGCGGACAGGGCTCGAACCCCGGCACGTCTGCTTCGGAATCTGGTGCTCTAACCACTGAGCCACCCTGTCGCACGCTACACACCATTTTCAGTTACATACTAACTACTGTAACTCGGTTGATTTTTCCTCTTTTAGGTGGAGCTTCTATGGCCTCCATTTAGACTCAAAGTTCTATCCCAAATCTGTCATTACTGAACAAACACCTCACTATCTGGGGAAGTGGTATAGAAATGAACATTTCAATAAATAAACGACAGGGTGGCTCAGTATTTAAAGCACCAGATTCCGAAGCAGACACGCCAATGTTCGAGCCCTGTCCGCGGCAGTACATGAGTTCCCAATAAGGACGAAACCGGTCTACAAAGTGAATTGCTTTTTAGGGGCAAGGTGGCTCAGTGGTTAGAGCACCAGTTTCCGAAACAGACGGTACCCGTGTCGAGCTCTGTCCGCGGCAAACTCTGTCTTGTACAAGATTAGTTCCCAATAAGGACGAAGTCGGTCTACTGGATGAATTGGCTTTTCTACACTATATAATTCTTAGTTTATACTGACATATATAAATAATTAATGGGTCAGGTTCTGATATTAAGACCGTAAACTTGATTATATTAAATGTTATCACCGCACGCGCAACCAATGTTCGCTTAATTAATTAAACTGATGCCACATTTAACTCGAAAAGTCATGAGTTTATGAGCCAGAAGGGCAGGATAAATTAAATGAAGGAAATTTATCGATCGAAAATACAAGTTCTGGACGTATACACCTAATTTTACAAACAAAATTAACCGTGCTGTCGCCCGTAGTTGACACCTTTGGTTAATTGACAATTTCTCTTGCGCAGCACCATCATCGTATGAGTTATTTTTTTCCGCAACTGACTACTGCGTGACAATTGATAGCACTCGTAGGACGGTAAAAACTTCATTCGTTTACATTTCAAGGGACGCAACGTGTCTGCTTCCTGACACACTTAAGCCTTGCATGTGTATTGTCCACGTGTAAAGGGCTAGATTGAAGTAACCATTGAGAACACATCAATCACAAAACAGACACGTTGTGCACCTGGAAATGTAAATGAATCAAGAGTTTGCATACCTACGCGTATTTTTAATTGTCTCGTAATAGTGGATGGGTTTAAGTTATGGCACTAACATTACCTAGGGCGATGGTAACGTAAAAGAATATGGCACATTTTGATCAGATTTTTTATTTAAGTTACTCATCAGCTAAATTTGCCATCAATAATCAATTTCGTACACAACGGATTTTTTATGCATAAAAACAATTTCATTGTGAGGCTAATACCGAATATTTAAACACATCAAAATGGTGTGAATTATTATTATACCTAATAATCAACTTACCTAATTTTAAAGGACTGGACTTTAATGGAACCTCAGCACAAGCACCAACATCAGTGTTATTGCATGTGTAAGCAGATTGATCTTGTTTAGAAAATAAATTTAGTTTGTCAGGCGTTGGGAAAACTGGTTTGTCTAAGTCGTGTGGCTCCGTATGTCCAAAACGTGAGTCTATTTTGATTCGTGATGAATTATCGGCAGTATTCGGCGGCATTTTGCTCAAATGAACCGGAAACTCGGATACTTGATTTGTTAACTTACTATTAGAGGTAATAATTTGATCACAATTAGGAGCTATCTTGTTGTGAGAAATGCTAGACACATCAATCAAGTTTGCATTAATATTTGATTTCGATACGCTGTCTATGCATGTTTCTGACGTTGAGTTGACACTTTCAGAAACCAGTAAATCCGCAGGTTTTATGTTAGGATTCACAATCGTTTTGTGCACATCGAAACCGTTCAAAAGAGCAGTGTTGTCTTGCTCAACTACCACTGTTGAAATGAATTGTTTTGTGTCTTTATTTGCACTTTGCACTTGTCTATTTACGACAACGGTGTCGCATTGAGTTGTCTTGGGTAGTCCGTCAGCTTGCACACCTTTGTCTGACTGCAGACTATCTTCAGCTTGTCGGTAGCACAGGTCAATCTTGTGTGGTGATTGAGGTGCTTTCAGATTATTCGGAGCAGACGTCTGGTACGCTGTAGAATTATATGTCAATGCACCACTTATGCTATTCGCCAAAGAAGCATTTCCCGGATTACACTGGAATTTGTTTGGAACTATGCAGCTAGGCACACGGGACGTCTGAAGATTTTTTCGAAAGCCGGACAGAAAATTGCTTGTATGATACTTCGTAGTGTTTGGTTGATCAATAATGATACTACTTGTATGAAACATGATTACTGAATACGCAGTTGTTGCATACCATCTGGTATGTGTAGAAAATAGTGAAATGTGACACAGTAGACTTTTTAATTATACTTTCATCTAAAAGCCTGTTTTTTGGAAAATTTAAGTTTTCACCTCGTCAATAATCTACGCAAACACAAAATAATTCACTTTTAACCATCAGGAATTTGTAAACTGCATGTTAAATATACTCCATGGCGTTGACAACAAATGACGAGAATATTGTCTTAATTTATTGGTGTGATAATTCCAACTAGAGCATGTTTAAATTGATGTAGGATAACTGAGTTGTTTACTTTATACCTTGTCAATAGTAAATTAAAATGTGGGCTTCACAAATCAAATGGAATTCGCAACTTCCAACCATGCGAGTGTAACACAGTAGGAGCAATTACGTGAAATCAGTAGTTTCAAACATTATATTATATGTAGTAATAGTAGGTTAAGGTATAGCCAATAGGAAGTGAGCTATCTAATGAGCATAAGTCAGTCATTAGCGTGTGCTTGCAATATCACATGAATTGAAAGTAAAAGTAAATACCGTTTAATGAACAAACAAACTAACAAACATTATTTAATAGACAGTGTGTATTCTTAATCGAGAGCGTAACAATACAGACATACAAAAGACAGAAAAATGAATGTGTGTGTGAGAGAGAAAGAGAGCGTATATGAGACAGTGTGAGTGTAGGAATGTGAAGAGTTTGGGTGGCAAATAGCTACATTAAATTATGCACATAAAATGCAATTAACGCGTGTAAGTGCAAATATAGAATTGAGTGAACCAAACCAATTATCTGCAATTTAATTGTGAAATTTGACTGGCTAAAATGTCAACCACAACTGCCCCAGGGTTGTTCATATGACCTGGGGCAGATTCCACCAATAACAGAGGCAGTAGGATGACTCATTCTTCTATTTCATACATGAATGATCAGCAAATTGTTGCCAAGTCTTCAAAATTGTCTCATCACCACACCACTGTAATGTCAACGGAGGTTAATTAGCACGTCAAAATTAAACACTTTAAAATATAATTATCTTTTTACGATAATTAATTTGAACTTTATTAATTATTAATCAAAAGGTAACCACTACGACGTTTGTGTTTGTCTGTATGCAGCATCAGATAAATACAGTCAGTCACATACAAAGACACAATATTTTAGAATTTACATAGAACACAAAATAAATCTAAAAATTTAGCCCTTTTTAAACAGAGAAATTATATAAGTGCCGGGCTCAGCTGATGTAGCCATGACCGTCTTGTGAATCATGAAAAATCGTGTCTGCTCTAACAAAAAGTAAGAATTTAAACGTTTGTCGAAAATATACGTTCGTAGTGAAATTTAGCATCAGTTAAAAGTAATGAATAGAAAGTGGTTGTAGTAATGGAATGCAAGACGAAAATTTTGTTCCTTAGATAAGCTTAATAAGTCAATATTGACTACTGTGTATTAATGGTTATATATATATATGCCCAACTAATTTAATGGTAATTAAATGTACCTACTGATATAAGTTCCATGTTAAGGTAACCGACTGAACAGCATTGAGCTAAGACTGATTAATCATTCATAATTAATTATCTGAAAGGTGTTTTTTTGTTTCGTCTTCCTCATCTTCTTAATTAGATTATTGACTGTGCACATTTGTAGACGGGATTATTCTTTGCGTACTTATTATTGGTCATTTCCTTAATTAATTTGCATTCAATTTTGCTTTTGATTTCCTTCAATTATACTAACATCAATTAAATACAATAACAACCAAGCTCTCTGAGAGAATACACACAAACGATCACAAACTCCACACACTCACACATAGACACGTTAAAACACACTATTTAAATACTAACAGGGATACGATTACAAATAGTTTAACAATCAATAAATATATGAAAACTTAAATTTACGCTTCCTACAATAAACGTTGAAAACATTCCCGGCATTGATATATGCATATATTTAATTGGATGCTCAAATACTCATTATCAGCAAATTATATCAGACATGTAATTAATAATTCCAATTGACTCTCTCTCTCTCTCTACCTATCTATTTCGTTTGTCTTGTGTTTACTTTTTTTTCTTTTTCGTGTCATTAGTTGACTCACGATATATCAGATTAATAACGTCCCACACTGTCAACTGACTTCATCTAACGAGTGCACATACACACAAACAGTGCATCACGCAAATGTGCCTATTTTCTCTTCTACTTACAAAACAAACAAACAAATTAAGTTTAATCTACTGTCTTCAATTAGGACGAATTCAATTAGCACCACCACCACCCCTACAACCACCACCATCACCATCTCCCTAAAGAAGACAAGCACAATGAACATACGAAAACGCACACACCCTTCATAATAATAATTAGGGTCTCTGTAGTAACGTATAATTAGTACTATTAATTAACTCTTGTTTCTCTCACTCTCATACAACAAACTCAATTATACTTCAAAATACAGGGCATTTTGTTTGCGCAGTCAAGCATGGGTCGTTTATCGTCTATTTACTCAGTTAATGCTAATTCAATAGTTCAAATAAACGCATGTGCACGATTGTCTGCTTCTCTCTGCTTACTAATATATGCAAGCGGCCTTTTTTCCGTCTCTGATGCTTTCTTATACGTTCGTGTTTGTATGTGTGCGTATGTACGTGAATATCTGTGGTCTAAAGCCGTAAATGTGTCCGATACTGGCTTTGCATTAGCATTGGGCGGTCTTGGCGGCCATCGAGCTAAAATCAATAGAAATTAACTTCGAAAAGGCATTATTCTTTAAAAAAGTAAATAAATAAGCGCGTACATACACACACAACACACACTCTCTCTCTCTCTCACACACACACACACATATATATATATATATGAAACATTATATAAGGTATAAAAGGGAATTCATCAAGCAGGCCGGTTTCGTCATTATTGCGAAACGTTTAAGTACCATCCAAAATTTTCTGCGTACGAGACTTTCAATGGGCCACATTCGATTCAGTCTTCGATTATCCACTGCGCTCCACATAACGCGTACTATATTCACGTTTAAGTTGAATACCAACTTTTGTTTCTGGTTAGCCATTCCTTAAGGTGGAACATAATAGGATCTCATATGTAATTGTTGCCAGTTTAAATTCAATTTATAAATTGAAATCAAAAACAAGATATATATACTATATACTATATATATATATATATATATATATATATATATATATATATATATATATATATATATATATATATATATATATACTATATATATATATATATATATATATATATATATATATATATATATATATATATACCGGCATCACATTTTAAAAACGCTGCACCATCAATTAACAGTTTTGTCCAATGTTTTTTCTTCGAATTTCTCCACATTTCATTGACATGTACATAATAGTTCTTGGGCGTAGTGGCATCTCCTCCTAGTGAGACGCCAGTAAGTTTACTTGTTAGATTCTCCACTCTGGTTTCTGACCAAGACCGAGAGATTGTCTCATTTAATCAATTGAAAATAAGTGTTCTGATCTAAAAGAAGAAGGGCTGCTGTAGTCACCATGAGCGTTGGAATTATTCACGCGGTGATTTTCGTTTTACTATCTGTGTGGAGCCTGTCTTTGTAGTTCATTTGTTATTTGAGCAGAATTATTGAGAACATTTATAAACGTAGTTAAGGTTAGACCTATTTAATGAATTAAACTGGAATTTCAACATTCGAGATGGACAGACCTAAACATTATTTACATGTAATCAAGGGACTCTCATTTTAAAGCTGAAAACGTTAAATTACTGTGTTATCCTATATAACTCACATACCCGAACCACACGTTCGTAGAAAACAAAAGCCTAAAAATTAGCATCAATAAAAACTGCATTTTTAGATCATTATTTATGTGATAACCATTTTTATGTTTTACTGTGGCAAATCACATTTAGTACAATGTAAACATATATATTCTGAATATTTTTCTTTAGACGCCGAAAGGGGTTTCGACATGAGCACGAAATGTGTTCTGATTTCAGCATTAACTTTTGATCGTATATGAACTCACTTGGTTATCGATTTATTATGCCTATGACATAAATATATGTAGTAATAGTTAAGATATTGTTACAGTGTGGTAAGTAAGTAAAATCATTGTATTAATTAATTAATATAATTGCTAATTCGTATTGATTAGCATCGGAAATTCTGACCAACTCGTGATTTAGATGAATAGCTAAAAAGTTTAATCATCTTTATTTTTCCGATTTTGAACATGTAATGTCAGGCATCTCATTGAAGAATGAAGTCTGACCATCGTAGTAATAAAAATGGTATGAATTCGAATTTTCTAAGACTCCACTGGCCTATTGCGAAGATAAACATATTTCGCCGAAAATTTTGATCGTAATATTTTTGTTTACAAGGGTTTTCAATTATACCTTTGAAACAGAGTAAAATTAGAAATATTGAGAGACATGGCCGTGGCAAATTCGGGCAAGTACGTGATGAGTTCCCAATAAGGAAGAAACGTGTCTACTGGATGAATTGCCTATTGTACACTATACATTTATTAGTTTATACTGACATATGTAAGTAATTAATGGGCCAGGTGTTTATATCAAGATCCCAACCTAGATTATAATAATTGTTATCACCACCCGCGCAACCAATGTTCGTTTAATTGAGAATTTATGTATGGAAGGCCTCGATACTGGCTTAATGTGACTTATCCAGAACAAATCCGGTAAAAAATAAATCATCACTATCTAAAAATTTAAAGTATGTTTTGAACTTCAACGTCAAAGCTAGTCAGCTGGAAACACTTAATTTTGTTCAACTAATCCGATCACGACATAGAATTTTCCAATCCATGTAATAAGCTATGAGAGCATAAAGATTACGCAAATTTTTTGATGAATGTTAACCTATCCAAAAATACATAATGTTTCGTCCTTAATGGGAACTCTTTAATTACTATCCATAATTTTGCCGCGAACAGGGTTCGAATCGGGGCACATTTGCATCGGAATCTGTGATTATCAATGACGCAATAATTATTTATGTCACAAGTAAATTTAATTCTAAATTAAGGCACGTAAAATCTGATAGAGCGATGGGTTTTTTAGAGTCATGGTATCACCGGACTCAAAAATGAGATTTAAACCAAACTATAAGAAAATTTTTATGACACTAGACTCCTTAACTAAGAAGATTAAAGTGAACCCTAGAGAAATCAGGAGTTTATGAAACTTCATGTAAAGTCTGTTGTCTCAGGGATGTTGGCGAAATCATGCGCCAAATCAAAGTAAGTATATCCATTTTAGTAGGTTTGATCTTGAACTTCAATGCAGTGGAGCCTTGGCATACAATTAACTGGAATGACAATAGAAGCATTGCGAGATATAGCCGTAACAGAACGACGAGATTGATTGATCAAAATTCGAGTTTACTTCGTTTATATTTTAGTTTCATGTACGTTGGCGATACAAAACGCCCAATCAAGATAAGAAGTTGAGAACACTGCTTGTTGGTATCGGCATGATGCCAAATCTGATCTTACCAGTCATGCATGCGAGATTGGTCACAACATTAACTTGGACAGTACGTAATGAATTCCCGAGAAGGACGAAACCGGTATACTGGATGAATTACCCTTTCAAAACTATGGAATTCTTAGATTATACTAACAAATGTATGTACATAAAGAGTCGGATGTTTAGATCAAAATCGCAACCTTGATTATTGTAATTTTTATTACCGCCCGCGCAATCGAAGTTCCTTTAACTATATGAAATTTCAATGCAATACCACTTTAACATGGATCATGGTGTCAGTTCTATAACGACAGATTGGGACGGTTCGTTGGAACTTTGGGTCTAAACGTATGCCATCTATGGTCGACCAAATAGAAATAGCTAACCGAGAAGCATTAGTCAGTATATAACTGAAAATTGTATTTAGTGTGCGGCACGGTAGCACAATGGTTAGAGCACGGGACTCCGAATCAGACGTGCCAAGTTTCTAGCCCTGTACACTGCAAATTAAGGACAGTACGTGATCAGTTTCCAATAAGGACGAAATTTGTCTACTGGATGAATGGCTTTTTATACACTATACAATTTTTAGTTTATACTGATAAATGAACGTGCATAAAGGGTCAGGTGTTTAGATTAAGATCGCAACATTAGTTCTAGTATTTAACTTAAATGACTTTAGGCATATTACAACATGTGGCCGTAACACAACGATGAGATTGATTATGGATTCTATTAAAATTTTATTGAGAGATGATATTTTAAATGTAACATCAAAGGAAAGATCATTAAGTTCGTTATGGAGCAATGTTAGGAAAAGACGAATACACGAATGGGAATTTGAAGCAATCCCCAGTAAAACACTAAGAATATTGTATTAAGATTGACTTATTAGTGGTCTATTAAACTTATTACTGTTTAATCAGTTATTGATAGTACATGTTACCTTGTTGCGTCTATTAATTTAGGGCTCTTAGTGATTTGACCGCTCATTAAGGGACTTTTATATTAATTAATCCTTTTTCCTTATATTGCTCATTCTTGTGTTAATTAATTTTCATAATTTTCTTGTCTGACCATCACTTAATTTATTTCATATCCTAAATAAGCTTCTTATTTGACTAAATTTTGATAATTTACCCGGACACGATTTTTTGTCTTTCAGAATAAAACAATTAGTCTGACGCGTGCAAAGAATAAATTAAAATCTACTGACTGCAGTTTCACTAATATTGATGAACATGTGCATTAATTATAATTAACTGAATATTTATGGCATATATACACGCACACATTAACATATATGAAGTGCGCCTGCCTAATAAAATGAAAGCAGCTGCTATTAAACAAACTAGTCCTAAGTGTAAACCGAGTGGTTTTAGTTAAATTTCACACCTGCATGGTTTCTTTGTCTTCAATTTTTAATACTTTCTCTTGAATGAGGTTACTACAGGTGCATTTGATTTATTGGGCTCTCTACCACAAACCGCGAGGCCGTCTTAGTTACGTCATTTAACACAGTGAGCATAAAAATATAGTCTAACGCATGAAAATGGAAAATTAAACTTCAGCCACTCAAATCTACATTTTTTATTGGTCACAGCCACTATGGACACATAAAAAGCGCGATTCAAACGTCTATATAAGATGCTCCAAATCAAGTTTGCGAGCTTGAAGTAAACACCAACCCCATTGTATTTAACCAGTCTACGAAGAACATAACAAAACTACCGCCAGCCGCAACGCACTGACGCGTTTCGACCTTCCATGATCATCATCAGAGTACGACGGCAATCTGACTATCGATGATCAAACAGCATTGAATATATATGGAAATCAAATTTAGATATGCGCTCCACCTCTAGCAGTCTTCGCATACATTGAACTTGACTGGAAATGTCGGCTGCACAATTTCTATGCAGTCACGAATATAACTGTTGCAGCTTTCGCCACTTACTTCAAGCTAGCAAACTTGATTTAAAGAATTGTTACCACCACCCGCGCAATCAATTATTGTTAAATTGTATTGCCTATATATGTATATGTGGCGAAAGCTGCAAACAGTTAATGTTCGTGACTGTATAGAAATTGTGCAGCCGACATTTCCAGTCAAGTTCAATGTATGCGAGACTGCTAGAGGTGAGAGCCGCATATCTAAATTTGATTTCCATATATATTCAATGCGGTTTCATCCTTGATAGTCAGTTTGCCGTCATACTCTGATGATGATTATGGAAGGTCAAAACGCGTCAGTGCGTGCGACTGGCGGTAGTTTTGCTATGTTGTTCGACGACTGGTTAAATACAGTGTGATTGGTGTTTACTTCAAGCTCGCAAACTTGATTTAAAATATTGTTACTAGATCGCAATACATAATACGTAATATCTGGATGAATATAGAATTGTAGTTAGATAATGCTTTCATTTACTTGATTACCGAATATACAGCGATGTGTTAATTATATTATATTTGTCGATTAAATAATAAATAGATAGATAATAGATAAAACATTATTAGACTTTATTAAGTGGCTTCCATAAATAGTGTGATTTACAAACTTTTGTAGTTCAAATGAATTTTAGAAAATAATAAAGAGAATTTGACTTATCTAAGCTAATTAAGATTAACTGATGATCAATTATATAAATGAACTATTTAAAGGTAGACGAAAACAAGGATTACATACTATTTAAAAAAATTTTCCTGCTTCAAAGTGCATTTCATATTATAGACGAAGATCTGTTAAAGATATTAAAATGAATAACGACGGTGGTGTGAAATCAGGTCATTATACAAAACGATAGGACGAATTCGCTAAAAGGTGACTGGGTAAAAACTTAACTTTCAATAATTTTGTTCGAAAAGCGTAAAGATATATAATAGAATTTGACGATTATACAAAATCACATGAAGGTTTATATCCTGTTATAGTGTTAAAGAATGGTAGTATCAGCTAAACGTATCTACACACAAAAGCTAATAATTTTTATTCATTCGGTGTGCCCAACCATATTTTGAGCAATTATGTAAGAGATATGGCGTAAATAGTAACAAATTACTTGAAATTGGACAATAAGGTTATGCTAATGGCAAAAATAAAAACTGAATAATGTCGTGTTACTTATTTACTAACGACTCAGAATTAATATCCAGGGCTACATCGCTAAATGACTATACTTAAAGTAACCATGGTTTCTTTCGTGAGTGGTGGATTTGCACTTTCAGTTTTGCAAATATCCCCATTTCCAAGTACGCATCGAGTTCATCTTCGCGGTGGCTAGGTGTTGATTCGTACCTTTCCTCCGAAGGTTTCAACATCATTCATACTGTCCACTGTATTTCCCGTTGCATCATCAGGCCTCTAATCATACACAGTTCCAATGATTAGAGGCCGAAACATTGCCAGTCAACACACATTAGACCGTACCTCAATTTTACGTGGTTAGTATAATTGATGTTAAAGCCTTCGGAGGAAATGGACGTATCAGAACTCGGACACAACTGATACGAACTCGATTCGTACCTGGAAATGAGGATCATTTGGATGTTTGCGAAATTGATAGGGCAAAACTACTACTCACGAAAGAATACCATGTATACTCTAAAAGTGACAATCGCACTGCGCAATCATTCACGAAACGAGTATATATTTTATCAAGTGTGGGACTTTTGGGCATTAAATCACAGACCAAAACAACTTCATACGGTCTTCGCAAATATATGTTATAAATAATGAGCATGCAAAGTGTACTAGAACTATGGTTTTAAAGATATGAGCACCCGCCTTTGACGGTGCACCTAGACAGAACGACGGCCTGACAACACTAGTGTATAGTGGTTCAGACGTATAGGCGATTGATTGACAGACTGGTTGTTGTGACCAGAAGGATAAACCAAAGACAGCATGAACAAAATGTATAATCTCATGTACATTCGTTTCGTGCTTACAATATAGTCGCCAGTAAGCACGAGACAAATGTGCATGAGATTATACTTTCCGTTGATGCTGCCTTTGGTTTATCCTTCTGGTCATAAGTGAACTAATTTGTTACTAAGCTCGCAACACCTAATACATACTTGCATATATATTAGTTCTTCGCAAAAAACAGAATTTAGCTGTAAAACATTGAATTGAATGATGTCATGCTTAATGCGAAATGTGATAACTGATATCGATCAAGGCCAGAGTGTATGGATTTACTGGAGTAACAGGTGTTCAGAAATAGTTGTAATTCTCAATTTCGATTAACTATAGCATACATTGATATCCATCATGTTGGTACCATGTACCGACTGGGAAACCCTAGTGTTAGTACCATGTATCTTTTCGGTACTATAATGTTGGTATCAGTTCCTGACACAATAGCCATAGTGTTAGTATCCTTTACAGACTCGGTGTATATATTATATAGCGTGAGTTAGCGTGGAAGTCGCATTTTGAGACTTTATATGATGTTAGTTTGACGAATATAGGTTAACGCGTTCGTCTAGGAGATTGTACTGTCCTATTATCCCACATTCCTCACCCAAATATATAGTGATTAAAGGACGTAATACCGGCTCCTACAGATGAGTTGCCGCTAAACACGAAACGAATGTGCTATTCACCAGTCTCTACTAAAATCTGTTAAAGAATCTATCTTTTTCATTGGAATGAGGCGTTCATCTAGCCAGATTGGGGCGGAGGAAGACGAACCTCTAGTACGCAAGATAGACTATGAAAACTGGTTGGTTATAGAATAATGGAACAACTTGGGATGGTTCAACAGGCGTTAACCACTACAGAGCTAACTTTTGTTTTGCACTTTATAATGGTCTCGTATGCATTGGTATTATTAAAATTTACTGTTTGTTTAAATCATGGATGCCAGATTGATATAGACATCAATCCTTTTGTGTATACATTTTTCAGTACAAACTAGTCATATTATAAGCTAACAGAGGCCTTTTATCCAGACGACCGGTTTCAGAATTTTACCGCGGCCAATTTTGGACAGTATTTGACGGGTTCCCAATTAAGTCAAAACCGGTCTACTGGATGAAACGCCTTTGCTACATTGTATATCCGTAATTTATACTGACAAACATTTATTTAACGCGATTAGTGTTTATATGAAGCTCACAAACTTGACTCAAATAATTGTTATCACCACCTGCGCATTCAATGATAGTTTAAGAATTAACAAATATGTCAGTTTCATTCACCACAGTAAAACAGAACAGATCCATTCTTCGCCCACATTCTAATGGTCGATGCTTGTTGAATCAGCAAAAATTGCTCTGTCAATATGTAGCCGGTACCTCCCCACAATGGTTCTTTTATACTGCAGGCCATTACCCGTCTGCCAATGGTATTATTATAATCAAGGTTGCGGTCTTAATATAAGCACCTGACCCATTAATTACTTACATATGTCAGTATAAACTAAGAATTGTATAGTGTAGAAAAGGCAATTCATTCAGTAGACCGGTTTTGTCCCCATTGGGAACTAATCATGTACAGGCTAGAATTTGCCGCGGACAGGGCTCGAACCTGGGCACGTCTGTTACGGAATCTCGTGCAACCAATGTTCGTTTAATTATATAAATGCCAATGGTATTGTTAATCCTATTCAGTTTTAGCGACTCTTCGGTCCTAATGAAGAGTATAAGACAAAAATTCCAGCTTTTAATGATCGAGTTTAGATACTATAAATTAATTAAACATCATCTTGTATTTCCCTATCTTATATTTAGTCACAGAAGTTCAATATACTGTGCATAAAAATATTAAAATTTAACGCAATTTTAGGCGACCTAATAATCGATGAAAAATTAAGTAAAAGTAAACAACCCATATAGCTACAGTCAAAATTTAAAATATTAAAATCTAACGACCATTTACTATAATCAAGGTTGCGAACTTGATATAAACACCTGACCCATTAAGTGCATACATTTGTCAGTATAAACTAAGAATTGTATAGTGTAGAAAAGGCAATTCATCCAGTAGACCGGTTTCGTCCTTATTGGGAACTCATCATGTACTGGCCAGAATTTGCCGCGGTCAGGGCTCGAACCTGGGCAAGTCTGCTTCGGAATCTGTAATCTAACCACTAAGCCAACCTGCCGCACACTACACATAATTTTAAGTCATATACTAACTAGTATAGCTCGCTTTGTTTTTTAGATGGAGCTCAAATGGCATCCAATTAGACCCAAAGTTCCAACTAACCACTCACAATCTGTTATTACTGAACAGACACTACATTAAATGGGGAGGTGGTATTGAAATGAACATTTATATAATTAAAAGAACATTGATTGCACGGGCAGTGATGACGTTTAATATAATCAAGTTTGCGAACTTGATATAAACACCTGACCCATTTAGTACATACATTTGTCAGTATAAATTAAGAATAGTATAGTGTAGAAAAGGCAATTCATTCAGTAGACAGGTTTTGGTCCCCATTGGGAACTAATCATGTACAAGCTAGAATTTGCCGCGGACAGGGCTCGAACCTGGATACGTCTGCTTCGGAATCTGGTGCTCAACCACTGAGCCACCCTGCCGCACACTACACAAATCTGATGTTATATACTAACTAATGTGATTCGGTTGGTTTTTAAAAATTTTTTGTTGGATCTTGGTGTCTAAATGGATACCATATGAGCTCCACAAAAAAAGACCAACTGAGTTACATTTGTTGGTATATGACTGAAAATTGTGTGTAGTGTGTGGCAGGATGGCTCAATGGTTAGAGCACTAGATTCTGAAGCAGTGCTGCCAAGGTTCGAGCCCTGTCCGCGGCAAATACTGGTCAGTGCACGATGATTTTCCAACATGGACAAAACCGTCTACTGGATTAATTGTCTTTTCCACACTATACAATTCTTAGTTTATACTGACAAATATATGCACTTAATGGGTCAGGTTTTTGTATCACGTTCGCAACCTTGATTATGGTAAATGTCATCATCGCCCGCGAAACCAATGCTCGTTTAACCTAATCAACAAATTATATAGTGCATAACGTAAATATTAAAAATAAAGCACACATTTAAGATGACTCTGTGGCACAAAGAAATCTAAAGCTGAATTATTTTTGGTGAATATAATAAGAAGCATAAAAATATGTGCATATTTAAATAAATTAATAAACAAACTGTTAAACCCGGAGGATTCGAAGTAAATGCCATAAGATTTAAATGCTAATTATTATCAGTCACGTACTCAGTAAGCTATGCCATTGAACGACTATACACTTAATGATCCATTGAACCATTTCTAGCTGGTTATGGTTATTGGCTTCATCGTTGTATTCACAATATTAATATCAATAAAACACTAATACCAACTGACGTGGTCAAAGTCTATAGAACCACCATAAATTGCTCTATCATCCTATAACTATTCAGTTCTCATGGAAAATATTCTGTTCTGCGGGCTCGTTATCCTCCACCTCAACTTGGATAGATGAATGCCCCAATCGGAAAGCAGAAGGCAGACTCCGTAACGCCTTTCATTCATTGGATTAAAGACTGTTAAATAGCAATACATGGGTGGCTTATATGGCTTCACTTTAAAAATATTTAGAAAATAATTCAATACACGGTTAATGCAAACATTAAAAATTTTAAAATGTAATCCAGAAGGTCACATAATAAATTTACGAATAAATTTTACACGTATTTTTTCATAAGCCAGTCTATGCTAATCGATTTCTAAATATACATGCACTGTATAACAGTAACACAAATTCGAGATAGTAAAATCTTTTTAAAATTTATTACGTTTATCCATTGGGTGGCCAAAATGAAGTAAAAATCTGCATTAACTTAGTAGATCACAACAATGTGACGAAATAGTTTTTATGTCCGATTATTCAAATATATGCAATAACAAGAGTTT